>OZ024915.1:76716818-77187559 GCA_964017125.1 Flabesymbios commensalis
GAGAGTCAAGTTATCAGCTTATCACGTTCTAGATCGATATGTCACATATTATGTACATTTTGCATGAAGTACTCAAGCAAAATACATGCATCTGGAATTCCCTGAGCGAACCCATCCAAAAAGAACACACACGTTGTCTCACATAATCATTTGTTAAGCAATAGAACTGAAAGTTTACACCCTTTTTAAATACATTACATAAATACATATATGTTTGGAATTGGATTTAAAATAGTCTGTCTTTGGAACTAGACCACCGCTAAGAATTAAGTATCAGTGGTTAAGTGGTTGTCTTGTGACGTCACATGTAGAATGTTTTATTACCAACACTTTAGTCTTGAGTGGATAAAATAATGCGCTCTTTTCTCTCAAGTATGTGATCTCTGAATGAATATTTAAAAAAAGGACGCAGCTTTCGCTTTTCTGCCTGATAATATGTTCATGATACGTGTATAAATCATGAAACAAGACAAGCACTGAAAATAGTTGGAAAGAAATAAACGTCAATTATATACTTTAACTGTAGCAAAGAGCTTAATATATATTATTTATACACTTGTATTTGTTTTGTTAATAGTTGTATCCACATTAAAAAAATGTATATAATCTCAATTAGCTTCTATTGGAGCATAATAATTACACATAGAAAATAATTTCAGATTTTTCTGATTTTATATCTGGTACAATGATTTATTATCACATTTGTTAATTATATTATCAATGTTTGCATTTTTTCCATTACGATATTTTAGCCAAAGACGCTAATTATTGTTTGTGAAATATTTTTGATACACGTATATATATCATAATTTTATTTCAATAAATTCAAGAGTATGGAGATAAAATGGCCAGATTTGCTTCATACACTTAGGTTTTAATTTATTGTGTTACGTTTGGTTGGAGGGGATACAGAGAAATTTTCTGTCTATAAAAAAAGCTCCAGGCCTATTAGTAAAACTACTGGTATTATCCATATTTGAATATTGTCATTAATGTGTTTATTTTTGTCCAGTTCAAATGGATACAAATACTTTGAGACAAAACAGATCCTTTACAATGTTCATATTTAATTAATATACAATATTTTTAATCTGAATTGAAATAAGATTTTATATGATAATTGCTTTCATGATTGGATCGATGATATCATGATCAGATATAACTCTAGGCTTGATAGCTTTGACGAGGAGGGGGGGGGGGGGTAAGGACTCTTTACATACCAGATTTTTGTGTCAGTGACATGACACACCTCACCTGATTATAAGTACACTTCCTAGCAGACACAAGACGTTGAATTAATGTTGGTTTAACGTTAGTCCAGCGTCGTAGACGGCGGACCAACGGGAAACCAACATTGAATCAACGTATTGTGTCTGCTAGGTGAGGCCTATACTCACCCGATATATATATATATATATATATGCAATGGAAAAAATATTTTTCAGTGAAATAATAACCAATACGTCGCAAAAAAATAACCTAAAATAATGAAAACTGGGTATTTTCGATACAGTTTTAAATTATCTAGAAAAGTTGCAATCCTAAACGTGTAACTTTACAACAACTATGAGACTTGTTTAAAATCTGGTACATGATACACGGAGGGATTGTGGTGGCTGCATAGCTATGTCTAATATTGTCTCCCTCCTCCCTCTCTTATATTCTAATAACAATTCAGAAATGTCACAATTTAGAAAATTTGGAATCTCACTCTGTAGAATATGCTTTTTCTGTTCTAGGAGAGGATATTCAACGTTCCAATCACTGGATAATAAAACTAAAATATATCAATGATAACATTGTAGGCCTATGCGATGTTCGGAAAATGATTATTTATGATTATCTACAGATTTGTACAGAAGAAAGAAAAGCATCATAGTGTTAGACCAACGCATATTTTTTGTTTCTTTTAATTTAGCTTTTAGAAATATTGTCTAGGCCCAACAATAGAACGCTCTGGTGATGGTAACTTATAATCCAGGTCAACCCAGGAACAGTGTAAGTTATAACTAGTGACACAGGAGTGTTTGTAGGATATTGATTATATATTATCCGAAGACGTGAGGATCGATACGTTTTAACCCCTACAACGCTGCAATATTTGTATATAAAACATGGAGAACAAAGGATTTTTCTCAATTTGAAATCATCATACATGCCTTAGTCAGCTCTTTCCGCTTCATTTGAATACCTATGTGGGTCTACGGCCATTATAAATGTTTTAATTATTTCAGTGCGGGGACCGTCTTTATAAAAACGGTCCCTGTGCTGAAAGGGTTAAGGTATAACTGTTTAGCATCATAAATTAATGTGTTTGTTACTGATCAGCAGAGGACACACATCGCCCGCTGATGAGTGCAGTGATACTGAATGAGTGAACTAAAATGTGTAATTGAAAAATAAATATGCATTTGTCAGTCGGCTGCAAGATCATTTCAACTTACATTATTGTTAATACATTATCAGTGATTATAGCACTGCCAAAATAAACTCTACATTCAAACATTTTTGTGATGATCCATTTGACACCTAGCTATTTAAAGTAGTGTTGTTTTTCGTTATTTTGAAGAATATAATTATCTAACTTCATTTTTTTTATTGTCAAAATATAAATAGACCAATACATTTTCATAATAAAAGTCAGATAGTGAAATTTTGTTGATCTGACAAGGTTTGGCTTTGTGAGAACTATAAATAAAATTAAGTGGTGGGCTATAATTCACTTAAATTTTAGTCGGGGGGCTTATGATGTGCTATCTCTCCCTGAATCTTTATGCAATCGACTTCAAAACTTGGCACTATGCTCCTTTGGTATTGACTTTTAAAATAATTCCCAGTTATTCCTCCGGATTTATTCAGGATTTGCTGAATCACTATGTGTGGATTGATGTCGGTTCAATGATGTACATGTCGGGTGAAGCCCCATTCATTGGATTCTTGACCAATAGGTGACTCTATACCGACACCCTTTGAGAACCCCTACATATAAAAAATAAAATACATTTATTCAGTAATGTGTCAATGCCGGGCCACTGTCGCAGACTGTGGCCCGGTATTGAACCAATTCTGAATTGTTGGTATGAACAATAGAAACCTTTAAATGCTTTAAAATTAAGTAACAGTTGCAATTCCATTCAGACACAAAACGTCGACTCAATGTTGTTTTAATGTTAGGCTAGTGTCGCAGACAGCGATACAACACTAAGGCAACAGAGATACTAGTCAATGTGTGTACTGGACACTCTGAATACGATTCCATTTGACAAACGAATGTATTTAAAAGTACAAAAGCTCAGTGGGGACTGCTGATCTCTGAAAGTCTGTTGTCTGAAGTCTAAAATTCTAATTCAAAATAGCAAAATTATAATCAATCTGTCGTAATAAAAATAACCCAACTCAATTTTAAATGGTTTAAAAAACCTCACAAAACCTAGTCCAAACATTATTGCTACTTGAAACGTCACAATTCCACTCTAGTTTTCTACTTACAATCACTTTATCTAGTTTGTCGTTTCTATATTTGACTAAATTGATTAGGCTTACGTGATAACATATTCAAAGGAACGAAAATAGCATCACTGCATTTTGTGCTAGGCAACGAAAAACAACCAGCTGATTTTTTTTCTCTAGACCACGCCCACTCCGTGATTTCGTTATAAGGTAACGACACAAAATGACGCCTGTGATTGGTGGAGTAGAGTACATACATAGGCCCGCTCGATTGCACAAAATAAAATTACTCGAAAAAACAATTATAATCACCTATTGTTTTACATTCTCACATCAGAGATAACATGTAAGCGGGGTCGACCTGAACGACATCTCTCTGTCGAGAATGAGTGTTTTATTGAGAGATTCTTTATCAGAATCGATATATCTCATCTTGGATTTGTCAACTCAGAGACTCATCCTGGTGTATTGCAGCGCTGGACTAACATTAAGCCAACATTGCTCAAGTAGTTTGAAATATTGCTGATCAGAAAAACCTTGTCAATTAACCCTTGGGGTACTGATGTCGACTATAGTCTGATAGTCTGATAGTGGTTTGACCAGTAGAGCACTGATGTCGACTATAGTAGTCTCTCTGTGTTTTAACCCTTGGAGCACTGATGCCGACTATAGTAATATGTCAGTGTTTTGACCTTTAGATCACTGGTGTCGACTATAGTAGTTTTTTCTGTGTTTTAACTCTTAGAGCACTGATGTCGACTATAGTAATCTCTGTGTTTTAACCCTTATAGCACTGTTGTCGACCATAGTAGTCTTTCTGTGTTTTAAACCTTCAATCACTAATGTCTGCTATAGTAGTCGCTCTGTGTTATAACCATTAGAGCTCTGATGTCGACTATATTAGTCTTTCTGTGTTTTAACCTTTAGATCACTGATGCCGATTATGGTAGTCTTGCTGTGTTTTAACTGTTAGAGCACTGATTTCAACTACAGTAGGCTTTCTGTGTTTTGACCATTAATTACATCATTATAGTAGATTAATATTTCTGTATTTTTATTGGCAATTGTTTTTGTCTTGATTTTGTGAGATTGATATAGATTGTGACTACAATTTTATAAATCGACTTAATTTTCATTTATTGGAAGTTATAGATCGCGGTAGCGAGACACAACTTTAAGTGACTGAAAATTTAAAATATGTATAAAAGTCGTATGGTAAGCGAAATCAATCATAGTCACCCATTCACGCTGCAGGAACAATTTTAAACCAAGTACTGTGACTTGTTTGCTTCTAGTTTTTGTCATTTCAAACTGGAATTGCAAACGCAATTCCAGCTTCAAATGACAAAAAAATAAACAATTTATGATTTAATTATTTGACGATCTCTGATTAACTGACTCATTTGGTTTGATACTAGCTTGAAATCATGCTATACATGCCTGCAGCAGCACAATGACAATACAACGACGTCATCTGAGATTTGTTTTAATGAGCAGACCAATATTTTTTATTGAGCTCAATTCAATGTTAGTTTTATGGAAAATTAAATGATTCTTTACCGTTTTTTTGTGTGCAGAGAACTGGACATATCTGATTCGACACGAGGAGTGGAACCAATGCTGGAGTAAGGATGGCCCATCGCCTGCGACGCTGGCCCAGCATCAAACCAGCTTTGGTTCAACGTCTCATGTTGGTGGGTGTCTGGCTGAATGACATCCACATGATTTACAATCACTTATTGTTAGATAATGAAGAGCAAGCTAGATTAGAACTGGATATATCTGGCTGAATGACGTCAGGATGAGTTAGGATCAATACTATGTTATCATAAAAATATTAACCTTTTAGCTCGAGGACCGATTTTAGACGTCAGAATCTGACGTCTGTAGTTATTTTTTATATAATAGTCGTAGACCCATACCATATGTATTCAAAAGAAGCGAAACAGCTAACTAAGACATTTATGATGATTTTAAATTTAAAAAAAAATCTTTGTTTTCATGGTTCATACAAAATATGGCAGCGTTGATTGATTAAAAAATAAAATAGAAAAATAGAAAAACAATTAAAAAGACTTATAATGCTGAGTATTGCAGTTTTTTCCGACGAAAAAATCAATTGAACGTTCCAGCTCCATTTATGTCTATAAACTGTATATGTTTTCATCTGCGAGGGGTGGAACGGAGTATTGAAATTAAAAGTATTCATGGGGTAGGCTACCGGTAATCAATGTCTGTGGGCGATAATTCAAAGATATACGACGTAGCAATGAGCTGATCTGAGCAGATATTAAAAAACAACTAGGAATGACACAGATGCTGTATTGTAGTCTTTGAGTTCAAAATTTTGATGTAAATAAATCTCTACCCCCTATGTAGTGGGGACTGTTTAGTGTTGTCTATTGTTATTAATATTCAACAAATTGATGACGCAAGCAATTTACATTGGTCAATATTCATCTGAACTACAGTTACTAATATTCATCTGAACTACAGTTACTAATATTCATCTGAACTACAGTTACTAATATTCATCTGAACTACAGCTACCAATATTCTTCTGAACTACAGTTGCCAATATTCCTCTTAACTACAGTTGCCAATATTCATCTGAACTACAGTTGCCAATATCCATCTAAACTACACTTGCCAATATTCATCTGAATTATTGTTGCCAATATTCATCTAAAATACAGTTTCCAATATTCATCTGACCTAGTTTAGACTTTTTCGGTGCTTTAAATTTTTTTTGACTTTTTTGTATTTTGATTTAGATCAGTAGGCCATATAGCTCAAATGAATTATATTTTCAAAAAATTATCAAAACTGACAATACTCATTTTATGGTATGCCTTTAATCTATAGGACACAGAAATATGCTTTTTGTTTTTCTCTATTCCTGCGAAGGAGCAATACAAATTTTGACTTTTCAAGTAAAAATAATATTTGGGCTAGGTTTTATGAGTTTGTGGCGGCCATTTTGAATTTTGTTGAGGTATTTTTATTATGACAGATTGATTGGAATTTCGCGTATGAGTTTCAGCAGCCATTCGGAACTGAAAAATTAAACTTCAGACTTCAGACTTTAAATTTCAGAAGTCCCCACTGGGCTTTTGGACTTTTAAATAGATATATATTTGTTTGTCAAATGGAATTGTATTCAGAGTGCCCAGTACACACAGTGACTTGTCTCCCTGTTGACTTAGTGCTGTATCAATGTCTGCGACGCTAGCCCAACATTTAAACAACGTTTTGTGTTTGAATGGAATTGCAATTGATATTTTAATTGTAGTATTCAAAATGCTCAACTGTCCATACCAAATACACAATTTTGGTAATGGGCCACGGTCTGCGATGCGGCCCGGAATTGAAACATTGGATAAATGTATTTTATTATGAAATCTGGAGAATAAAAGGGTGGAGTGGTCTGCACATAGGGGGGCAGTGTTCACCCTCATGTTGTCATTTAATGAATGGATAATCACCTGACATGTACACCATTAAACCAACAGTATAGTGATCCAGATAAGCCTGGATTATTCCAGAAGAACATGATGGATGATTTAGAAAAGTTATAGCAGAATACTTGACTACTCTGGGAACATTTTGTCCAAATTCCATGTTGATTGGATAAAAACCTGGACAGAATAATAAGTTTAAAGAACTAGGCAAAAAACTGTATATTTGGGCAAATATAATTATGTTTGGGCTTTGCCCAAATATATTGAGTTTGCTTCAGTTCTCGCTAGTTTTTATTCCTCTGTGTCCAAATTATGTAGTGCTATCGATCCAATGTTGTTTTAACGTTGAGCCAGCGTCGCAAACAGTTACACGACATTCAGCCGAAAGAGAGACAAGTCAATGTGTTGACTGGGGCCCTCTGAATGTGTTTTCACTTAAAAAACAAATATAAGTGTATTTAAAAGTACAAAAGTCTAAGTCTGAAGTCTAAAATTCCAGTTCAAAATGGCTGCCCAAAACCCGAGAGCAAAATTCCAGTCAATCCGTCATAATAAAAAAAACCGACAAAACTTAAAATGACCGTCTAAAAAGTCATACAACATTATTGTTACTTGAAATGTCACAATTCACCTCTAGTTTTATGTTGACATGCTCACAACAGTTATACGACCGTTTCTATCTGCATGGTATACAATTGATCCGTAATGTCAATTCCACTACTCCATTACACTCACAGTTAAAAAAGTGTGCAGCTCACAGGAATGGAGGTAGAAAGTTAAAATTATCAGAATTATAAATGGATGTTCCATTGTGTGCTCGAAAAAATCAACTTTTCTCTACTATAACGGAATAAGGCATGTTAATGTTGAACGTTTTTGAATGCTCAGCCTACGGAAGTCGCTATTTCATTACAATTGCTACAGAAACTATGTATAGGCTTCTGTTAAACCTAATGACATATTCACACATGAGTGAGAGAATGGCGTGCAGTACACCTACCCTAAGCCAGTATTGTATCACATCGGGTGTTTGCTCAGACGTAGCCACGTGATATGTGTTTTACAGAGTGCCTGAGTAGCCCCAGACAAAAAAACACGAGTCTTACAATTCAAATATTGGGTTGATGTTGGGGAAGCGTCACAAATTCATAAATTGACCAATTTTTGCCTGGTGCCTGCAGGGGTATATGATGGGCAAGACGATGTCACTGACGCTGCTGATAAAATGAAAATGTTTAATGATTACTTTCACTCTGTATTTTTTCACTCCAAAAACATGAATTGCTCTACCTGCTTTTTCAGCTAAGTCAGCCAAATGCTTTCTAATATATTTTTTTCTGAAATTGATGTAATCAATGTACTGAAAGGGTTAGATGTTAACAAAGGCTCTGGCCCCGATGACATACCCCTAATGGTGTTGAGAGAGTGTGCCGATGAATTAGCCCCCTCTCTAACCACACTGTTTAACCTCAGTATGTCAACTTGTACAATACCCGAAGCGTGGAAGTATTCAAATGTTGTACCAATTCACAAAAAAGACAAGAAATGCAAGGTTGGTAACTACAGACCAATATCACTTCTCAAAAGTGTCAGTAAAGTTATGGAACGACTTGTATTCAATCACATTTATCCAGTTGTCAGTCCACAAATAATTCGGCACAACATGGTTTTATGAAACATCGCTCCACTACCACACAACTAATTGATACATATTCTGGTATCAGTAGAAATTTAGACTCTGGAAATCAAACAGATATCATATTTCTTGATTTTGCTAAAGCATTTGATTCTGTACCGCATGACCTGATAGTTCACAAGCTTGAAACATTTGGCTTTGGCAGTAACTTATTGCAGTGGATTGAAAATTATCTGCAAGGTCGGTATCAGTCAGTTATGATAGAAGGTCAGGTATCATCACCTTTATCTGTAACATCAGGTGTACCCCAAGGTTCTATTACTGGACCATCATTATTTGTTTTATACATAAATGATATCTGCGATGTTTGCACATCATTTATGAAGTTATATGCTGACGATGCTGAAAGATGTACTTTCTCTTCAGAATGATCTTAATGCACTGTTTCTGTGGAGCAAAATTTGAAGAATGAACTTCAGCATATCAAAATGCAAATTCATGTTGACAAATAAATAAATTCGAGAATCATATTTTTGCAGTATGATTGTATTTTGATAACAGTTTTAATATTATGTGAGGATAACGGTAACTGAACGGTAGACCTCTAAATGATTTAAAATTATATTTTTTGACTTAAAAGTCATTTCCCATCGTGGACATTGTATGCCCTGTTGGGATTTGTGCCCTTATCGTATAAGTAGTTTCATAGTAATTCGATGCTTACTTCAATCCCTTTCCCAATGTGGCTACGATGAACTTTTTGTTTCACACATTTTTCGAAATAGTCCATCTGCCTACTTTGTACTGGTAATGAAAATGTGTCACTTTACACAGGTTACAGAGTGGCACTCAGCACCTCTTAAGTCCCATGGGCGGTGCATTAACCGATCTATCAGTACATATGTACTTATCATCAGGTGATATGGGACCTATATTTATCAGTAACAAACACATACATCTATTTTGTGAAGAGTACTTCGTTATCTGACAATAACTGATTATAACTTAGGTTGACATAAGTCAACCAGATATATCCAATTCTCTGTACGAGTAATGACCGAGTAAATATTTAAATAACTTCCATGAACACCGACCCAACACTGAATTCAGGAAAAATATACATTAAAACATCTTAGATATAACGTAGGGGAGACTGGGGCACCTTGAAACGGAAAAAATCAAACCCCCAAACATAAAATTAATTTTTGAAATAAAATATTTTGACGACACATGGATACAGCATCCAGTGGGGTGTATTTGAGCAAGAGATGAAAATTTTCAGAAATGTGTAACCTTACATGTTTTACCAAAACAGATTTAAAAAAAAAATGTCTCAATGTAGGCCTACCCCATACTCGGGCACCTTGATACACCACCTGGGGTACCTTGAGACGCCAATTATTAGGTACCTGAAAACAACGTGGATCTAACTAAAATCAAGATTTGAATACTACATATACTTGTAGCTAAAGCCTGCGGTTGGATAATGTTAGATGTTGCAGTAAAATATGTACCTGCAAAAAAGTAGGGGCACCTTGAGACAATTTCGGGGCACCTTGAAACAGACTTGGGGCACATTGAGACAGTTTTGGGGCACATGGAGACAGCGTCTCAAGGTGCCCCACCCTGACTGACCTCACATCTGATATCACAGTTTTTGTGTGGGGTGTAGTTGAAGCAATAATAATAATAATAATAATAATAATAATAATAATAAATAATAATAATAATAATAATAATAATAATAATAATAATAGTAATTATCAAAGGTATTATGTGATCTACAGATCCAAATATTGATCATCCCAAAAAAGTGTTTTTTATGTAGAAAATGTACCTAAGCTTACATGCATGCCAAGGATGCCCAATGGCCATTAGCAATAGGTTGGAAAAACGTAATTAGTTAGTTTTGGTTTTATTGTCCAGATGGCGCACCAATCGCAAAATATTTTCTGTGTAAAATAGGCGTCTCAAGGTTCCCCATGTCTCAAGGTGCCCTAGTCTCCCCTATTTTAACTCTTGTAGATCTAGAGCTATATAAGCAACGTTTTAACCCTTGTACTTCTAAGCCCGTATATTTAAGGTTTCAAGATACTTCCAAACCAAATTGAATGCCAGTACAATTGTTAATTAGTTTGTGGAAGGTGAATATCAGTTCATCGAATGATTAAATCTGAATACAATTTGTGATGCGATAACCCATTGATTTCAGTAGGTCATTAAGAAATTATATAAAATCACGTGGGCTACCGATTGGAAATATTGAGGTATCTAGTCATGAACCAGGATTGGGTAAACCTGTCATGTTTGTTCATCTAACAATAACTGATTTCCCCTAACTTGTTGCTGTGGCTTTTGGCTGATGCTGACCATAGTTAGACTGATCTAATACTCTATATCTGGTAATTGTTGCTTGCTTAAATTTTCGCTTAAAGTTCCGATTTTGGGAATTTTTCGAAGTTTAGTATTTGCGAATTGTCATTTTGTTAGTAGTGCTATTATGATAATATTTTTTGTGAGATTCTTGAATTCGCGAATTTTTCTTCCTCACGAAAATTAAAACTTCCCGAATATGACCAGATCTGCTGTATCTATTAGGGAGGGCTACAGAAAAATAGGCTATACATGGGGCGGCCATGTTTGATATGCAAATTACCTGCTTTTCTTCAATTTAACCAAGGTAATCCGTCATTTTAAAGTCTTCTGGGGGGGGGGGGGTAAAATATGTTAACATTAAACACTCTAAATTTAGGGACCTCTGGGGGTAAAATATGTTACCATTGAACACTCTAAATTTGATGTGCTCTGGGGGTTAAAATATGTTAGAAGGATGACATCAATATCCGTTTTTAATTTTGTAATGTAGTAGTGTATCCCATAGATCATACTTTTAATTTTTTCTGAATTTTTAGATTTTTAAAAAATATCTCTTATCAACATTTCTATGAATCCGGGGGAAATCTAAACAAACATTTAGTATACCTAAATGTTGGCTGAATTGTATATTGTTCCCATAGCATTGGGGCACATGTTGATGCCGTCGGCCCAGCGTTGTGCAGACACCACAATTAGTACTGCAGATGTATCCATGTTACTGATTTTAAGACACCAATTAGCGGCGACTGGTTTCAAATGCCTCGTAGTGGGCTTTGATCCCACCGTCTGAGACGTGGGAATATGTGGTTTAAAGTGTTGTATACTGCTGACTTGTTTTGTTTACATAGCAATTAGCATCCCTAACTTAAAGTTCATCCGTGAAAAAAATCGTAGGAAGCTAATTTCAACTGATTTGGGTCGGTACGAGTATGGCCATTTACCAAAAAAAAGTATAGTGGGATAGGGGTTGGGGAAACTTTTAATTGGAGAAAATACAAAATGGCCGCCACCGGCACTTGTCGCCATATAACTTTTGAACACATTTGCCAAAGAATTTGTGCTATGTGTCTTTTTCGACTAATTGTGACATAAAAAATAACGTTTCTGAAGTTAGTTAGCATTTAATAGTCCCCTTCTGCAGAAATCCAAGATGGCCAGCATCCGCACACATCTCTTTATGACGTTTAAATCACTGCTCTATAGCTGATGGTGAACTGGCTATATATCCAGACCTAAACTCTTCAGCAATAAACTAATTGGAGGCAACTGAACTTGTTTGGTGATGCATTTGGCACTGAACCAAAAATGTGAAATACCCCCTCCCCCCTCCTCCCTTTAAGCAGTTCACCATGCACCGCCAGCTTTTACCGTATCTTTTGAACCATTTCAAAATTTGCACAATAGCCATGCTATGGGGGGGGGGGGGGGTGGGGGTCGGCAGGCATAATCTCTTTGTATACTCCAACATCGATGGTTTTAAAGATATCGACCTAAAACTGATATCAACAAGTAAAAACAACCGTTACGATAAATGGTCACCTTTTATAGGCCCTATATTAAATAATTTAAATTTTCACCCAGTTTAAGTTGTGTCTCGCTACAAGGACACACAACTTCAAGTGGCTGAAAATTATTCATTTGAGACCAAACATTCGCAAATCTTGATGTTTAAACTATCAGTTCATATCTACTAACAGTGATCGGACAATAAAACAGATTAAAAACGACTAAAATATAGTCGTGGTTAGCGGTTTGGAGGTAAATGTAATAGTCCAGATCTCCAAGGGTTGAAACGATGACATGTAACGCATGTTCCAGCTCCAAATATTTTACCAATTTTAGTGGCACTTAGCCTAATTTGTTCATAACTGGATAGAAAACGGTCCTAGCAATACCACACTTGACTCGTATATAATATAGGGGCCTAGCAGCACAATGGTTAAACTGTATATATACGGGCCTAGCAGCACAATGGTTAAACTGTATATATACGGGCCTAGCAGCACATAGGTTACAATACACTATGTAAGGTGTTTTATCTTTATCATTATTCTGTGAAACGCAGTGACGTTACCGGAAACCGTTTTGAATGGGAACTCAGTGGAAACGAAGTTATATAAGACCCCTCCCCCATACTTCATTGTATTAGCTAGCTCGGTGACAACAATGGAGGTCAAGGCTATTGGGTTTCACACAATAGTTCCTATTGAACTCAACTCAATGTTAGTACGAGTTCATGAATATTAAAGGATTCTTTATCCGGTTTACAACATTAAAATGTTTAGTCACTATCTGTCAGAGAACTGGATATATCTGGTTGAATGCTGTCAGCATAAGTTATAAGCAGCTATAACGAAGTACTCTTCACATAGATTGATGTGCTTGTTACTGACAAACAGAGGACTTGACTCACCTTGTGACCAGTGCACATGTACTGACCTGGTTACTTGATAAATCGCTCAAGGGGCTCAAGAGGTACACAGGACCTAAAAGGGACCCGAAAAAGTATCGAAAATATGGATGAGATGACTATCCAAAAATAAGGGGACTACTTTTAATATTCAGTGCACATATTTGAGCAGGACATAAAGTGTCCCGGCTAAGCATATTAGGGGATAAAGGGGCTAAAGATCGTAGAGGCATTGGAATTTCTGGAGTATGGGATCACATCATTTAACTAGAAGAGCAAATTATTGCAAAAATTATTGCCAACAGTCAGGTGAGCTGTGAATACTCTCCTGGAAAACGTTTTAGCGAAGTGGAAACAAGTGAGTGTAATCACTCTCATTAAATGACAAGGTCTGCAACCAGTGAATTTTTTTTAAAACATACTGATTTATTTTATACATATCATATTAAATATCTTTACAAGCTTGCATATGAATTAGTCCAATAAAACAGATACTGGTACAACGTTGGATCAATGCTGAGGTAATTACGCAGATGTTGGCACAACATTGATGCAAGGTTAAGCCAATATTTAATATTTAAACATTTATTTCCGTCTTTTCCCCCCTCCTCCTCCTCTTCCCCCTCCTCCTCCCGATCTCCCACCTCTCCCTCTTCCACCTCCTCCTCCTCCTCTTCCACCTCCTCCCACTCTCCCACCCCCTCCTCTCCCTCTTCCCCCTCCTCCTCCCCCTCTCCCTCCTCCTCGGCCTCCGCCTTTATTATGTGCTTGTTCACGTTTTCTCTGGAAGTTCTCCTTTTTAGCTTTTTCTTTACGTCTTTTTAAAATCTGTTCAGGTCGCTTGAGTTCTGATCTTGAACCCTTCTGTTGTTTCTGTTGGCCTGCTGTAATGTAAACAAAAATGAATACATAGTAGACAAAGCAGCCTGCTGTAATGTCAAATAAAACAAACATGAATACATAGTAGACGACACAGCCTGCTGTAATGTCAAATAAAACAAAAATGAATATATAGTAGACAACACAGCCTGCTGTAATGTCAAATAAACCAAACATGAATACATAGTAGACGACACAGCCTGCTGTAATGTCAAATAAAACAAACATGAATATATAGTAGACAACATAGCCTGCTCTAATGTCAAATAAAACAAACATGAATATATAGTAGACAACATAGCCTGCTGTAATGTAAAATAAAACAAACATGAATATATAGTAGACAACATAGCCTGCTGTAATGTCAAATAAAACAAACATGGATATATAGAAGACAACACAGTCTGCTGTAATGTCAAATAAAACAAACATGGATATATAGAAGACAACACAGTCTGCTGTAATGTCAAATAAAAAAAACATGAACATATAGTAGACGACACAGCCTGCTGCAATGTCAAATAAAACAAACACGAATACATAGTAGACAACACAGCCTGCAGGTTTCTTAAATTCAGCATGTTCAGGTAGCCAGAAAAGACTAGATAAATCAACATCAATCATTGGCCAAGGGATAACAATAACCGAGCATTCGGTTAACACATTCTGTTAAAAATAACCAAGCAGTAGAAGCGTGATATTCTGCCAATATTAGGCAAATTAAAACCGAACAAGAAGACTCCAGGTATTATTCATAACCTTTTCACCCAAGACCACACATTTGCAAAACTTGCCATTTAAACACTGCTTTCATCCCCTGTGATTTAATCTCCTAACACAACAGATTAAAAGTTGTCTTTAGAGCTTTGAGAGTCAACAAAGTTCACACACATCTCTCCAGGTTTCATCAAATATGTAAAAACTTTTTTTCTTGCTATAACACTCATTAAAGCTACCAATGCTATTCACTTTGAGGTGGGAATTGAATATGTCTATGTCTACTGTTGCATAATGTCATTAACTTTGAGATGGTAATTGAATATGTCTATGTCTACTGTTGGATTATGGCATTGACTTTGAAGTGTGAATTGAATATGTCTATGTCTACTGTTGGATAATGTCATTGACTTTGGGGTGGGAATTGAATATGTCTATGTATACTGCTGGATAATGTCATTGACTTTGAGGTGTGAATTGAATATGTCTATGTCGACTGTTGGATTATGTCATTGATTTTGAGGTGGGAATTGAATATGTCTATGTCTACTGTTGGATAATGTCATTGACTTTGAGGTGGGAATTGAATATGTCTATGTCTACTGTTGGATAATGTCATTGACTTTGGGGTGGGAATTGAATATGTCTATGTCGACTGTTGGATAATGTCATTGACTTTGGGGTGGGAATTGAATATGTCTATGTCGACTGTTGGATTATGTCATTGACTTTGAGGTGGGAATTGAATATGTCTATGTCGACTGTTGGATAATGTCATTGACTTTGAGGTGGGAATTGAATATGTCTATGTCTACTGTTGGATAATGTCATTGACTTTGGGGTGGGAATTGAATATGTCTATGTCGACTGTTGGATTATGTCATTGACTTTGAGGTGGGAATTGAATATTTCTATGTCGATTGTTGGATAATGTCATTGACTTTGAGGTGTGAATTGAATATGTCTATGTCGACTGTTGGATTATGTCATTGATTTTGAGGTGGGAATTGAATATGTCTATGTCTACTGTTGGATAATGTCATTGACTTTGGGGTGGGAATTGAATATGTCTATGTCGACTGTTGGATTATGTCATTGACTTTGAGGTGGGAATTGAATATGCCTATGTCGATTGTTGGATAATGTCATTGACTTTGAGGTGTGAATTGAATATGTCTATGTCGACTGTTGGATTATGTCATTGACTTTGAGGTGTGAATTGAATATGTCTATGTCGACTGTTGGATTATGTCATTGACTTTGAGGTGGGAATTGAATATGTCTATGTCGATTGTTGGATAATGTCATTGACTTTGAGGTGTGAATTGAATATGTCTATGTCGACTGTTGGATTATGTCATTGATTTTGAGGTGGGAATTGAATATGTCTATGTCTACTGTTGGATAATGTCATTGACTTTGGGGTGGGGATTGAATATGTCTATGTCGACTGTTGGATTATGTCATTGACTTTGAGGTGGGAATTGAATATGCCTATGTCGATTGTTGGATAATGTCATTGACTTTGAGGTGTGAATTGAATATGTCTATGTCGACTGTTGGATTATGTCATTGACTTTGAGGTGTGAATTGAATATGTCTATGTCGACTGTTGGATTATGTCATTGACTTTGAGGTGGGAATTGAATATGTCTATGTCGATTGTTGGATAATGTCATTGACTTTGAGGTGTGAATTGAATATGTCTATGTCGACTGTTGGACTATGTCATTGACTTTGAGGTGTGAATTGAATATGTCTATGTCGACTGTTGGATTATGTCATTGACTTTGAGGTGGGAATTGAATATGTCTATGTCGACTGTTGGATTATGTCATTGATTTTGAGGTGGGAATTGAATATGTCTATGTCTACTGTTGGATAATGTCATTGACTTTGGGGTGGGAATTGAATATGTCTATGTCGACTGTTGGATTATGTCATTGACTTTGAGGTGGGAATTGAATATGTCTATGTCGATTGTTGGATAATGTCATTGACTTTGAGGTGTGAATTGAATATGTCTATGTCGACTGTTGGATAATGTCATTGACTTTGAGGTGGGAATTGAATATGTCTATGTCTACTGTTGGATAATGTCATTGACTTTGGGGTGGGAATTGAATATGTCTATGTCGACTGTTGGATTATGTCATTGACTTTGAGGTGGGAATTGAATATGTCTATGTCTACTGTTGGATAAAGTTTCAGAGGAAATAAAATGCCACTGAAATCGATAAAATAGTTTGTGATAGATGGTCAGTTAATCAAAATGATCATTTTCACACATGTTTATTTTTTATAAATACTCATATTTTTCGTCATTTGGAGCTGGAAATTGCGTTAGCAATTCCAGCTCCAAATGACGAAAAATACATTTGAAACAATTCAGCAGGGCAAGGGTTAATGAAAGTAATTTTTGCATGTCCATGTATAAAGAAATAAGTAACAAATTATGATATATAACTAGAATAATATGAAATAATATGATATGCAAAATAAATATTAGGAAATATAGTAGTGTTACCTAATTTAGCCTGCCTACGCCTGGCAAATTTACTTCCTCTATGTTTCTGTGGCACATTGTCTTCATTGTCAGAGTCAGCTTTCTCTGTTTTATTTTTCTCCAACCACTCCTTATAACTGAGGTCAGGACTTAAGGAAAAATAACATAACGCACTCAACTAATTAAACCCTCATGATGTATAATTGTATCGAAGAATCACTTAGCTTCTATGAACACTGAATTATTTCCTAAACCCAATGCTCGGATTTGTGGGCATATAGAAGGTAATGTAACAGTGTTGAAACTGCCCAGCCTGGAAATCAAACCACCGACCCTGACATTGTGTTGCCCGAGTACTACCAATCAAGCCAAAGAGTCAACTCAATGGCCAGAATAGTAATCAGGTAGGAGAGCAAACCCTTTTTAGCTAGCGATAGTATTAATGCTAGCGCCCTTACTTATAACATCGGTGATGTTGTCTAGCGATAGTATAATTGAGGGCGCCCTTATTTCCGTGGGTGGGAAAAACAAGACATTTTGGCCCCCTTCACCAGTTGGTTTCTTTCGTTTTTGTTATTATAGCTATAATCAGGTAATTAAAGGCTTACTAAATACGTTTATTGAACTATTATGATCATCATATTGCATACCTTCTAAACGTTTAAAAGTCCAATATATTTGTCAAAATGTAATTTCACTCTACTAACCCCCCTCGTCTTCAATTGAGTTTGTGGAAAAATGAACAGATTGCTGGTTCATCCCGTCAACGCCACATGGAAGCATACATGCAGCTGAACATTTTCCATTCGGCGATTTCAAATCCTATGTGGCGTTTTTATTTTATCACATTTTTATTTTGTCAAACATCAATTACATGTGCATAAAGCAAACTTGATAATCTAAAAATATAAATAGAGTGTAGACAATTATAATGACAAATATCTGTATGTAAAATAAAATTGTTTTTGTGAAGGATTACTCAGTGACAGCCCTTTTGCCACCAATGGGTGTACTGTTGTGTTACAGTACGCCTCAAAGGTATTGAACCATAATCTGATGATGCTGGTGTAGGCAGGGGGCCATATAATCACTGATAATTATCTTATGCATCCTTTCAGAAGCTTAGATTTAGTTTACCTTGTATAAAATGTTTCAACAAATAATAAATAAATAAATTTGTGTTCACTTTGACGTCACCATACTTTTAACCCTTAGGGCGCCCTCAATAATGCTATCTCTAGACTACAAAACCGATGTTGTAAGTAAGGGCGCTAGTATTATTACTATCGCCACCTAAAAAGGGGTTGCTTTCCTACCTGGTAATCACTCCAGTCCACCTTACACACCTGGCTACAGTAAAACGTAATCACCTGATGTCAGGAACCTCAAGGATCATGCTGCTTCGCTCAGTCACTTTACGCACACTGATATCAGAAACCTGATGGAATCAAGCTGTTTCACTCCGTCACGGTGACATCACAATGCATATATATACAACCAATCCCCACAATCTGTGTTTAACCCTTACAACGCTGAAATATTTTCTTATAAACCATGGAGAATGTTTTTTTTCAATATGAAATCATCATAAATGTCTTAGTTAGCTCTTTCCACTTCATTTGAATACCTATTTGATCACCTACGACTATACTAAATATTTTTATTCAGTATGGGGATCAACTTTAGACATTAGACTTTAGACGTCAGATTCTGATGTCTTAAGTCGATCCCGGCACTGTAAGGGTTAAAGTATAAAGGATACAGATTAGTTTTGTAGGACGCCGGAATCCAGTGACCACTTTCTGTTTTCACCCGCTTTGTCTTCTGTGTGTCGTTTCCACTGCCGACAAACTTTTTTTTCTTGCGATCCCTTAACATAGTGATAGAAAAGTCAAAGAAGTGTTCTAAACTGCGGTATTAGCATCGAAAGAACATAAGTAATTTTGGTTAAACACTAACCAACATAATTTCTATACACATAGACTTAATTTATACCTTTTTTTTACTTGAAGGTTCTGTCATAAAATGAATGCATAAATGTAGTTGATTAGTTCAATTAGTTCTATTTTGACTCATCTATGTTATGTTGGTTGTACATCGTTTACTTATTATTCACAGTGTTTGTTTAGCTTACAATGTGGCATTCCTGGCATATTACACTTACCGCAGGGAACATTTTTTAATACAACCAAAGGAATAACTACCTAATAAATAATTTATAAACCAAATTTTCACTGGTAACTATTCCTATTGGTTGTTTTCTCTTGTTATTTTCTGTCCATCATTTCCCATTCCGTTTGGGTGTTCCTAGCCTTTCATACATCTCATACTCTACTTTGATATTTATATAATAACGATTATTATTATTCATGTAGTTGTTTACCGGCTGTGTTTATTGCATAATGAGAGTTGATACATCAGAGGTGGATTTTTTATTCAATTTTTATGGTTGTAGATTTTTCCATGCAAAGCCAAAAGGTAGTATCTGCTTATTTGTGAAGTCAGCAGCTACTGCCTTTTGGCTTTGCACAGCAGCATTGTCTATGTTGGATGAATCTTGTCACTCACCATTTTTGATGGTTGTCCATCGTCCGCGCTTGTTGATTTTCATCCCCGATTATGTCCATCATTGCTCCCGCCACTTCCTTCTCAAAACTAGTTCCCAAACTCAATCTGAAACAATAGAACAACAGAAACTATTATACAATTTAAATTTTTACTCACTTCAAGTAAGGTCTCGCTACCGCGACCCAAAACTTCAAGTGAGAGGAAATCACTCATATTTGTTCAATTTTAGACTAAGAATTTGCAAATCTTGATGATTAAACACACATTTCGTTCCAAGTAACTGCGATTTGAAGGGCTTAAAAAATGATTATAGTTGAGCAATTATTTCTAAGTGATACTTCTCAGCTAATAACATTTTTGCATAACATGAGATCATAGTTTACTTGAAAGTGTTGTCATAAAAAGCATAAATCTAACTCATCTATGTTATGCTGATTGTAAATGTGAAGACAAAGATGTAAGTAAATATCGTCCCCTTGAAGTTGGGTGCTACTGCCACTTTGTAAGTGACAGTAGCACCTTCTAACTTGTAGGGGACGATATGAAGAAAACGTTAACACTTTAAGCGCTAAATTATACAATTTAACCGGAAGGTGTATTTCGCTACAGCGACCTACAACTAAATATTACCTTCACCTTGAATCAAAACATATGCCAATCTAGCAAAATTTCTCATTCAAATGTTATTTTTCAAAGCACCAATTAAATGATTGACAGATTGGTCATTTGGATTTTTTTTAACCATTATTGAACTTGTCCGAGAATTGATTATTAGCAGCATGCAGAACAAATTTCAGCAAAATACATGAAAAACTCTGCAAGCTATTGCGCCCACCAACGCCATCACCGACAATGCCGAAATTCAATTGCAACAGACCACCTTTTTAAAATGAGTCAAAATAAAAACGACCATAGATAAGCTCTTCAAGGGTTAAAAAAGTTCATAAATTGCTATGTTAAATTGTAAAACGGGAAATATTGGCAGATCTAATCTTTGGCGGTTTGGAGAATGAAAATAATAGGCACAGTTATTTTTACTCGCTTGAGGTTGTGGGAACTGACTGGTATATATTATCTCACCCTTTCTCAGACATGCTGTTTTTAGGTTGATAAGCCACATAATGTTCCTCGTCTCGGCCTGTGTTCTCTTTCTTACGTTTCTTCCTCACTTCATACGGTTTGTCGAACGCCCGTTTCTTTGGAGCGACCACAGAAGAGAAGACTTCCTGAAGGAATGAAGAATATGTTTCAGGTAAAATCGCATAACAAATATTGATCGACTGGGAATCTTGGTAGCAAAGATATCTTGACTCCAGTGCTGCTGAATTGTTTGCGAGTGTTTCTCCTTACTTGAAGCTGGAATTGCTAACGTAATTTCCAGCTTCAAATTATGAAAAATATTTATATTTATGAAAAAAGAGATATCTCAAATATTGAATTACTTGATTAACTAACCATTTAACACAAAAATATTTTATCAAATTGAGTGGTATTTCTATTGATCTAAAACATGCTTGAAACTGTACACATACAGTTCAGCAGCACAAGGGTTAAGGAAATTGAGGGGAAATACCTGGGTGCACAAAGGGTTAAATATCATTCATGGTGAAATTTTACCCAGATCATACTTAATAATTTTAAAGCTTAAAACGCTAAATTGTCTACGTTAATTTAAATTTTTACCAGCTTGAATTTGTGGGTCGCGGTAGCGAGACACAACTTAAAGTGGGTAAAAATTACTACATAGAATTTGAATCAAAACATGTGCTGATCTAACAAATCTAATGCTTATTTCTCTTTTAACTCTTCTTATCCTAAATAATAACGAGCAAAAAAGCCTAGAGACAGCTATAGACAGGATTAAAGGTCATCTGCAGCATTACTTTGTGGCATTTTTAATTTGAGATATAGTCCAACAGCAAATAATGTAAATTTCAGTCAACAATTTTTTATAAAAATTAGAATGCAAGTAAAATTGTCATACGCAGTTAGTATCACTTTTTACAGGTAGGCCTACAAATTGAAGTGGAAATGAAGTAAACACTCTTGCATGTTGTGTCTTTATTCTTAACCCTTTCAAGCCTGACTTTACGATAGTCATCTTCATCCACTACAAGCCGCGAATTGCTATGCAATTCTCGACTTGTAGTGGATGAAGATGACTTGATGTGGTTTAAAAATTAAAGAAAATTACCATGTATTGGTGACCAAGTTTCATGGAAATTTTCATTTTAAAACCCTCAGTTTTAGGAAAATTAAGTCTGTTTTCAGGGATGTAAAATGATGCTTTAATGCGTCGCGAGGGCTTAAAGGGTTAAAGGACAAAATTGGGTAACTGATATTTTACTCCACTTGAAGCTGAATTTTTGAACACCCAAGTATCACACTTAATATTAACATGTCCAGTGATACTTCTGCATGTTTGAACAAATGATTAAAAAGGCAGTAAAATTTGTCGGGAGGTGTTTTCAAAATGCACTCAAACCATAAATGAAAGATAGAACGTTTTAAAATTAGATTGAAGGTAAATTGGTTATGATCCACAAGAGGAACACAAATTTTCAGAAATGTAGTGCTTGCTAAACCGCAACATATTGCGGAGGGCGGCTGCTATATACTTACATTAATTTGCTCTTCTGTACTGGTTGCATCGTTCGCCGCAGGCACTTGTTGACTTTTTTCCATCAGCTCTTGTTTCACGTCTTCAGTTTTCTTGATGTTAGCACTGATGGTTCCTGTGTGGAGGTCTCTTTTCTTCTTCATCACACCAACTCCTTCTGTCTTCTTGTTGGCATTCACTTCAAAGATCGTCTACACAAACAAAAATGGTTATTCTCTTGAATAAATAATATATTTTCTATTTTATTTGTTGCTGGAATTAAATTGAAGTTGTGGATGGCAGTAGCGAGACACAAATCCAAGGAATTGAAGAATTAATGTTTTAAATTCACTTTTAACTGAATTTTTTAGGCTGCACACACTAATCTTAAAAAGAGCACTCAAACAAAAGCATGATTAATTTTTAAATCTAGGTGTCATTCCCATTTATTTAAAGCAGGCATTTGCATCAGCATTTCTGGCTTTAAATGTATGACATATATAATTTTTTAAAGAAGCAATTGAGAGTCGTAGGATTTGTAGTACATAATTTGATGATGCAGCTAATGATTTAGTTGTTTGGTCTATGGTGACACAAGCTGTCCAGCACTAATTACATTGTTTGGTCTATAGCTACGCATGCTGTCCACTAGCACATTGATCTACCTACATTGTTTGGTCTATAGCTACGCATACCGTCCATCAGCACAATGCACGGCTGATCTACCTAGCTTGTTTAGTCTATAGCTTCGCATGCCGTCCACCAGCACATTAATCTACTTACATTGTTTGGTCTATAGCTACGCATGCCGTTTAGCAGCACATTACGAGCCTGATCTACTTACATTGTTTGGTCTATAGCTACGCATGCCGTCCAGCAGCACATTGCGTGCCTGATCTCGAGCTCCAACTTGACCTGAAAAAATACACAAATTCATTCATAACACTTTAACACTTTGCAGTTGGAATTTATCATGGAAATCTTTATTCATTAAGTTTTGTTCAAGAACCGTTGGTTTAGGTTTAACCCTTAGGCGAGAGCTCGTTGATTAATTTTGTTCTCAACACCGCCGAGTAACGATAATGAAAGGAAGTCGACTACCGTGAAATTTTCATAAATTTTTTTTTTTTAATAAACTGGTTAAATTAAAGTTTGTTTTAACCCTGAATTGCATTACATGTCAGATGGTCTAACTTTTAAGCTAAACATTATTTTCCGATGAAAATTTCACGGGTGACTTGCAAATAGTCCATACAAAATTTCATGAAAATCGGTGGAGAATTGACTAAGAAATCGGCGAAAAACATGCGATACAAGTTAATCTGACGGCGGGTATATTTTTCATAAGTAAACATTTCATTTCAAACTGGAATTTGCATGTTCAGTGTTATTTTTAAATTCAGATACCCAATCAGATATGTAAACAAAAAATAAACCTGGGAAACATGCAAGATTAAACCTAAGCATTGAGATCGGCCCAGCATTGAACCAACATCAGATTAATTTACCAAACATGGGATGAATTGCGATGTCTAATAAGCTGAAGTTTTTGGCTCGCTTGACAGATTCTGGAGAAGGTGAAGGTCGTGACCTTGCATACTGTTTGTAGGCGTTGCTGATGACCTGTTCCATGTTCAACTAAAACAAAACATCAAGTAATGTAATATTATATATTTTATTGCGCGCAACAATTTTAAGTCTTACTAGACTGATATATTTGTATATACATGTATTATAATTACGAAAAGGTAATTCAGTTTAAAAACATCCTCATATGTCTTAGTTAGCTATTTCCACCTCAATTTATTATATTTTTTTGGCCCATGATATAATAAATATGAAATTTACTCACTTCGGGAATTGATTTGCAATTAAACAAATTAAAGTAGTTTTCACCCATTTAAATTTGAGGATCGCGGTAGCGAGACACAAATTCAATTTGGTGAAAATCTGAAACCTTAAATTTAGCAGTGTACGAATAGTTGTTATTTTACCTTACAGTAGAATCCCGTTATAGCGCGAATTGTTACACTGCGATATCGGTTATAACACGGTCCGCGCGTGGACCCCGTTTTTTTCAGGGTGAAATTTGACTAATAGTGCGTATTTTTTATTCTTGATCACACCAGTCTGGTTAAAACATCGCCCATTCACCAGGTGTTCACGTTCACGTGACGCTGTGCTGACCAGGCACGTATGCATTCAGTTCATTGCACCCCTCCCCACCCCTCGCGGCCACACTGTTGGCAGGTGGGACCACTGACGACGCGTCGGATTAACTTTCTGACTGCAACTGTTCAAAATGAAATATTAAGCAACAATTCTGTAACCGCGCTATATATGTTATACCGCGCTATATATGATGATCCAGTTACCGGGTTACCGCGGTATAAAATTAAAAGTGGTGAATAAATGATTCTGAGTTCTGATGATACTGTTAGGCCTATACCGCGGTATATGGTGATCCAGTTACCGCGGTATGGAAGAGGCGAATAAATGATTCTGATTTCTGATACTGTTATGGACCATCGTGAAATAGTAATTATCATTATCGTCTGGTATGCTCATTTAAACAAAAAGGACTATTTAGCGCCAATAGCCTAATTTAGGAATGACATGTAGATCTTTTGATCAGTGTTGATGATTGTTCCTGTCCAACAACTCACCTGTGCGATGTTAGGCTTGTGCAAGATCACAGTAAGGAAGACAATATTAATTTGTTGCGTGTATGTAACACATTTGATAAGTACACCTTACTCTCATTAATCACCGCTGGCACATCAACTGTCTGGCCGTCTGTGTAAATTAACAGTACTATAGAGCTTAACAGGTCTCCAATTGTGACGACACGTTACGCAACATTTACAGCCCATTCTTTACTCTGTATACGAAAGGCAGGTGATTATACCATGAGGGTATACCATTTAGCGCTAGAGCAGTGGGCAGCAATGGGCAATCACGATGTTGATCCAGCATTAAAACAGCGTTGTGCTATAATCACGCGATGACGCTATACTATACCCATATCTATAGTGACATCAAGAATAATGTACAGTATGGGAAACAATATAATTCTAGCAAATCTTGTCAAATCTCAAGGCCTCGTGAATATACCATACAAAGCCCACCCTTTCGTAATACCTGTCAATCAAACTGTTCCAAAGCGTTGATTGGTGGGAGGAGAGCTCAGCCCGTCCCTATCTCCAATAACACCGTGATGCCCGTGAGAGGTTTTGTCCATGCACACGGCAATAATCAGTGATATAGTCCACATTCATACATGATAAACAATTTTCTAATTGTTGCGTCAACGCTGGCATAACTTTTTCAATTTGGGCCAGTGCTGGCTTAGTTTAAAGAATATATATTTACACCTCATTTTTGGCATGAAACAGAACAGTGTATTTGTTATAAAAACGTCTAACCTGATCACGCCTTGTGTGATGCCATAGCATTCACAGGGTCGGTGTAGACCCCTTACACCTTTCATTCACGCCTAAAGTTGCACTTCAATCTGTTAACTACACATGGGGTGATTTAACGGAGCCCAAGATGTCATCATATCTGGCGAGTAGCCAAAAGGTTCTAATTGCGTTCAATTAGAAAAACATGAAACTAAATAACTTGTCCACCCTAGTGTTATATAAAGAGTGAATTTTCAATCGACCTGGCATATTTGCTTTGACTACGAAACAGACAGAATCGCTTCAAAAATATTGCACACAATTTATTTATTGAATTAATTTTGCCAATAAATGATAAATTAAATATTGTATATTTCCAATTGATTATTTATTCTGTTCATTTGTAATAAATACAGTGTTATATCTAGCACATAGCATCTACCACTGCCGTGTATAGCGTGTCCTTATAGACCCAATGTATTGACCATCAGTGGTAGAGCGGTCGTCCCGCTATAGCGCGATCCACTTATAACGCGATCCCGTTTTTTGGACCCCAACCACCGCATTATAACAGGATTCTACTGTATAAATTTTTCCTAAAAATGTCAGATTTGGATATTAGGTAATCAAAAGGGCATGTGTATTATCAATATACATTTTATTATCCGTTCAGCTGCGACCATAACACAGGAAGAGCTGATACCCGGGCCAGGTTTTACCAACTGACTTGAGTCAAATCTGTTTTAAAAAATTAACATATGATCTGCAGCTAAACCCTTACATCGCTGACATATTTTTTGTACAAACTATGGAGACCAAGGTTTTTTTTTCAATTTTAAATCATTAATCTTAGTTAGCTTTTTCCACTTTATTTGAATATCTATCTTATGCTATTATAAATTTTTCAATTCTTTTAGTGCGTAGACAGACTTTAAATGTAAGAATCTGATGTCTAACGTGATCACCGCTCTGATAGGGTTAAGACTCCAGGTGACTTAGCTGATCCACTTTGGTGGAACCAGGCCCTGTGCGGAAATTAACCCTTAAACTGCTAAATTCAATTATTCACATTTTGTTCACTTGAAGTTGTGTCTCATGTCTGAGACCTACAACTTCAAGTACGTGAAAAAAATATCTCATATTTTCAGACCAAGAATTAGCGAATCTTGATGTCTAAACTCACATTTCATTCCCGATAACTGAATAACTGTGATTCAATTGCCTAATAAAAAAACTACTTATAAGAGAGCACTTACAACATCAGTCTTAGTTTTCCAGACTCTCAGTTTCTGATCTTCATCATCGATGATATTCTGAGGAACTCTGCCGTATATGCCGTACTCATCTGTAAAACAAAAATACTCAAATAGCAGCAATACTGGAATACACAAAAATCTATTCTTTCATCTGCACTTTCGTTCAATTTAAATACATACCTGCTTTGGTTTGTGGATTGGCGTAATTAAGTGATCGTCCTAAGAATAAGTGAAGGTCAATCACATAGGATAATTCTTCTTGAGAGACTATAGAGTACGCCACCCCACTTCTACCCGCTCGAGCAACGCGACCTGAATAACACAAAACATAAACTATAGAGTGAGACTATAGAGTACGCCACCCCACTTCTACCCGCTCGAGCAACGCGACCTGAATAACACAAAACATAAACTATGAAGTACACCACACCACAATCACACAACCAATCCATAAAACAGTCAATAATTATCTTTATGAAGAAAACATGCACTTACAATAAACATCTACCAATCCAACACACAACTGAATTACTGCCCTCATCACATGTGCTATACACGTTATTATTTATATAATTAATCATGGCGTTTCTTCTTATTACATTGGAACAACAATTTAATACTATTGTATCGTAAAAAATGTTTAAGTGGTGCTATGCAAAATAAAAAAAATTATTCACCAATGTGAACATTAAAATGATTCGTATAAGGCATATCTTTATTTGACCATTGGACATGAAGGGTTCGGCTCTACCGGCAGTTCACCTCAAAGTGATAGCTGCACAGTGATTTAATTTTTCACACAAAACCTCCAATAGAAGCCGCAAGTGGACTTTTGGCATTGGGCACTGGAGAATGAGAATTTTTATTCTAATTAAAGCCGTGGCTACAATAAGACATTTTACAGTAGATATAAAGGTTTAAGTCAACATTTACTACACACAAACAGAACCCGATGTTGGTGCAATGTTGGTCCATCGACAAACGGTGGGCCAACATTGCACCAACATTGGGTGAACGCTCCTTGTTTGCTAGGAAGGCAGTTACCATGGTTACCACTCACCTACTCTGTGAACAAACAGTTTTGGTTTGGCCGGGAAATTATAATTGATGACATTATCCAGCATTGGAATATCTATTCCACGAGCTGCTAAATCTGTCACAATCATCACTCGACACCGTTTACGCTGGAATTTAGCTATATTTATCTTCCTGGCTGTCGGGTCCAATGAGCTGTACACATATGTGGAAATAATATCAGCTTCTGACAAAATCTAAAACAATTATATACCTAGTTTTTACAAAGGAGTTGTTATAATAGGTACAGTAAAAACATTATTACATAATTATGTACATGTTTTTCATCATTTATTTAAGGTATGTTTTTTTTATCCACTTCACTGCATTTGTTTAAAATTAATTCATAAATATGATCGTTTAATTTACAACAGTTTCAAATGGACAAAAAATAGTAAGCTGTGTCTCACTACCATGACACACAACTTCAAGTGGGTGAAAATTATTCATATTTGTTTAATTTGAGACCAAACATTTACAAATCTTGATACTTAGACACTTATTTCATTTCCAATAACTGTTATTTAACCTGCTAATAAAACATATTATTAAACAGCTACAGTCGTGCTTAGCAGGTAAAGGTTTAACCCTTTAAGTCCTCACGCTGCATTAAAGCATAATTTTACATCCCTGAAAACAGCCTTAATTTTAATACAACTAGGGGTTTTAGAATGGAAATTTCTATAAAAATGGTCTACAATACACTACAATTTTCTTGAATTTTTCACCCATTTCAAATCATCTTCATCTACTACAAGTTGAGAATTGAAGATGACAATGATAAATTCAGGCCTGAATGGGTTAAGCATACACATAAGTAACATTTTACCATATTCAGGTATTCCACATGATGCTTCGTAGCCGCAAAAACCAGCGTCTGCTGAGATGGCTTCACAACACACCTTAACAAATACAGCAGCAGGGCGGTCTTATCTTCTGAACGACATTGTAAAAAACTCAACTGAAACAAGCAGACAAAGTCATCAGTT
This sequence comes from Flabesymbios commensalis, assembly GCA_964017125.1. Taxonomy (NCBI): domain Eukaryota; kingdom Metazoa; phylum Annelida; class Polychaeta; order Terebellida; family Flabelligeridae; genus Flabesymbios; species Flabesymbios commensalis. The sequence goes on from OZ024915.1 coordinate 76,746,144, forward strand.
GTTTACCCTTGTGTTGCTTTGAATGTACAGTAGAACCTGCCATTAGCTGCCACTTATTATGGTTAGCCAACATCATATAGCAGGTCACTTGGCCACCTGTCTTGAAAGGCCACTTTTCTAGTATCACATATTGGCTGCTTATAGCAGGTGCTACTGTAAATATACTGTTTAAATAAGATTTCAAATCATTTATTACATTTAGTTTTTGAAAATAATTTATGGTATATTCTCACTGATTAAATTATTCCATTTGAAAAATGACTTTAAAAAAAGCCATTTTCATCAATAAAATCTTAAAGTTACTTTAGCAAATACAGCTTCAAATGCTGAAAAATAGAAGCAAACACAGGTCAATGGTCACTAAATACATAGTTTGTGGTACATGCTTAATTTGTCATCTTTTTTAATTAAAAACAAAATGCTGATTTTTTATAAATATGTGAAATAGTTATAATGTCCGTAGACTCATAACATAGGTATTCAAATAAAGCAGATAGAGCTAACTAAGACATTTATGATGAATTCAAATTGAAAATACCCTTTGGTCTCTCGGTTTATATAACAATATTTCAGTGCTTTATGGGTTAATGTTGGGCCAGCGTTGAAGATGGTGTGCCAACATTAAGTCAACATTGGTTCAACGTCTCATGATATTACTATACCCCAAGTTGTTCACTGAGCTTGGTGTCTACATCCAGTCTGACTAAGGTCGGGTCGTTTAGTCCCGCTCGAGCAAATTCAACCAGTTGACCCGGTAATGTGGCTGAGAACAGCAAAGTCTGCCGACTGTCAGGAAGACGGGCGGAAATCTCACGGAGCTGCTCAGCAAAACCCATCTCAAATAATCTGAAAAATAATTCATAATTATTAATCAACTGAATTTAAGTGGGTGACAATTAAACACATATGTACAATTTAATTCAATATATGCCAGTCTAAAAAAAATATTGCAAATTTTTCTTCGAATTCACTTCTTTGAAGGAAAAATTAAAAGGCTGAAAATGTTTATACTAAATGAAATTAGCACTTTAAATGCTAACCATTTGCCTGCTGATCTCAACTATAGTCGTTTTCAAGGCCACAGCTAATTTTTTTTATGAAAGACAGATTCGCCGCTTCCAGTTTACTGTGATTTTAGCAGCATTTAAAAACTGTAAACGCAGTGTTGATTTGATGCTGGGCCAGCGTTGCACATGGTAATCCAAAACAACATACTCGATAGCAGAAAGGCGTAACTAACCTGTCAGCTTCATCAAAAACTACATACTCCACTGCCGACAGACGTAACTCCATCTCCACGAGGACGTGCATGAAGCGGCCTGGTGTAGCTATTAATCTGAAAAGAAAGATATCGTGAGCTAGTAAATCACAATAAAGTATCTCCAAAACTAATGGCTATGGAGTCAACTCAATAGGATGATAAGAGAAGTTTAAAGCAAACTTCCAAATTAAAAGAACTACAATACATGTCTCTGACTGTCTATCCACCTCATATAACTGCAGCTTTTACATTGTTGCTGATATTTCTAAGTTTAGGATGGAATTGAAAACTTCAGAATAACTGAATAACAAATTAACTGAAAATTGACCACAAAATGTGTTATTTTTTCAAATTTCATTGGCATTTTAATTGGTTTGATTTGGTCATATTTATACAGACCGGACCAGCAGGTCAAGTGTTACAATTCCCCGTTTTGTTGTGTGGCTTTTTAAAAAAACTTTTCGGCGACGGTTTTAACCGGTCAAGTTGCGGAATTAAAATTTTCACCCACTCAAAATTGTGTCTCATACGACCCACAACTTAAAGTGGGTAAAAATGATGTACACATACAAATTTAATCAAAACATACAAAGGTGATAAGTGGATCCAGCAAATTTCAAATTTTTTCCCCATAATATTTTTTTTCTAATTTGGTGGAAAAATAGAGAAATAAACGTAACTAACACCCTATTAATTCAGTGCATATTTTTCCCTAATTAATTTGAATTCTTAAAATAGATCACATAATGTATGATTTTTAAATAGAGACGGCACACCAAACAAGGGGGGTGGGGTCCAGAAATATCATTTAAAGGGTAAGACAAGAAAGTAATTGTGCCCCTCTATGGAACAACCACTTAAAATGGAAATATAATTATGGTGACATTTATTCTTGTCACTGATAATAATATGAAGCTTACATGTCAGGGTTTTCATGGAGAGCTGTGAACTGGTCTTCCAGCCTATGAAAAGAGAGAGACAAAGATTAACTTTTAAAGCACTAAATTAAATGATTTAAATTTTCACTCACTTGAAGCTGGGTCTCTTCACAGCGACTCACAACTTCAAGTGGGAGAAAATTACTTGTATTGTTTAATTTTAGAAAAAAACATTTATTTACAAATCTTAATGCTTAAAACACACATTCTAATCCTAATGCCAATACCAGTGATTTAATTGGCTAATAAAACAAATTAAAAACTACTGTAGTAAAAGTATAAACATTTCACTGATAATGGTCAAACAGGGTTTTTACAGAGATCTGGAAATAAAATTACATGACTTTTCCATGACCTTCCATGACTATTTTTTAAGAATTCCATGACTTTGTAAATGAAAATAAAAATACACATTTAAAACTGACTGCACAGCCTCCACCACCACGGTCCGATCTAAACCTGAGCCGGGTATCGTAGAGTCGGGTTTTTTACTTTTTGCATGCAAAATATTTACAGCTATAGGTGACTGGCAATGTCATTGTGTGTCAAAATTGTAGGTAATCAAAACATTTTCTCAAAAGAAATGTGATAGACACTTATTAAAATTAAAAATTCCATGACTTTTACATGACTTTTTGCCAAATTTTCATTTTCCATGACTTTTCCAGACCTGGATTTCAGTTTTCCATTTTCCATGGTTTGCCATGATCTTCCATGACCCTGGGAAACCTGTCAAATTTTTCAATCAACCATAATATAGGCCATTTTCCATTTTTAGTTCTTTCAGTGCGGGTATCGACTTTAGATGTCAGAATCAGCCGTGCATAGGTTGATCCCCACCCTGAAAGAGTCTTATTTTCTAAATTAATGACAGAAATTAACAACGGGTGTTAATCTAAAAAATTCATTGTAAATTGTACCAGGTTTTGTATTTAAAATAATGGGAAGTCTTGAAAAGGTAGGAAAAAGTATTGTGACTAAAACAGTTCTCACCTGTCACCTCCAAGAATAAGTGTCGGCTTAAGTCCATTAAATTTTCCCAGCTGCACATGAACATAAATTGTATTAGAGTATATATATTAAAAATTAGAGATATAATTTGCAATAATGAGTTTTAATTAAAAGTTAAGAAATATCAAAATATTAAAACATAGTTTTTTTAATTTCTTCCAAAAGGCATTTCAAAAATTAATTGAAAAACATCAAAGTACAATTTCATGCCAAAATTTTGGATACACTTTAGAATTTTGGGCTACCGTACACGTTCATATGTCAGCAAAACAAAACCCATATATTACTCAAAAAGAAAGTTTGAGTCATATAACAAAAGATTTTGCTTAATTTATACCTTTTCATAAAATGAAGCAGTCATTTTGAAATACAGTAATTTTTTCAAATTTGAAATATTTATACATCAATGATCATGTTTGCCCTGTAATGTGTAGAAATATACCTCTTTTGTGAACTTGAATGTTTGTAGGGCGAGTTCCCTTGTGGGTGACAGGATTAACGCCCTCGCTCCGGAAGTAGAATGTGCTTTAAGGTGCTCCAGCATTGGGATTAGGAAAGCCGCTGTTTTACCGCTGCCTGTCCGTGCCATGGCCACCACATCTTTATGATCCAGAATTAGTGGAATAGTCTACAAAAACAACACTTGAATAATTTTATTGAAAAACATAAAAAATATTGGACGACATATTTTTAAATTGTTTTAATAATAAAATAATTTGTGTTACTAGATGATTAATTAATTGAATAATTCAATATGGCAGATGTCTATTTTTCATAAATAGGCTTATAAATATTTTTCCCTATTTAAAGCTGGAAATTGTGTTGGTAATTCCAGCTTCAAATGACGAAAAATAGAAACAAACCATTCAGCAGGACACAGATTCAGATAGGGTCAGCCAATTGCTCAGCTACACCTGTATGTATACATCCTCCCCTTGGATATGAGAGGGTGTATCTGCAAATTAAAAAAGTAGCAGATACACCCTTTCATATCCAAGGCGACGACATGTTAAGCATGCTTCAAACCATTCAAAATGACAGTGGGAGTGATCATATAGTTTATAGTAGACGCTAACCAGGAGTTACGAAGCTAACCGAAATTCCTGATTTCTAATTATTGACAACCATGGCAAAAATTAAAAAAATGGGAATCCCGTCTCTATATCTAGCCTAACTGGTAAGTGCGCAGCACAAAATTAAAAAAACTTTTGCAGTTCTAGTTTATGGACATGTTTACATCTTATGGTCATAATAAGAAGCCAAAATAAAATCACTGATTTTTTGATGATTTTAGACCTGGGCATGTCCCTTTAAATGGCAAAAAAAATGTACCAATAAAGTAGATATAATGTAGAAGAGCACATAACCTTTCTTTGGATTGGAGTTGGAATCTTGTAGCCTTTCTTCATAATTCCCTTGAAGGTCGAGTGAGATAACCCTTGAAAAAAAAGGTTGTCATTAATCTTTACATACCAATGCAGTTGCTAAAAATTGTTCCAAGATTTCTTTCGATTTCTGTTTGTCATAGCCAGAGCTGAGTAAATGCTAACCCTTTAGCCCTCAAAGCGCTGAATTTTTTTATATAAACCTTGAAGACCAAAATGTTTTTTTTGAAATAATCATAAATGTCTTATTTAGCTCTTTCCGATTCATTTGAATACCTATGTTATGGGGTTACGGCCATTGGAAATATTTTTACTTTTACAGTGCGGAGATCGACAACAGTCTTCAGAATCTGACGTCTACACGTCAGATTCTGACAACTAAAGTCGATCCCCGCAAGGGTTAAAGAGCCTAATTATGGAATTGAAATTTTCACCCACTTGAAGTTGCATCTCTTGCTACCGCAACCCGCAATTTCAAGTGGGTGAAAATTACTTGTTTAATTTAACATGATTAAGACCAAACATTTGCAAATTTTAATGCTTAAAAACATTTAAATTTACCAATAACTGCAAATTGATAGGCTAGTAAAATGAAAATAATTTACTGTAGTTGTGCTCAGCAGGGTTTAAAGTACTATTGATGAAACAGATCGGCCGTCTTGTATTCTCGCAAAACTTTCAGGAATAATTCAAATCTATTGTCAAATTTGATTATCTTTTTGAAGCTGAAGATCAAGATTGAACAATTCATATATTTTAGTGTAAAATTAATCTTCATTTCTTAACTAAACTGACAGTCACGATAATATTCATTTTTTTCATTTATTTTATTGGCACATTAAATACCAGCTTATTAACATTTCAAAATTGTTGACTTCCACTTTGTCAGATCTGATGTTGTGGATCGCGTTAGCGAAACAACCTCAAGAGGGTGAAAATTCCGATTAAATAATTTGGCAGTTACCCTTAAAGTGCGGGGATCGAGTTTAGTCGTCAGAATCTGACGTCTGTAGACGCAGATTCTGACAAAACAACTAAAGTCGATCCCAGCACTGTAAGAGTAAAAATATGTATAATGACCATACACCTATAACATAGGTATTCAAATGAACCAGAAAGAGCTGAATAGAACATTTACGATGATTTCAAATTGAAAAAAAACCCTTTGGTCTCCATGATTTACTTAAAAAAATTCAGCGCATCAAGGGTTAAAATATAACAGGCCAGAGATAAAGATGACAAACTAACTACAAAGATAATAAAATCAATTGCTTGGTAGTTACCTACTGAAACATCAATCAGATTTTATCCCCCACCCATAGAGAGCCAACATTATATTACCTACCCATAGATTGAAAACCACCAGACTTTTTATTTTTCCTATTCTGTTGCATTACAAGTTTTCTTGTTTGTTGCTCTTCTGTCTCCAGGCCGGACACTGAAGGAAATGCTTCATCGGTTACATCAGACTGAAAAAAAGCATAACAAACTTAAATGAATAACAAAACTAGATTTGCCTGAGGGGCAAAGCTTGCGTCTCCACCCGCCCCACATAGTACAGAATCACACCAAAATCTAATCAACATATGGCCAGGGTGAGTTGCTCCCTTGGAACAAATCGGTGAAGCAGTTCAAGATCTTCAGAGTAACATGTGATCTTAAATTTTGTTGAAAAATGAAAAAAACAAACAATTCTCCTGACTTTTTTCTCAGGGCCACCGAGCATACACAAAAGATAAAATTTGGGCTGTATAACCATATTACCAAATTTTGATAATAGCCAATATGAGCAAAACTGAAATATCAGCTAAAATCCTAAAAAGTTAAAAAATATAAGTTTTTATTATCATAATCACACAAAAAACTAATCAGCACACATCCAGGGTAGGGTTATTCCTTTCAACCAAACATGAAACAAATCCATAAAGCAGTTTAAGCTCTAGAGAGTGACATAGGATTTTGTTGAAAAAGCTGAAAAAACGCCAGAAAAATTTACCTGGCAAATTCCCTAGGGCCAACAAATATTTAGAAATAATCGAGCAGGGGTGTATAGCTATATTACCAAATTTTGAGCATAGCCAATATGAACAAAACTGAAATATCCGCTAAAATTCTGAAACGTAAAAAAATCAAAGTTTTTATTATCGGAATCACACCAAAAACTAATCAGCACATGTGCAGGGTAAGGTCTTTCCTTTAAACCAAATATAAAACAAATTCAGGAAGCAGTTCAAGCTCTAGAGAGCGACATAGGATTTTGACGGCCATCTTGGATTTTGTTGAAGAAACTAAAAAACGCAAAAAAAAAAATTACCAGGCAAATTCCCCAGGGCCAGTATGCATACTGTAATTATTTGGAAATAATCTGAGTAGGGGTTTTTGAGTGAGAGCAGAAACAAGTGGCAGCGGAGGCAGCAGCGGCGGCTGGGCGGACACAGCAAAAACAATAAATCTCCACCACCACATAGTGGGTGGAGACTTAATTAGAAGTACCGTATATCCCCGTGTATAATGCGATATTTTTTCTTAGATATTCATGTCAAAAAAAGGCACCTCGTATTATACATGGATGTAGAATTTAATACAATTTTGTAGCACTCTAGCGGTAAGTTCTCTAGCGATAAGACGTATCTGTAAAGGTAGGCCAGTCAGCGTGTTTGGTAAGCAGGCCTACACAACAAGAACAACAGTTCTGCCTTGCAGTAAAGTAAGCAGATACTGCCTTTTGTGCATTTCCAACCTTTTGTGCATTTCACAGACGACGTATATTAGCGGCCTCGCGACGATTTTGATAATGCACCCAGTGAGCACGATACACTAACGCAATGCTGGGACGCTAACACAACATTGTTTCAGCATCGGGTGAATGTGTCGTGTTTGCTGGGAGCCCCGTCTCACATCCCGCCAAAAGGCAACGACGCGCGTGGCACCTTTGACAACCACGGGCAGATAAATGACGCCGTTAGTCTGCAACCAATTCACACTCCTGACCTGTTAATTTATATTAATAATGATTTAATCTGAGATCAACTTTCATATGGGAATGTTCTATTGTGTACGACGGTAGGCCTATGTAAACATGATATTTTATTAAGATGTATTGGAATGAGAGAAATGTGTTTACGAAATATAACAAGATATCACTGATGATATTTCCTATGGCAAATTATATATGTGTAGGCCTCAGAATGTCTATATTGCTTGGATAACGTTAACGCCTACCGCTGTTACCGCTGCTGATACGGTATTGAGCAAATGGTGGAATCTGTTTGCTCAGTTCACGGCTCAGTGCGGCTGTGTTATCACCCCCTGACTGGGCTGACACCTTATACAGCCAACACTCTCTTATGTCTAGACAATGCGCTAGTCTGCAAATGTTTTACAATCACATTTCATCTTGGAATGTTCTTATTTGAGCAAGACGATATTAAAATATGGTCTTTGTAATAGATAAATTAAAATAATATAGATTTATCGGCGAAATATAATTATTTTAAAATCTGTGTGTATATGTAGCCTATGCAGGCCTCAGAATGGCTGGCCATTGGCCCCAAAACGAGACAGTGGTGATGACATCCACTCTGGGGTGGAAAATCTTAACTCGTATTATACATGGCGTCGCACTATACGCGGGGATATACGGTACATAAGTCATTTTATCAGAATTGATATGAGAAAGGGTTTTTGTTCAATTACTAAAGAAAATTATTATTATGATTACCAATGTGTGTACTTTGTAAAGAAAATTAAACTGCATTATCCACCTGACCTGGAAATATCATCAAATTCCATTTAGGCCCCCCCCCCCCCATAAAACCTTTGTTCCCGACCCTATTTGAACCCCCGACCATAAAGTTTTTATGGCAATTTTATTTTAAAGAAATTGCCGTTTTTTTGCAAATTGTTTTTATGAGTCTGCATTATTGTGTAAACATGGAAGTTTTTTTGTAAATTAAAATCAAACAAAAAGTGCCATGTAACCGAAAAACAAATTAAAAATAATCACCTACCTACTCTGTTTGGGAAGGTAGTGTAATCGGGAACAGAGGATTGGCCTTACTGTTTCTGCCACAAATTAGATAGAATTGTTATTGCAATTCCCACCTCACAGTTAATGTAATTTGCCTGATTTATAAAATACTCAAGTGTGATATATAAAATTAACCCTTTAGGCCCTCACGGTGCATTAAAACATCATTTACATTCCTAAAAACAGGGTAAATTTGTCTACAATTAAGGGTATTTAATGAAAATTCCCATGAAATTGGCTTGCCAATTTTCTTTGATTTTCTACTCACGACAGCAATTCGCGATAAATTCAGGCTTGAAATGGATAAACCTTGAAGAGCTAAAAATTTTTTGTACAAACCATGGAAACCAATTTTTTTAATTTGAAATCACCTTAAGTTCTGTTTTAGCTACCTCTTTCTGATTTATTTGAATAGTTATTTTATGTGTCTACAGATTTATACAGTGCGGGGATCGACTTTTGACAACTACGGTCGATCCCTTCGCTGTCAGGGTTAAAGCTAAAAACGTACTGATTTTTATAGATGGATACATTTTCTAGTGAATTGTTTATTTTCTAAATATGTCTGATTAAATCTGATTTCATTCCTTAATTCCATGTGATTTTTATTAAAAATTTGCAATTCCATTTATTTTATGCTTGACAGAAATTTTTACAGGAATATTATATAGGCCTACTTTTCTGTTATAGTTTTCTTCAGACATTATATTTTAAAATAAACTTGTGCATGTTGTGGGATGTTGTAAGAATAGAAAAATAAAGAAGCATTTATAAAAGACTAAAAATTTAGTCTACAACACTGGCAATAAATGGGTCCTAAAGTGTTCAACCCTTTCAAGTCTGAATTTACCATTGTCATCTTCATCCACTACAAGCCGCTAATTGCTACCGCAATTCTCGACTTGTAGTGGATGAAGATGACCTGAAGTTGGGTGAAAAATTAAAGGAAATTGTCACATGTATTGGTGAAACATTTTCATAGTAACTTTCCTTCTAATACCATAGTTGTAGTGAAATCAAGTTTGTTTTCAGGGATGTGAAATGATGATTCAATGCATCGAGAGGACTTAAAGGGTTAATACATATTCCCCCTTCCAACAGTGTCTGCATGGTCCATTGAATCACCAGCAAATGCGAGACGATGCACGACCCAATGCTGATTTATTAGGGTTGGTTACCGACTGTGGACTAAAGTTAAACCAGCATTAATTAGGCGGATGCCTGATGTTTTCTTTTCTAGCAGTCGGCTAATTGAAGGCAGCTTACAGTGCATGCATAATATCTGTTTTCTTTTGAGAAAAACATTTCATTCAGATGAAGGACATGTGATATTTAGGGAAGGATTTTTTAGCCAGTTGCTCGACAGGACAAGTAGAAATTTGGTCCAATTTCAGGCCTTGCACATGATTTATACAAAGAAAATGGGAAACTAAAAATATATTTTTTTGAAACGGAAAATCATTGGCTCTAGGTAATTGATTATCTTCAGTGAAATATTGACAAAGTTACATTGTCATTATTCAATGACAAAAGATGTGCAGTGAGCAGGTGGTGAGCAGGCCTAAAATAAAATTGTTTCCTGCAGTATTCATGTGTACGCATACGGAGGCTCCGTACGAAAACGTCGGACGAACGGGAACAACCGCCATGCCTACTAAACACCTCCATCATCACATATTTTTGCACATTGGCATAGACTACAGTCTGTTTCACCAGATCCTGGGAGTAGCCTTTTCTCACTTTGCTCGGTCGCTCTTTAAATTTTTTTTAAAATTATTTCTCGGATCATTTTTTCATCTTCACCTAACATCCCTAAAAATTTTGTTGTGTATTTTGGAAGCTAGACCATTTGGCATGTAATAGAATTCTTGCTTCCCGGTAATGGTGTTAAAGAGAGCTGTAATTTTGAAAATGTATTACATGACAGACTGTACAGTCTGTCCGGCAGTGGAGGATGGTCCAAAATGAAATTTTGTAAACCCGATTTCTAGTCATTTGGCATCAATCCTGAAAATTTCGTAAAAAAATATTGGATAGTTCAAAAGTTAGACCATTTGACATGTAGTAAATGTTTATTTATGACGGTCATCTATAACATGTATTAACCAATTAATTTCAATCCGGTTTATTCTCGGAATTCCGTTACCGGTATGTATGTCAAATGGTTTAACTTTTGAAATACTAAATGGAATTTCGCAAAATTTTCAGGGTTGTTGCCAAATTACTAGATAATAATGATTGTAAAATTTCGTGACAATCGCCTGAGAATTGACTGACTGGATACCAAAAAGCTAACTTTCATTTTGGACCATCTACCACCGTCGGACAGACTGTAGATAATGACGGAAACCTTTATTATCGTACTCCCACAGGTGTTATCGACCACGAAACTTGTACTGATAACTTCCTGTATCGACCAAAACTTGTCAACAATTCGTTTTGCGGTTGCGAATTATTTACGTTCACTGACGCATTGTAGTCTAAATAAATAGTTTAATTATCAGTTAAACATGTGGGTGGTCGTACGATAAAATGCATAAGGCACTGGTTTTTGGTCGATACAGGTAGAGATCGGTACTTGTCGCCGATACATGCACTCGCCTTCGGCTCGGCCTGTATCTGGCGACGGCGTACCGATCTCAGCCTGTATCGACCTTAACCAGGGGTCTGGCCGGACGAATGGTTGCCAACTGGTGGCTAAGTACGAAGCGCCAGCATGTATTCGTACGGAAGCTCATTAGAGTAATATCGACTAAAAAGCAGTGCCATATGCATATCTTATTGCCCAGGCAATGATTGAATGAATAAACAGTTGAATAAACTCATAGTCATATCGAATTATGACACTTACACTTTGTGCCTTAAAATTGTGTACGGTTTGAGAAACTTCTGTAAAAGTGTCGTCTTCAGACATATCTGAATCGGCCGGGGATTCCTTACGTCCTTTACGAAAACGAGCTTTATTATCTTTGTTCTTGATCATTGAATTTGGAAGTCGTTTGCCTTGTTTTTGTTTGACTCCGTCTTCGCCATTCCAGACTGATTTTCCACTTGCACGAGCTGGACTTTTTGTTGATTTCTTCTTATCTCCTTGCTTTAACTTTGAATTTCTCATTTTCACACCTTTTGTTTGTTTATTATTTGAACTGTTTTTAACACTTTTAACCATTTTGAAAAGAAAATAATATGTCAGATGCACGTGTGTGTTTTCAGCGGAAGTTGACAAATCATGACCGTGTTTTTCCAATCCTGAGAGCTAGCCGCTGCAACGCTCACCTGTTCACCAGCCACAAATCTGCAAGCACATTTTCAACTTATTTTGCATTCAACATATATTTATGCCTTTACTGGGGATATATTTTATTCGTTGTATGTCATAATTGTACATTTTATTTGTTTGATAATTAACGGGTCAAAGTAATGTTTGAATTCATTCTGATAGACTGCAGTCTTGAGTCGACTCTTCGTCTCTTGCTTGCACTTTTTCAATTTCACGAATCAAGATTCATTGACATGACCATGCACACTCCATGCACTCAGTGACCAGGGTGACTCACTCACAGCTCACTGACACACTCACCATGCCCGGGGTTCACACAGGCCTTGAAAAGCATTGAATGAACTTGAATTAAAAAAAAACAGTTTCCAAGGCTTGAAAAACCTTGAATTTTTTAAAATATAGCTTGAAAAGCCTTGAAAAGTGGTTTTTGAGTTTTGAGTTGTTCATTGATTAAATAGTCTAGATCTATATTGTGGCTCATTCTTGTCAAAGTCTTTGAAAAATTGATTAAAAATATTCTGTTATTATTACTAATATGCCTAAATTAGAAGGACCTCCAACAACTGACATGGATACAATTGAAATTACTGAATCTGGCATAAGTAAATTATCAAGTGAATTGAAGGCCAATAAAGCACCAGGACCTAATGAGCTTCCAAATTTTCTCCTCAAAAATGCTGTCAAGGAGATATCTCCTTTTTTGAAAGATATTTTCGAGCACTTTATTCAGACCGGGAAATTGCACGATGAATGGGTCGAGGCTAATGTAGCCCCTGTTTTCAAAAAAGGAGATCGGCATACTGCTTCTAGCTACAGGCCGATCTCCCTGACATGTGTTTGTGCCAAATTGCTCGAACACATTATTTGCAAGAGTATAATGACCCACTTTACAAAAAACAAAATTTTATCACCTGTGCAACACTGTTTCCGTGCAGAGCAATTATCAGGTCGGGCGCATACCTTTATTTAGCAACGTTAATGAATTTAATAACGTTGTTAAATTTAACATCGCAGGCGTTGTTAAAATTAACAACGTAGTTAAATTTAACCTTGGATGACGTCATTCTAGAGAAGAACGTGTGGTCCAATAAATTGTTTTGATGACAAATATAATCTTACATTGTTAAAGATATATCATAAATAACCCTATAATAGCCTATATTTTGCAGTCAAAGTGTGGAAATCAAGCGGGGCATCTACCTACAGCAAGGTTTAGCCAAATATCTGGGTCATTCCTGGCCAATCAGACGATAGATCTCAAAATCCCAAGATCAAAATCTCTGTCTGTTATCCTCCCTCCTATTGGTTCATGTCGATACTTCAGCAAATCAATCAATTTTTCAGCAAGACGCTCAGCGTGGCCTGGGGGTCAAGTCACGAAATCTAGTTTTCTTTGATTTTATCAATGTTTTGGTCTGATTTGGGCAGCAAACTAATATTTATGTTGTCTCGCATGGCCCATTCCACATATTTATATTATTTAATTGATGTAATTCACAACGATTTTAAATTGGCTAATCAAAAAACAAGTTTTTCTTATGGTCATGAATTTAAGAACGTTGTTATATTTAACAACGCCCCCCGAGGTTAAATTCAAACACGATATTGAATACAATAACATTGCTAAATAAAGGTATGCGCCCCGGCCTGATTATGCGAAAGTCAATTACTATTGACCACCAAAGACCTGGTTCAAAATTATGAGAATAAAATTCAGACAGATTTAATTGTAGACCCCCTATTAGACTTTAGTAAGCATGGTAAGGCTTTCGATGTAGTTCCCCACCAACTTTTACTCCACAAACTTGATCACTACGGAATACGGAATTAGGGGATCCACATTACTTTGGATGCAAAATTTTCTCACCACTAGATCGCAAAAAGTAGAAGTAGATGGTAGCTTTTCGGACACTGCTCATGTAGGATCTGGTGTGCCACAGGGTACAGTACTTGTCTGATCTTATTTCTATGCTACATTAATGACCTCCCATCCTCGGTCTCATCTGATGTCAACTCTTCGCTGACGACTGCCTCCTTTACTCGCCCATCAGAACTAAGGCTGATCAAAAAAACTGCAGGAGGACCTGACTAAGTTGGAGCACTGGGCAGACACTTGGGGGATGAAATTTAACCCATTCAAGTGTTCTGTCCTCCCAAGTGAAAAGACCCCGGGCTAAAGAGATGGCTTCAGACTATCAGCTCAAGGGGGTCACACTTGGGAAAGCATCAAGTACACCTTACTTAGGAGTCAGCATCAGTGAGAACCTAGAATGGGGGGATCACATATATATCCAAAATTGCGAGTTAGGCGAATTTCACACTGGGTTTCTTGAGGAGAAATTTAAAGGGATTGCATATTTTTCAATGGTTCAGTCACTTTTGGAATACTCTTGTCCTGTTTATTGACTGATTCCAGCCTGGGCCTTAACCCTTTCAACCCTGAATTTACCATTTTCATCTTCATCCACTACAAGCCGCAAATTGCTGCCGCAATTCTCGACTTGTAGTGGATGAAGATGACTTGAGGTGGATGAAAATTTTAAAAAAATGGCCACATACATGTATTGGAAAAACAGTTTCATGGAAATGTTCATTCTAAAACCCTTAGTTGTAGAAAAATTATGTCTGTTTTCAGGGATGTAAAATGATTCTTTAATGCATCATGAGGGCTTAAAGGGTTAACTGAGCCTAACCATTTTTAGTGTCATTTTATTTGATCTGAAGCTTGCTTGAAACAGTATACAATGTAGATATAGGATTCCAGTAGCATAACCTAACCCTTCCAGCGTAATTTTGTGACGTGTCGAGTTGATCCCCGGACTGAAATAATTAAATTTTTAAAATGGCCATACGTGGCATACACCCATAACCAGGGCTGGAAATTAGATTCTTTCTCTTGAAGCCAGTCAGGCTGGTGACAAAATATTTCTACCTGCCCGCAAACAAATTCACTTGCCCATAATTTTATTATAATGCCTTTAAGGCTTATTCCAATAACTTTTTAGTAGTTTTTTATTGTAAAGTGAAAAAAACACTCTGGATTGTTTGTTTTCTGGATGCAACTCTACATTTACAAATCAACAAATTTTATCAAGTGAGCGAGAAAGTAAAATATTATATTCTACTGTTAAAATTCTACCTGCCATTTGGGCAGGTTACAGGTCATATTTGGCTGGCGGGCCAGTGCTAATCCCCACCCCTGATAACAGGACATAAAAAAAATATTAATTATTTTTCAAAATAAATTAATTTTAAAACAATAGCTGGCGATTCCCTGTGAATCTCCCACTTATTTCAGGTGTTAAAGGGTTAATGTGCCGTGCACAGAAACAATTTGCACATTCAGGGGCAGATCTGACCTCAAAAAAGAAGTAGCCAAAGTTTGAGCCAAATGAAAAAAACTAGTAGTCAAATTAACTGGACAATAGCCAAATATATAGCACACAAAAACAATATTTTAATAGTTTATTATTACCCTTTATCTACTGCACCTGTAGGCCTACATTTAAATTGTGCAAACAAAACTATTTCACGTAAACAGATAGTTAGCCTATACATGTACATGTAATTGGTTTACGTTGCATTTAATTGTTGGTGAAAAATTCTTATGATCTAACAAATTTGTTAGTTTTTCTCAGTAATTATTCTCACTGGTCTCAGTAGACTTTGTTTTCTAGTAATGAGGTATTTGAAGCTGTATCTCATTATCTGGGCAAAGCCATAGCATCTGACTTTAGGCCTACTTCACCAGTGTTCACTGTCTTTAGTCTTTCTGATTTTTCTGTTAATATTTATAATGTGTCTTAGTATGGATTGTAAAAACGCACTTAGCTCATTCTGCGCTTCTTTGCTCGCTATCACTGCTATTTACTGCTAGATTACTGCTATTTTAAAACTAGATGAAAGATAGTTCTGAATTTATTTCAAATAGGCCTACTACGGGTAGGGGTGTGCATTTTTTTGAAAATTATTGACTAAGGCCTAGTAGTTGTAGTACTGTAGCCTATATAATATTATATTATGCTGTTCAATAGCTGTCTGTGTCTGGCATCATCGCATTACCATGTAGGCTACATAATTATGTATTGTGACTGGATTGAAAATTCACTAAACCTGATAGACTACAGGCAGATAGGTAATTAATACCCCTTACATGATGTAGACAACCCTACTGATAGGTGAAAATGTAATGGTAACATGAATAGGCCTACATCGTGCCATCCTGTCACGCGACCTTCCCTTGTCTTGTGGTATATGACGCTTGACTGGACTCGCATGAAACAGCATTGCAGCTTCTCTTAGGCAACAGCATACAGAGCGGTTATCAGGCAACAGCAATACGCTGTAGTGGTCTGGCGACAGAGTGCTGTTGATCTGTCGTATCAGCATGATGTTAGCACAGCTCGTTGTGGGCTTATTATCTGCTTTATGCCTACATGCACGCTCTAACAAAATCGGCCGCGCTGTGTCTTAGAGCACATGCTGTAGGCCCTATGTGCACAGTTCAGTCTATTTTGTAGTTTGCATTTTTGTACAACACCTGATTACCGCCGCTGCTGACTGTGGCGTAGTGAAGAGTGTCGGTCATGTGACAAAATACAAGGAGGTATTTTACATGCCAATTATTTGCCATCCAGAAGTATTGATCGCCAAAATGTATGTTAAGTCGCCATTGGCGCATTGGCGAGCGATCAGCATGGCCCCTGCATATTTTTGTAAATCTTATCAATTTTTGACTGGTTGTCCCCATCATTCCGTCAATGAGGCTGCTATTTCTGTATTATTTCTGTGAGCACTACCATCAGGCACAGTGGCTTGATACAACTGCCATGCAGAGCATGGCAGGTGTTTTCAATATAAGTAGTAATAAGTGTGTATATAGGCCTACTATTTTACCTAAAAATAATAACACTTACCAGTATATTATCATTATGATCATTGTTATGCGAGTAATTTTCTGTGATCATCCTAAAGGCTACATTTGTAGGCCTATGTGTAAAAACTGTTTGTACAAAATGATTTCCAGTGAAAGAGATGTATGATATCTGAATGTTTTCATTCGATAGCCCTTGTGATTTAATTTTATTTCAAAATGACAGACTAAAAACGTCTGCCAGTCATGATGATGATCACTGACATTGTCATTCAGTGTGAGTGTGACTACTTTCCCCCAGACTGAGAGATTGTCCAAAATGAAACCCTGCTTTTTGCCTATTACATGTGAAATGCAGAAAAATCATCTGAATTAAACACATGGGTGTGTTGGATGCTGCTCGGGATGAATAGAGATTTTAGAGGGGACTGTAGTCGGGTGTGTATATGACCGCCTGGGGCCAGTTTCTGTATCATACTTAAGCAAAAAATCTTAATTTTGTACTTAAGTATTTTACAGAAACTGGCCCCTGCGGCCAATTTCAATAACATAGTTAAGTAAAAAGTTAACTTTTTACTTAAGTATGCTACGTAAACCAGCCCACTTCATTTTTCACTTAACCCTTCCACCGTGGATGTCGCCAAAAGGCGACCCCCTGGCAGACCGCGGATGTCGCCTTTTGGCGACATCATTAATTACTGTTTTTAGTTAAAAAATTAATTAATTCAGCGCTCAGGCAATTTATGACGTTAAAATTCCGCGGTAAAAGGGTTAAGTATGTTACAGAAACCGGCCTTTCTGTAACTTAAGTACAAACCTGAAATTTTTTACTTGGGTACGATACAGAAACTGGCCCCTGAATTGATTACCACTCTGGTCATCGAGTTGTTAACATTCAAGTGGTAGTTCAACACATGCAGCAGGGTCTGAATGTTTTTTCTATTTACTTGTAGGTGCTTATTGATGTGACCTTGAGGAGTGATGGAGAGGTCAGGGGGAGAGCTGCCTATACCCCAGAGGTGGCTCTACTGTCCACGCAAAGGCTCCCTTATAGCAGGTAACTAGGCCTAAGGAAATCCATAAGTTAAGAGATGAGTTACTGACTTTAATCAAAGTAAAACTAAAAATGTTAAGTAAAGGAGAGGGGGTCAAAAAGCGTAAAAAAAAACAGAAAATCGTTACGTAATGTATAGATAAGACATGCATGAAAGTGACTTTGGCCCTAAATAAAATAAAATGAAATTCTTACATACCGATTGATTTAAGCGACAAAAAATAAAATATAAAATAAAATAAATTTCCTACTTACCCACTGGTTAAAATGACAACAAATTGGAAACAACCATGTATTTTTTTGGCCTAAACATGCATATTATCCCCCCTCTGAGCCAAGGCCTATGCTTGTGCAAAATATGAAGCTTATCCATCAATGGGAAGTTGGTCCGCATAATGACATATGTATAATATTCTGTTCTAGTATAAGATAAATCAGCAAATGTCGGTGTAATGCTGGGCCAACTTTTACAACATTACAACATTACACTGATGATTGAGCATGTTCTTTTTCGTAAAGCATTGTTACTTCTCACCCTTTCAAGCCTGAATTTACCATTGTCATCTTCATCCACTACAAGCCACGAATTGCTGTCGCAATTCTCGCATTGTAGTGGATGATGATGATTTGAAGTGGGTGAGAAATTAAAGAAAATGGCCATGTATTGGTAAAACAGTTTTATGGAAATTTTCATTCTAAAATCCTTAGTTGTAGGAAAATGAAATCTGTTTGCAGGGATGTGAAATGATGCTTTAATGCATCGAGAGGGCTTAAAGGGTTAAACATGTTGAAGATAAATCGTGACATCCATCAGCAAGCATTTAAAAATAGTTGACCTCCATTTTGTCAAGTTTTAATAATTTTCACTCACTTGAAGTTGTGAATCGCATCAGCGAGACACAACTTCAAGTGGGTGAAAATTCCAATTGAATAATGTGGCGGTTAAAGGGTTAATGCATCGTGGGGGTCTGAAGGGTTAATATATAATATACTAGCATCGACTTGTGAAAATGCACTGATTGAAGCAATGTGAGCTTACTGTTGGGTCACTACTTACGACACTTTCCCAACATTAAACCAACATTGAGATTGAGTGCCTCTTGCTTTTCAACGCTGAAATATGTCAAGGAGAAAGAATGAAATTCGATAGATTCGTAGATCCGAGTGAGTATATTCGGATCTACGAATCTATACACCTTTTGCAAAAAAACACGCCACACGGTGAGCAACACTGAACTGTTTTAATCAGACAAATGTTACACACTTTTCAATGACAACACGCCACACAGTGAGCAACTTGGAACTGTTTTAATCAGACAATTGTTCACTGCGCAAACTCGTGCAAGCAGTCTATTGTAATTGAGTTCTTTCTTCGCCTTAAAATACACAGAATATGTGCAGGTGTTCTAAGATTTGATATAGAAAACATAAATTTCATTGTCAGTAGGGCTAGACCATGAAAAATTATACATGCAGTTTCATGGTTAAACCCGTACAATGTGCCCGACCTGACTGGTACAAAAGAGCAGTAGATTCGTAGATCCGAATCTACGGTTTTAACAATAGACTGACGTCATGGGTGTATTTTAATTCTGTATAAACCCCGGAGACCAAACTATTTTTTCAATTTAAATTCATCATAAATGTCTTACCGGTAGTTAGATTTTTCTGCTTCATTGAATACCTATGTTAATGGTCTACGGCTATTATAATTTTTTTTATTGAAAATCGATGTTTAAATAAACATTAACATTTGCAAATGTTTTGTCTCAAATTTATCACGTATGAGTAGTTTTCAGCGATGAGAAGTTGTGGGTCTTTTTAGAAATCAACTGGCTTAAAATTTAAATACGATAAAGTAGTCGGAAAAATCTGATTATCATTTTTTTGTTTCAGTAATGTACAGAAGATAACACTTGAAACTACATCAGACTAATTAAAATATAATTTATTTGAATGTTATGTTATTACAGGCAAGTTTCTCCCGTTTAAGACGCCCCTTGATAATCGCTATGATTCGCAGATTCCAGAAGAATGCAGATTTGACCTTGACATGCTCTTCCTCTCACTTAAGTCAAAAAAGGTGAAACCCTTTAAGCCTCAGTCATCACTATAATTATTTTTATTTTTTTTCTGATCACTATCAGGACTTTGTGTTTATACATCAAACAAGGCTTAACCCTTTAACCGCCGGTGCCATATTCGTTTTTTACATTTTTTATTATCACATCACATATCAGCTTTTACACCTGATAAAAAGTGACATAAATCAGCAAGATTTAAAATTTGTTGACCTCCATTTTGTCAAATCTGAATAATTTTCACTCACTTGAACATGTTGAAGTTGTGGATCGCGTCAGCGAGACACAACTTCAATGGGGGTGAGAATTCCAATTGAATAATTTGGCGGTTAAAGGGTTAAAGACTGATGATTTTTTTATAAAACATGGAGACCAAAGGATTTGTTCCAATTTGAAATCATCATAAATATCTTAGTTAGCTCTTTCTGCTTCATTTGAATACCTGTGTTATGGGTCTACAGCCATTAGAAATATTTTACTCCTTCAGTGCGGGATCGACTTTAGTCGTCAAAATCTGATGTCTACAATCTTACAGTGCAGGAATCGACTTTTGTCATCAGAATCTGACCTCTACCAGATTCTGACGACTGAAGTCGATCCCTGTGCTGTAAGGGTTAAGCCGAGGCATTGAAATTGTATAGTTTCTGATAAGATGCTTATTCATTTGAACCTCAAACTGCTAATGTAATTTCTAGCTTCAAACGGAGAAAAATATTTCATTTATGACAAATAAACATCTCCCTAGCAGAACAAGTGTTAGATAATTGGAGCAAAATAAGCAAAAATTATCACCATGCATTGGAGAACATAATTATACAGAAAATGGTGTAATTTTACTCACTTTGGAAATTAGTGTGAAGTGAAAGCGATGTTTCGACCTGCCTTACTTCTGCTGAAGGCAGGTCGAAACGTCTCAATCGTTTCACACTGACTTCCAGAGTGAGTAAAATGTTACCACTTTTTACATGAATCTTTCAATCATGAATAACTTATTCTCCATATAACTATACAGTATTTTATTTTGTTTTCAGGTAAAGCTCGGGATGGTGATAGACCTGACAAACACAAAAAGATTCTACAACAGCAAAGTGCTTGAAAAAAAGGAATGCAAATACCTAAAAATGCAATGCAGGGGGTGAGTTATAGATCCTCTCTGATTATTTTTTTTTTTGTGATTTGTTTTGGACAAGAGCTTATGATTTATTGAGTTCGCATTTAGGGCACCCAGTACCATAACGGTCTGCCATAATGTCTACCATGACATAAATATTTTAGTTCAATGGCACATAGCTACCCACCTGATGTAACGTCACTTCTTTCCTTTTATTCTCACTCGTGTAACCAGTTTCTATAAATAAAAAAGGACCTATCTTTGTAGTGCTAAGACCGTATATATACGTTTTCAAGCTCAGACTAAACAACATTTCACTAAAATTGAATAGCTCAGTGTTTTAGTGGTTACATAATTCAGATTTTCCACACAAGTAATTATATCAAACCTCTGTCAGATTTATTAGTAATAGTTTGAAAGTTGAGCCTGTGTATTATGTGAGGTGTACGTTAACCATCTTCCCACACAAGTGGTTACATAATTCAGATTTTCCACACAAGTAATTATATCAAACCTTTGTCAGATTTATTAGAAATAGTTTGAAAGTTGCGCCTGTGTATTATGTGAGGTGTATTTTAACCATCTTCCCACACAAGCTCGTTACTGCCGGGGTTGCAACGACCTTGCTGAAAACGATGTTAAAACCTCCTATTGGAGTGGGGACTTTCTAGAAAGATTTTTTCTGTTTGACCCAATTTTGACTTCTGCCATGAGTGCTGCTATAATGTGGGGCCACTGTCCATGACACCGGCCCTACAATAAACAACACAAGTCTGCTGATGTTGAGCAAACATCGCAGACTGCGGGCCAATATTGAATTTACATTTTTTTGATAAATTAATGAATATTCAATATCTAAATCTTCCTCCCTACCCCAATAGGTGGTTGATAAGACTGAATCGGCAAGGCTTGGCCTGACGGCCTCACGGTGTCGAGCCTTCATGCCAGGAAGATGATTTAAACAAATTTAAAGCTTCCTGGAGCTGACTATCCAAATTCCCGTACTGCTTTGTAATATCTAAACTTCTCTTTTTAATTTTTATAATTTTTTTACCATAATTAGAAATTCACCAAATTGTTTTTATTTAATTTATTTTTGATTACAGACATGGGGAAACACCTACTATAGAACAAACACAGACATTTATCAACATTTGTGAAACATTTATTCAGAAAAACCCACTTCACGCTATAGGTGAGATACAATAATTAGCACTGTTATTGATAATTATTATTATTTATCTAAAATTATTATTATTATTTATCAAAAAAAATTTTTTAACAATATAATCGGTCTCATTTTTCAACATTGCTTATATTTATTGTCAATCAGGTAATATTCACTTGTTAACATACCTTTTAATTTTGAATTGAAAAAGGTGAGCTAATGCAATAAGGTTCGTCGGCGTTGAAATTGGCTTTGGTGTCTGCATTAATGTTTCCTTGTGGGCACCATAGCATGCCAAGTTTTTCTTTAAAAAATTCCGGCCATACTTTTGTGAGAGGCATGGGGGATCATTTATTTCTTTATAGGTTGTAGAAGGCAAATCAATCATAAAACCAACCTCCGGAAGCAACAGTCACAGATGGCCCAACTATTATCTTAACCCTTCCGGTGTGGGGACTGACCTTAGTAGACATCCGATTCTGATGTCAAAAGACAGTCCCTGCGCTGAATGTTATGTTATGTTATGTCCCTGCACTGAAAGAATGAAATATTTATTAGAGTCGTCAACCCATAACATAGGTATTCAAATGAATTGGAAAAAATCAACTAAGACATTTATAATGAAAAGAACTAACAAAGACTTATATGATTATTTCAAACAAAAATATTTTAGCGTTGTTGGGGTTAAATTTGGTTAGTTTGTTTCTTTTCAGGCGTTCACTGCACACATGGCTTTAACAGAACAGGCTTGCTCATCATATCGTATCTGGTTGAAAAAATGGACTGGAGGTTTGAACATTAATCATAATAGTCTCTCCCAATAGAAACACAATGCTGCGTCAACAATTTTGTGCAATTTTGTGTGCCTGTGCTTGCAGATACCATTTTGTTCTGTATCTCGTAGCGGAACACATTTCTACTCATTTTCCAATCAAATTTAACCCTTTCGCGTGGGGACCGTCTTTAGGCATCATAATCTGACATCTACATTTGTCAAGTTCTGACATCTACAGACGTAATCGATCCCTGCACTTAAAAAATTTAGGATATTTTTAACATAGGTATTCAAATGAAGCGGAATGAGCTAGTTACGATGATTTCAAATAGAAAAAAGCTTTGGTATTCATGTTTTATACAAAAATATTTCAAAATATTGTAAGAGTTAAATTTCATTATTGAAATATTTATACATTATCAATGAGGATGTAATGTGAATCTGAGCCCTTATATTGCTGAGTCATCAGCTGATATTTGACATTAATATGAAGCTGTAATTGTATTCTCAATTGTTGGCTATACATGACAAAAAATGTTTCTAATAATGAACATTAGACACGTCTAAAATGGAAACCAAGATATTTTAACCATTAAAGCTATTATCATGACTAAAGTCGTTGTTAATCTTTTTTTATTATGAAGTTAAGTCATATTTCTTGCAAATTAAACAAATAATAGTCATTTTTACCCACTTGACGCTGTGGGTCACTGTAGTGATACACAACTTCCAAGTGGGAAAAATTTTATTTTGATAAATCAGGAGGATAAAGGTTAATTGATCATCTTCTACAAGTTATTTTAACCCTATAACTGAACTTGAATGATTATTATTTTATACATACTTTATATATTTATTTTAATTTAATCAACACAACTTATATATTAAATATATATTTTTTTTTATTTCAGCCTTGACGCAGCCATCCACAGTTTTTCACAGGTGAATTAGAAAGTATTTTGTGTCTATTTTGTCACAATATTTCTAATAATATGATCACGTACAATACATGCTGGTTTAAAATTGGACCACCACCTGCAACTCTGGCTATTGACTAAAAATTTCACTTTTAGTCAATAGCCGATATCCATTATCATTTAGTTTGGTTGTCCATACTTCACATGTTGATCTGAGCTGATATAAAAAGAACGAAATTGATGATCTATAGTCAGATTCACATTAAATTCATCAACCAGGATTATTGAATTTCGCTGATTTCATGGAATTTTACACACACTATTTTCCATTCATGTTGTGACTACCCTGAAAATTTCGTTTATTAAGAAGTTAGACCATTTGACATGTGATAAAATTCTGAGACGAAGCTAATGGGTTCAAAGAGGGCAACATTTTTATTTATTTACTACATGTCAAATGGTCTAACTTCCTAATTCCTATTCAAAACTTCGCGAAACTTTCATGGTAGTCATGACATGAATTGAAAATAGTGTGTGAAATTTTATGAAAATTGGTTGATTGACTGAGAAATCGGGTAAATTCATTCACCACGGTTAATAGTAGGAAATATTAGTATCACCCACTAGGTGACCTTGGATTCCTTTTGTTTTTTTCAGGCACGTCCACCCGGCATTTACAAAGAAGATTACATACTGGAGCTGTTCGATCGATATGATGAGAAAGAATATGCTCCACCTCCCCCAGCGTTACCCGAGTGGTGTACAGGTAGCTGTTATCATATCTATTAGCCCTTGTTGTTCCGAATTGTTTGTTCCTATTTTTCATTTATTTAAAGCTGGAATTGCTAGCACAAATGACGAAAAATATAAATATTCATGAAAAATAGACATCTTCAATATTGAATCTTTGGATTAACTAAGAAATATTTTATCAACCGTAGTGATATTTCTATTGATCCAAGACGTCATTCTTGAACCCATATACCGTATGACAGGTAGATTTTATTATATTTATTAGGCCTTGTTTTTCTGAACTGCCTGTTTCTATTTTTAGCCCGCCTTTTAATTTTAATTAAAAAAGGTGGGCTATTGCAATTGAAGTTCGGCGTCGTCGGCGTCGGCGTTAACATTTACTTGTGGGCGCGATAACTTGAAAAGTTTTTCATGTTTCCTTCCCAAATTTGTTTTGCATGTTACTAATGACCACTTCTCGGACAAGTTCAATAATGGCTGAAAAAAAATTCAAAATGGCCGACTTATTGCGATTTTTCACCTTTTACGTCAATAATTTGACCTTGTGGGCGCGATAACTTGAAAAGTTTTTCACGTATCCTTTTCAAATTTGTTATGCATGTTACTAATGACCAGTTCTCGGACAAGTTCAATAATGGCCGAAAAAAAAAAAAAATGGCCGATTTATTGCAATTTTTCACATTTTACGTCAATAATTTGACCTTGTGGGCGCGATAACTTGAAAAGTTTTTCACATATCCTTTTCAAATTTGTTATGCATGTTACTAATGACCAGTTCTCGGACAAGTTCAATAATGGCCGAAAAAAAAAAAAAATGGCCGATTTATTGCGATTTTTCACATTTTACGTCAATAATTTGACCTTGTGGGCGCGATAAGTTGAAAAGTTTTTCACATATCCTCTTCAAATTGGTTATGCATGTTACTAATAAGTAGTTCTTGGACAAGTTCAATAATGGCCGAAAAAAAAAAAAAAATGGCCGATTTATTGTGATTTTTCTCATTTTACGTCAATAATTTGACCTTGTGGGCGCGATAACTTGAAAAGTTTTTCACATATCCTCTTCAAACTTGTTATGCATGTTACTAATAAGTAGTTCTTGGACAAGTTCAATAATGGCTGAAAAAAAATTCAAAATGGCCGATTTATTGCGATTTTTCTCATTTTACGTCAATAATTTGACCTTGTGGGCGCGATAACTTGAAAAGTTTTTAATATATTATCTTCAAATCTGTTATGCATGTTACTAATAACCAGTTCTTGGACAACTTCAATAATGACTGTAAAAAAATTCAAAATGGCCGATTTATTGTCATCTTTCACATTTTTTGTCAATAATTTGACCTTGTGGCCGCAATAATGACTTCAAGTTCAATAATGGCGGCGGGCTATTGTCGAGTGTGCTCTTGTTCATTCATTTAAAGCTGGAATTGCTAACGCAAATTCCAGCTTTAAATGACGAAAAATTCAAATAATCATGAAAATTGACATCTCCAATATTTAATTTTTGGATTAACTAAGCATCTACTAAAAAATATTTTATCAACCATAGTGATATTTCTATTTATTCAAGACATCATGCTTGAATCCATGTACCGTATGACAGGTAACTGTTATCATATTTATCAGCCCTTGTGATTCAATAAACCCCTAAAGCACTGAATTATTTTGTATCAACCATGGGGACCAAATATTTTTTTCAAATTAAAATCAATATAAATTTCTTTTGTCATCTCTTTCTGATTCATTTGACTACCTATGTTATGCGTCTGCGACCATTAGAAATATTTTAATTCTTTCACACGGGGGGGTCGTCTTTATACGTCAGAGCAGATTCTGACGTATAAAGACGATCCCTGCGCTGAAAAGGTTAAAGCTGGCATTGCTAATGCAAATTCCATCTTCCGATAAAGACAATTATTTATAAAAAATGGACATTTCCAATATTGAACTAAAGAATTAATTAAGCAGCTACTAAAACATATTTAATCAAATGTATACCCAAAGTCACATTTAAAGTGATCAATCATGTTTTTCGTTGATTTCTCAGTCAATTGTAAACCGATTTTCATGAAATTTGGTGAAAATCATATTTCAACAGAATCCTAATATCCCTGTAAAATTATATATACTCCAGTAGTATTTCAAAAATTAGACCATTTGACATGTAATAAATTGAAATTACGACGTCCCTCTATAAATTTATTAAACCAATTCTAGAATTTTATTACATGTCAAATAGTCTTACTTTTGAAATATTCGATATAATTTTGCGAAATTTTGGAGAAATCTCCAAAAATCGTGCGATCCTGGTTAATTTCACGGCGAGTATAGTGATATTTCTCACTGCTTGCTTTTCAAGTGAGCAGTTACTGCTGTTTGCCTTCACAGAGCACAGAGTGAATGATGTATTTTTTTTGTCAGAGTGCGACGATTCCGGGCGCGATGAGGACGGGAACAGTTTACCTGCGACTCAAGACGACAGCCAAGACGACAACACAAGTAACCCTAGTAAACGACGGAAAAAAGAAGTCAACAAAAAGGTGAAATGCAATATTGAAGCTTAACTCCTATAAATCCTGCTGATCACGACTATTGTTGTTTTTAATCTGTTTTATTAGTCAACTAAATTCATAAGATGTGAGTCTCAACATCAAGATTTGCAAATATTTGTACTCAAATCAAACAAATATGAGTAACTTTCAGCCACTTGATAGTTGTGGGTTGCTGTAGGGACATATAACTACAAGTGGGTGAAAATTTTAATAAATCAACTTGACAGGATAAAGGATGAGCCTAATTTAAAATTTGTGCTGACTTTAACCCTCGCAGCTTGGGGACCGACTTGAGAATCTGACGCCTATAGACGTCAGACGTTTTAAAATTGATCTAAAGAGTAAAAAATATTTATAATGGCCGTAGACCTTATTTCTTCTTCCAAGTCTTTTTTTGACGGAAAATAAAAATGCAAGAAATGGCCATTGATTCGATTAGCATTTTAACCCTTACAGCCCCGGGATCGACTTTAGACAGTTGATCCCCGCAATGTAGAATTAAATGTTCGGTAATTGGTGGACTATACCACGCACTGGTCTATACCATGCAAAATGGTAAAATAGGCCTTTCTTAGTGCTTGAGCCTTACACACAGCGTACTCGTTATTTACCGCGCAGCTTAAAATATCGCCGTGACATGGCTTTCTCCAATGCTAATGGTGTGTTAGTAAGATTGATTTTGTGACGGCTCGGGTCCTAGATTTATTAGATCGTGTTTAGTTTTATCGTAATATATCATAATAATAATTAATACTTTCATGTTTCTCTCAACGTGTTGCGGCTCAATACAGTCACGTAATTAACACGAATATAGGCATAGGCACGTTTCTGTGCCAGGGATCGTCATTCGGCCACGCGGGAACTAGTGAGTAGCCAGTATACACATACCCCCTGCCAGACTGTAATCTGGTGATTGCTGCATCGAAGGTGTGACATTTTACAGCCACGGGCTGCGGTTAACCTGCAAATAATTTACCAGCGCTGATCATCTTCGAATAAGTACGACGATATATAGGCCTATACAATGAAAGTTGATAGAGATTTGTCGGCGAATTAGACCTACGTTAATACCGAAAGAAAAACGTAACAAATACATTTCACATAGTGGGCGAAATTTCAAAACTGCAAGCCCCAGAATGTCGTCTAGACTCCCCCTGTTGTCGCGCCAGTAAAGCATGTGGCATCATCCCGTGTGGTGTATGCGTATGTAGGGCCTACATGTATAGGCACGCATGGATGTGCAGTTTGCAGACACCCCAGCTAACACGATGCATTGAACCAATGTTGTTTTATTGTTGTGCCGACGGCGAAGACAGCGGGCCAACATTAGAACAACATTGAGTCAATGCCTGTGTTTGCTGGGACACATGTATCTGTATTACAAGCTAACGCGTAACATTAGATATTTATCAATCATGATTCATGATATATAAATTATCGGCTGCTAAAAAATCCCCAACGTGTTTATAATGATGTATTGTACAATGTCAGCGTGTCAGTTTATTGAGCAGTTAATCCTTCTGACAGAGAGTAACAGTGACATGACATAACTAATCCATTCGTACTATACCCTGCCTAATGAGCCGTGTTCATTCAAGAGTCAACGAGGCTACACTCACAGCATAGGTGATAACGGCGCCAACGCGATGACAAAACTATACTGACTTTTCACAGCTCAATGCTCTCTCCTGAGCGATCAGACATGTCAGATAGGTTGATCAGGGATCTATTCGCATACATCCCGCACTTGTTCTATACCGCGCAGGAGCTCAAATAAAATAAAAAAGCGCGATATCGTTCGGTAATTACGGTATTTCTAATTGCCGTAGACCGATAACAGGTATTCAAATGAAGTGGGAAGAGCTAACTAAGACATTTATTGTGCTTGCAAATTAAAGAAAACCCTTTGGTTTCTTTGTTTATATAAAAATATTTCATCGCTTTAACTAGGTTACATTTCTCGCTACCATGACCAACAATTGATTGAAAATTACATAAAACGTACACAATTTAAATGAAAAAATATGTAAATCTATCAAATTTGACCCTTATTTCTTCTTCCAATTTTCTTTTTTTGGCGGAAAATTAAAATGCAAGAAATGGCCATTGATTAGAATAACATTACAAATTGTGTTGTTAATTTGAATTAAAACATATGTAAATCTAGCCAATTTTGCTCTTATTTCTTCTTCAAAAAAAAAATTTCCATGGAAATAAAAATGGCCATTGATGTGATTAGCATTATAAGGGGAAATTATATTTTCGTTTTTGTTATTATTCCAGGATTGTCAGTTTATGGACGGCCTCGTGCCGAGTGTCAAACAAGTTCAGGCGCAGCCACGACTAAGTCAGATTCAGCAACGAGTACAGCAGATGTGTAGCTGGAGAAGGTCGGAGGTCATTTCTACATAGCATTTGACACCTAGCAAACACAGGGCACTCACCCAATGCTGTTTCAATGTTGGGCCAGCGTCGAAGTCGTTGGGCCAACATTGAAACAGCATTGGGTGAATGCCTGTGTTTGCTGGGCTTTAAAATTTATGTTGACATCACCACTCTCTCAGCACTTGTGTATCTGTTTTTTTACCCTCGCAAAGACTGCTGAATTAAAAAAGAAATATCTGTTAGAGCTGTTGTGGAAATATTTGGTGTAGCTTAAATATCACATTTCCACTAATGTTGCTACTTGTTATTGATCAATGTAGTGTAACAGAAATTCTAATGGGTAAACTTTTTTTAGCACCCCCGCCCCCCCCCCCCCAAAGAGTGAGCTCTTACACGACTAAAAACGACTACCAGTGCTCGGTTTTGGAAGATTTCAGGTGAGAGCCAGCAGGGCACCCACCTGGAAAATCTACAAAGCCCTTCGTTTTATTTGAGTTCCCGAAATAAATTTACCTATGTTGAATAGAAGCATTTTGGCAAAATCAAGCAAGACACAAGGGCACAGTCATGCAGCTAATAGAGAGCCCTGCAGTAAATTTGGGAGCCTCGGGCACCCAGGCTCTCCCCGAAATTGAGTACTGAGTACAGTTGTTTTTAGTTTGTTTTATTAACTGATCAAATCACTCAGGGTTCGCACTGGTCCTGGAAATCCTCGAAAGTCCTTGCATTTGTAAAATAAAAATCCAGGCCTTGAAAGTCCTGGAATTTTGTTAAAAGTGCTTGAAAGTCCTGGAATTTTAAATAGTGAGAAATTAAAGAGCTTGCAAAAATGGTATTTGCTAGAGTCTAATAAATAAGTTTTAGAACCTGTTTTAGAACAAGTTGAAATAGATCTACCTGCTCGATTTTATTATCAATTTTAAAAGATATATAAAATGTAGTTTCAAGTTGTTTTTGGGAAATAAATGTATGAGTTATTGTGTACATTTAAGTCCTTGAAAAATCTGATTAGGTCATGGAAAAGTCCTGGAAAAGTCCTTGAATTCTGTTACTTCATGGGAGTATGAACCCTGATCACTGTTATTGTGAATGAGAAAGGTGTTTAGGCATCACAATTTGTGAATGTCTGGTCTCAAATTAATCAAATATGGACAAATTTAACTCACTTAAGCAACACACAACTTTAAGTAGGGTAAGAATTTTAGTTATTTCATTAAGCCCTTAATCGAATAATTTTTTTCAAAAATATTTGTGATATTTACAGTTCAGGTTTCCCTGGTTCGCAGCCGGTATCCATGGACAACAAAAATCTGAGCATGCTGAGTGAGAAACCGTACAAAGTCAGCTGGAAAGCCGACGGTGCTAGGTGAGTCAAATCTGAGTCAGGGCAAAACCAGCAATAGGAGGTGAGTCAGTGTTTAACCCTCATAGCGCTGAATTAATTTGTAAAAAACATCGCAACTGAAGGTTTTTTTCAATTTGAAATTATCACAAATGTCTTGGTTAGCTCTTTCTGCTTCATTTGAATACCTATGTTACGGGTCTACGACCATTAGATATAGTTTTACTTTTACAGCGCGGGGACCGACTTTTCAGAATCTGACGTCTACAGACGTCAGATTCTGACGACTAAAGTCGATCCGCGCTGTAAGGGTTAAAACCCTTTAAGCCCTCATGATGTTTAACCCTTTAAGCCCCCACGATGCATTAAAGCATCATTTTACATCCCTGAAAACATACCTAATTTTCCTAAAACTGAGGGTTTTAGAACGAAAATTTCCATGAAACCTGTTTACCAATACATGGTAATTTTCATTTATTTTTAAACCACATCAAGTCATCTTCATCCTCTACAAGTCGAGAATTGCGGCAGCAATTCACGGCTTGTAGTGGATGATGATGACTATGGTAAATTCAGAATTGAAAGGGTTAAAGCATCATTTTACATCCCTGAAAACAGACTTAATTCTCCTAGAACTAAGGGTTTTAGAATCAATATATCCATGAAACTGGTTTACAAATACATGGCAATTTTCTGTAATTTTAATGGTATTCTTTTATCTTTCACCCACATCAAGTCATCTTCATCCACTACAAGTCAATTCGCGGCTTGTGGTGGATGAAGATGACAATGCTAAATTCAGGCTTGAAAGGGTTAAGGTCAGCAATGTTGATGAAGCTGACGTCGGTCATTGGAATCAGTCAGTCAGTTATTGGCATGGCTAAAGAGTGAGGGTGAAAAGCTGGTGACAGTGAATAAGAAAGCATAAAATGTCAGGTCGAAAGCTGACGTAGGTAGGTGTGTCAGTGGCTTCAGTCAGCATCATGTCTAAAGTGAAAAAAAAGGTGAAAAAAATCCAACCGAGCTAGGTAAGTCAGGGACTGAGATAATATCAATTTGAAAGCTCTAGAAAGAGAACCTAGAAGTCGCAATTAGGTATGTAAACAGTGTCACTATGAAAGCATCTATATCAGACTTTACATGATATGTGTGAATGCACAACACCAGTGGACAAGCATGTTAGAAAATTGCTATGTGAAAAACTGATCTACCCTCTCGACGTGTCAAGTACTGTATGTGCTTCACCCAGGCAGATAGAATCAAGGGGTCACATCAGAGTGCTAAACTGTTGGATCTGGGTGAGGCAGCAGTTGATGTATGGTGGAAAATCAAGTGTTACTTAGTATTTTCTATCAATTCTCTTCATACATATTAAGACTCTCTTTCACATTAACCCCTACAATGCACAAATTCTTGTTTAATCATGGCCAAAGTTTTTTTCTTCAATTTCAAATAACTCAAAATGACTTAGGTAGCTCCTTCCACTTCGTTTGAATAGTTATGTTATGGCAGGGAAAAATTTGTTAAAGCGAGGCTAAAATCATAAAAAATCGGTAATTTTATTTTGGCTTCTTAATACGACCATCTGATGTAAACATGTCCATTGATTAGAGCTATGTAAGCTCTTTTATTTTTGTGTTGCACATTTACTAGTTAAGCGATATATAAGGACAAAATTTCTGATTTTTTATTGCGGACAAAATAAGTACTACATGAATTTTGTCTCTATATCTCGCTTAACTGGTGAAAGCGCAGCACAAAAATTTTAAAACATTTGCAGTTCTAGTCCTAAGGACATCTTTACATCATATAGTCATATTGAGAAGCCAAAATAATATAACCGTTCTTTTGATGATTTTAGCCTGATTGTGTCGCTTTAAGTATCACATATCAAATGCTATTCAGTTTCGCACATTTGATAATCAAATTTGTAATTGATTAGCAACATATTAACCCTTTCAGCACGGGGACCGTCTTTATGAATTCTGACGTATAAAGATGATCCCCGCACTGAAAGAAATAATATATTTTTAATGACCGTAGACCCATAACATAGGTATTCAAATGAAGCGGAAAGAGCTAACTAAGACATTTATGATGATTCAAATTGAATAAAACCCTTTGGTCTCCATGATTTGTATGAAAAAATTCAATGCTTTAACCCTTTAAACCTGAATTTACCACTGTAATCTTCATCCACTACAAGCCGCGAATTCCTGTCGCAATTTTCAGGTTGCAGTGGATGAAGATGACTTGAAGTGGGTGGCAAATGACAAAAAAATAGAAAATTCAGTGATTCTTCGGAGATGCAAAATGATGCTTTAATGCATCGTGAGGGTTCAAAGGGTTAAAGATGAGGATGTCTAACAAGTAACAAGTAACAAGAGAAAACTGCTAATCACTAATTTTCAAAATAATTTTTCCCTGTGCTGGTCTACGGTCAGTATAATTTTGTATTTCTTTCAGTGCGGGGATCAAATTTAGACATCATTAGAGATCGATTCTGAAGTCGATCTCCGCGCTGAAAGAGTTAAGGCTGAGCATGTCATGTGACGTATTTTTCAGGTTTATGATGCTGATTGACGGAGTAGATCAAGTGTTCATGTTAGACAGAGACAATACAGTATTCCACGTCCCCAAACTGACATTTCCCAAAAGAAAAGATCTCAACTCATACCTCGCTAACACATTAGTGGATGGGGTAAGCAAAGCTACTTATTTCATAAATATACACGACTTTAGATTCAACTATATTGAGACTGCCCATGTTTTTTTTCTTTATATAGAATTTATTAGCTCCCGCCGTCACCGTAGGTGAGCGAAGGGAGCTATGGATTCTACCTCCGTTTTTTTTTGGCCTCTTCTTTTGCCTATAACTTTGTGAGAAAATAAGCTAGGATAACAATTTTTGGTATGTGGGTTACTTCCAGGTGGCTAATGGACGGGTTAAAATATTTTTAATCTGAATTCAATACGCAAGGTTGCACAGGAGAAAATGATGATGTGACGGCGTTGGGCCATTGGGCCGTTGGGCCGTCCGTAAACAATTCGTTTCCGGAGCATATCTCTGAAAGTACTTGTCCAATTGTCTTCAAATTTTACACACAGCACCCCTAGGGGGTCTAGTTGTGCCTTTTGGGGTATTTGAACTTTGACCTACTTCTGGTTCAGAACTATGACCTATTTAGACGTTTTGACGCGCACTTCGTTTCCGGAGCAGATCTCGAAAAGTACTGGGCCGATGACAGTCATATTGCACATACATGTTCTCTAAGGTCCCTAGTTGTGCCTTTTCAGGTTTTTGGACCTTGACCTTGAAGTTGACCCAGCACTTTGACCTAATTTATAACATCGGTAAATCCGACTGAAAGATTTTCCGGAATATCATGAAAACCGCTCAAGATAGCTACACCATTACTATAAAACAAATTGTGAGGTTTCAGGAGAGGATGCATCTTGAAAAATTTCAAGTCGATAAAATTAAAAATGGCCGCCTATCGGCCATTATTCACCTCGACAGGCCTGATATTGCGGAATATCATGAAAACCGCTCAAGATAGCTACACCATTAATATCAAATAAATTGTAAGGTTTCAGGAGAGGATGCATCTTGAAAAATTTGAAGTTGATAAAATTCAAAATGGCCGCCTATCAGCCATTATTCACCTCGACAGGCCTGATATTGTGGAATATCATGAAAACCGCTCAAGATATCTACACCATTACTATAAAAGAAATTGTAAGGCTTCAGGAGAGGATGCATTTTGAAAAAATTCAACTCGTCCAAGTTCAAAATGGCCGCCAATCGGCCATTATTCACATTCACATGGCCGTTATTTGGTAAACCGTGCTAGATGGCTAGACCATTACTATAAAACAAAATGTGTGATTTCAGGAGAGGATGCATCTTGAAAAAATTTGACTCGATAAAATTCAAAATGGCCGCTTATCGGCCATTATTCACTTTCACATGGCCGTTATTTGGTCAACCGTGCTAGATGGCTAGACCATTACTGTAAAACAAAATGTGAGATTTCAGATGAGGATGCATCTTGAAAAAATTTGACTTGATCAAATTTAAAATGGCCGCCTTTTCGGCCATTATTCATTTTCACATGGCTGATATTTGGTAAACCGTGCTAGATGGCTAGACCATTACCTGATTACTATAAAACAAAGTGTGAGTTTTCTGGGGAGGATGCACCCTGAAAATTTTTAACTTACGAATTCAAAATGGCCGACAATCAGCATTATTTACCTCGATAGGCCTGATATCAGGTAAACCGTGCTAGATAAATAGACCATTACTATAAAACAAAATGTGACGTTTCGGGAGAGTATGCCTTTTAAAAACTTTCGACTCAATCGAATTCAAAATGGCCGCCTATCGGCCACTATTTACTTTCACATTGCTGATATTTGGTAAACCGTGTTAGATAGCTGGACCATTACTATAAAACAAAATGTGAGATTACAAGAGAGGATGCATCTTGAAAAAAATTGACTCAATCAAATTAAAAATGGCCGCCTATCGCCATTATTCACTTTCACATAGCTGTTATTTGGTAACCGTACTAGATGGCTAGACCATTACTATAAAACAAAGTGTGAGATTTCAGGAGAGGATGCATCTTGAAAAATTTTGACTTGATCAAATTCAAAATGGCCTATCGGCCATTATTCACTTTCACAGGGGCGATATTTGGTAAACCGTGCTAGATGGCTAGACCATTACTATAGAATGAAATGTGAGATTTCAGCTGAGGATGCATCTTGGAAAATTTCGACTTGATCAAATTCAAAATGGCCGCCTTTAGGCCATTATTCACTTTCACATGGCCGATATTTGGTAAACCGTGCTAGATGTTAGTCCATTACTATAAAACAAAATTTGAGGTTTCGGGGGAGGATGCACCCTAAGTTTTTAACTAGTTTATATCGAATTCAAAATGACCGTAAATCAGCTATTAGTTACCTTGATTGGCCTGATATCGGGTAAACCGTGCCAGATAGGTAGACCATTACTGGGATACTGATTAGGATCATTAATTTAAATGGAGGTTTGCAATCTCTGACAGACTGTCTAGTTCTTATCTTACTCTTAGACTGAGCTTCTTAGACCCAGTTGTCTTGCGTCTTGATTTTAGACCTAGCCTAGGACTACATTACAAACCCTACACAAAATTGCTTAAATCAAATTCTAATTCGTCGCGGGAGCTCCTGGACTTATGTAGTCTTGTTAAAAATTAATTGATGCATTTTGCTGTTAAATGAACAACATTTAATTGTTAAATAATACAAAAAATAACCTCAAGATTTGTATATTTTCACATATTGGCATTAACTCTTTTTATTGGTTATAAACACTTGTTTAACCATTTGATGAAAATTGAATATCTTTAAAATGATGACAGTATATGTTTTGATTCCTGTATAAGCAATTTTTAAGTTGAAAGTTGTGGATTGCAGATGCGAGACACAACATTAATTAGGCAAAAATGTAATCAACCGTTTTCCCCCTGAATTGTTTGTTCGTACTTTATCGTCATTTGAAGCTGGAATTGCTAACCCAATTTCCAGCTTCAAATGACGAAAAATATGTCTAATTATATAAAATAGACATCTCCCAAATTGGAGTATTAGATTAACTGAATATCTACAGAAAATAATTCATCAATCCCTGTGATAGTTTATTTGGTTTGATATATATATGTACAGGCCTAACAGGACAACAGTTAATATAGACCTTAGCATTTTAAGGTCTCAGGTCTCAAGAGTTGTATGTAGGCTAAGGTTAAATGTTAATCCTTGAGGTGCTGAATCAGTGACATTTTATTTGGTCCGAAGCTTGCTTGAAGACGTATAATACCGTCCTAGCCTCACAAATATTAACTTTGACTTTTAACCTAACAGGAAATGATAATTGACACTGTGAACGGGAAGGATCTCCCTCGCTTTCTGATCTATGACATTATCAAGTTTGAGGTGAGTCAAAACGGTTTTAATCTCTTACATGATCTGATATAAAATCATTTGATGTTGAATCACTTAATGTCAAATCACTTTATTTCTAATCACTTCATGTCAGACTATATCGGCAACTTTCTGAAGTCATCACTTGATGTTGAATCACTTTATGTTGAATCATTTAACCCTTTAACCGCCTAATTATTAAATTAGAATTTTTACCCACTCAAAATTGTGTCTGATGCGATCCACAATTTCAAGTGAGTGAAAATTATAGAATTTGACAAAATGGATGTCAAACATTTTCAAATCTTGCAGATTTATATCACGTTTTATCTTTAATATTATGCTTAAAAATTGATATGTAATATTCTAGTAGAAAAAAATGTAAAACCGAATATAATCGGGACCTGCGTTTAAAGGGTTAATGCCGGACTATGTCTAATCGCGAGGTTGAATCACTTTATGTCGGACTAATGTCTGCAACTTTCTAATTGTGATTCAGTTGATGTCTGACTATTGATGCCACATTTTTATTTTTCTAACTTTACTGTTTCACGACATACCCTTATCCATCTCACTTGTCAATTATTTATAATTATTTGATGCTTCAAATTGAAAATCTTTCAATTTGAATTATTTGGTTATCTCGGCATCTGATCGATCACTCTTAGTTGATTTTGTTTGATTTGACAAATGTCAAAACTAATCTTGGTCCACTGTTGAGAAAGTAGGTGGGAATGTGACCAAGTTCTAGAATCAGCACTGAAAGGACTTCTACATTTGGGGTACATTATATTGATAATTTTAATAGGTAAGTTCTGTGCACAGCATCCCGGTTTCAGAACTTACAAAATATTGATATGTTTTCTTTCAGAATATTGACATCAGCAGTACTGACATAGATATGTTTTCCCGACACTTTCGGAATATTAATGTCAGCAGATCAGACTTTGATGTTTTCTTTTAGAATATTGACTTCGGCAGTACTAACTTTAATGTTTTCTTTCAGAATATTAATGTTAACATGACTCTATGTTTTCAGAATATTGACTTTAATGGGGTTTTTTCAGAATATTGATGTTGGTGGTACTGACTTTGACCGACGACTGCTTTGCATCCAGAAGGAGATCATCGGTTCTCGACATGAAAAAATGAAAATAGGAATGCTTGATAAATCACAAGAACCATTCAGTATTCGGTCAAAGCCATTCTGGGATATCGCTACGACCCGAAGTGTAAGTCATCATGATATAAATAAAGAGTGTTTGTAACTGGTCAATTTTTTTAATTCCTGCATATTTGTCGCATAAACTAGGATTTCTGACAATTCCATTCCTATCTTTTTGTTTTGAAGGAAATAGTTAACTCTTTCAGCACGAGGACCAACTTTAAACGTCAAATTACGTCGGATTTTGACATCTAAGGTCAATCCCTGCACTGAAAGAATTGAACATTTATTATATTTCTTCTTGTTATAAATGTGTATTTATGAGAAATACTTAACTCGGGAATTAACTAATAAAAATTCAAATGAAGACTAAGAATTAATGTTACCCATTTTTATTAGTTAATTCCAGAGGTAATATATTTTGATATAAATAAGTTTATAATGGACGTATACTCATAGCATGAGTATTCAAATAAAGCAGAAAGACATAACTAAGACATTTATGATCATTTCGGATTGAAAAAAAACCTTTGGTCTGTATGGTTTCATCGGTTTACACTAAATATTTTAGCTTTATGATTAGGTTTAAACTCTCATGATGCCTCAAAGCACCATTGTTGATCTCTGAAAACTGACTAAAATTCTTACTTTTACACAAAAACTTGCATGAAAGTAAAGTTCCTATATTTACACAAAGACCTACATTCTGCTGGAACCATATAATACTCATACATACAGCTTTAAGCAAATTTCAGACCTAATAAAATTACACTAATATACACAAAATAGTTTGTGATAGATGCTCAGTTAATGGAAGAATAACATTTTGGCTCACTGCAAACACAGGGTATTTAGTTATGAAATGTAATGCATCGTAACAATATAATATTAAAATACCTGCAGTATTTATTTCTTACTAATTTTGCTATTATTTTTTGTCTTTTTCATTTCACGTCTTAGGAGAAACTGACAATGCATGGATGTGCTTCTGTTTCAGTTACTTCAGGGTAAATTTGCCAAGGAGCTCAGTCATGAAACAGACGGTTTGATTTTCAACCCTGCAAAAGCTGTGAGTAAAATATGTTTTGATGTAAAGTGTGTGAGTTTAGTCATCTAAATGCAGTGAACAATTTTATCCTGTTACTGTCAATTATTATCGAAGAATACAAATTTTACAAGAAAGGCAGATTGTGGCGATTGATGTAAAGTCGGTGGCAAAAACTTGGCAGTTAGAAGGAAATCGAGTCATATTTTTACTCACTACTAATTATGTATGAATTGAATAAGATACATTTTTAAAGAAACTCAAAAACTCAATTTTTATACGTCATATTTATCTCTATTGGTATCTTTTACTCACAACGTTATATTTGAAAGCGTACTTATGAGAACTTTCGTCATATTTATCATATCAAAACCATTTTAAAATCCCATACCACCTTTATTTTTCACAACCACTACAGAAAAATGTAGAATAACCATGATAATGGTGCTGTGAAAACCATTTTTGCCAAAATAATTTTTGCTCCAGTGTGAAGATATGGTGAAAGATTAGCCCTACAATTTCCACAGAACACAACACTTTGGCTAATAGTCGTCAATAATATTAGCAGAATTACAATGCAAATGTTCCTATTTTTTTTGCTGTTAATGACAGTTTCTCTTTTTTGCAGCCGTACACATGTGGTCGCTGTGTAGATGTGTTAAAGTGGAAACCACCTTCCCATAATTCTGTTGACTTTCGACTGAAGATTGTTAAAGAAGCCAAAGAAGGGTCTGTGCTTATTCACATTCAGTCTAGATTATATGTGTGATACAAATGTAACCATTACAGTGCGGGGATCGACTTTAGTCGTCCGAACCTGACGTCCATAGACGTCAGATTCTGACGTCTGAAGTCAATCCCGCACTGAAAGAGTACAATATTTATAACAGCGGTAGACCAGAACATGGGTATTCAAATGAAGTGGGAAGAGCTAACTGAGACATTTATGATGATTTCAAATTGAACAAAACCCATTGGTTCCCATAGTTTGTACAAAAATATTTCAGCGTTCTAAGCGTTAACTTACTACAATAATAATGCAGGGATGCCAAGTCAACATGTACGATTTTAACTCTTTAAGTGCTTCATTACTACTTAACATTTTCCTTTCATTTGAAGTTGGCATTGCTCACGCAATTGCCAACTTCAAATGAAAGGGAAATACCTCCTCACTTAAAAAGTAAACCTGCTAAATTTCACAATGGGGGCTTTACTCAAGATTTATACATGCATATTTGTTCAATTTCTGTCAAATTTTAGTTGTGGAAAAACAGTATGAATGCGCTTAAAAGCGCGCCCGCACTCAAAGGGTTAACAAGTTACGCTGTTACCCTCGCCTGAATTATTCAAATTTTTTTTTTAATTGTGTATGAGAAGAGCCATGCCTCACAAAGTTAACCATTATCCTGCTGACCACAACTATTGTCGTTTTTAATCTGTTTTATTAGTCGATCTAATCACTGATATTAAGGAACAAAACGTGTGTTTAAGCATGAGGATTTGCAAAGGATAGATCTCAAATTAAACAACTATCAGTAATTTTCAGCCACTTGAAGTTGTGGGTCGCCGTAGTGAGCCACCACTTCAAGTGGGTGAAAATTTTAATAAATTAAATTGGCAGGATAAGTGTTAATTAATCAGTGTGTCCTACACCTTTCAAACCATGGGAGGCCTCGCAGACTTGCTCTGGAGTATAAACATTCATTCAATAGTGTACATTATGAACTTGATTAAGTTATAAATACATATACTAAAATTGTGAAGTGTCTGTAACTTGTTATCTTGCTTGGGAGGGAAATTAGGGAAAATAAAAAGTAAATTGACCTGTAAAATGTAGCATATTACAAATGAAATTCTGGCTCTTTTGACAACTGACAATGCTTGCCATGATCAAATCTGCCTTTCACAAATGATGAG
Organism: Flabesymbios commensalis; assembly: GCA_964017125.1. NCBI lineage: Eukaryota > Metazoa > Annelida > Polychaeta > Terebellida > Flabelligeridae > Flabesymbios > Flabesymbios commensalis. The sequence goes on from OZ024915.1 coordinate 76,787,163, forward strand.
TGGCTATCCAGCAAACAGGAGACGTAGACCCCATTTTGGTTTAATGTTGGTCCATTGTCTACGACGCTGGACCAATATTAAACCACCATGGGGTCAATGTCTCCTGTGTACTGGGCTAGCTAAGACTATTTTGTACATATTATGTTTATTTGCAGGATGTTACCAGAGACAAAAGGATACCTCTTCGTTGGTGGTTATGACCCGCCTCTAGCATTTATAAAGGTGAAGATATTCAAAAATAGTTTGCATGTATGATTAATAGCTTGATGCACTGTGTTTTTAGTTGCTGATTTAGTTCACAATAAAATCTAATGAGCGATGGTAAAAAAATGTTATTTTTGAGAAATCTAATCACATTTACTGAGAATTCATTCAAATGAAATTAGTCTTAAATGTTTTTGACAACCCCTCATGCACTGTCAGACCGGTTCATACACTTTTGTCTTGGAAGGTATTGCTTCCTCTTCAAATATCCTAACTGATAAGATCTGATTCTAAATTAATGGTACTATTTTAGAGTGTGATACCAGTATCTCCTGCAATAATAAAGTGTTTTACTTGGTTATTTCTTAAAACAAGGCAGGGATAGAAGCAGATGCTTTACCAATCCTGAAATTTTACATCATGATATTTATATTATGATGTAAAAGGAGAAAAAAAAAATAATGTGCAGAAATAACATAGCACGAAATGTTTTCGTTTTGCCTTTGTAAAATCAAGCGATCAATCAATTCAGTGACAGCAGTTATATCCTCTGAGAGTAGGTACTGTAGTAATTCAATAAAATAACCGTTTACCTGACCAGGAATTTCACCATATTTTCCTTCGCTGCTATCTGTGAATTGCTACTGCACTCACAGCGACTGAACCCTTCCAGCATGGCGACCGTCTCAGTCCCCGCACTGAATTTTTTTTATATTTCTAATGGTCGTAGACCATAGGTTTTCAAATGAAGCAAAAATAGGTTACTAAGTTATTTATGTTGATTTCAAATTGATAAAAAAAACCTTTGGTCTCATACTCATAGGTTTATATACAAATATATTTCGGCAATTTAAGGTTTACAAAATTCCCATCTTTCTAAAGTACCCTAGTCTAATAAAGATCAAAATACTGATTGATTGAAATAATTTTCCGTTGAACAGGCCACTAAAGAACTGAAGGAATATGACAATAAGATTGTGGAGTGCACGTGGGACGACACAAAAAAAACATGGAAATTCATGAGACAAAGAGTCGACAAATCATTTCCAAATGCGTACACGACAGCGATGGGTGAGATATCATGAAATATGATTATAAATTTATCTGGCAATGTGGCAGTGTTTTAACCCTTGTGCAGCTAAGACCGTATATATCAATCCATCAATCAATCAAATTTACACTTATACATCTATAGCGCCCGCTCTAGAAAACTAATCAAGGCGCTGTACATGATAACATCCTCTTTGTTGTGATTTTAAAGGCAGCGTTTGAGTCTGGTGATAACGTCAGTCAGCGTAGTGCTTGGTGAAATAGTGTATATACGTTTTCAAGCAAATTTCTGACAAAATAAAATACCTCTAAAATTTGTAACATGTCTTGTGGTAGATGCTCAGTTAATCAAATAATTCAAGTGAGTTTAATAAAAATGATATTATTTAGCATTTTAACGTTTAACACACTGTTTTCCAAACTCATGCTGTTTTTATATGATAACTTATCTTCTACTGCATATTAGCCTTCATTATTATTCTGGCAGGCATACTGTATACCCTAATAAGTTTGCGACCATAATATTTGGCACATTCAGTCCCCGGCAATTTTAGCATCCATAAAATTCATTAAGCACAATTCTGATAGCATTGTCAACATTTCACATGTTATGTACTAATGTTGCACAGCTGACAGTGTATGTAATTAGCAACCCTAGATATTAGCGATAAAATGCCTAATCACGAACGTTGCTATATAAAATGAGACTCAAATATAATGGGGTATACTGTGTGCTAAACTTTCTAACAATTTTTTTTACCAGGTGTTTGGGAATCTATACAGAACCCGGTGACAGAAGAGAAGCTATTTGAAGTGATAGATCATACAGCGTGGAAACAGGCAGCAGATAAATCCCTGATGCCCCCACCGACAAAAGTACCCAGAAAATAAACACTAGTCCACACAACCCAGCAGGCACAAGGCGATGAGCCAATGTGTGATCAATTTTGAGCTAGTGTCGTAGACAGTGGACTAACATTAAGCCGACATTGGCTCATCGTTTTCTGCCTGCTGGGAATGAGATATATCAACCGAGAAGAACGGCATGCACTACAATGATATACTCTGAATCGGGCGATCTTTGTGCAGTTTTAAACATTACCCTTTAAAACGTTGACAATTTCTGTAAAAACCATGGAGATCAAAGGTGTTTTTTTTAATTTGAAATCATCATAAATGTCTTCGTTGGCTCTTTCTGATTCTTCTGAATACCCATGTTATGGGTCTACGGCCATTGGAAATATTTTTACACATACAGTGCGGGAATAGACTTTAGTCGTCATAATCTGAGGTCTACAGATGTCAGATTTTGACGACTAAAGTCAATCCCCGCACTGTAAGGGTTAAATACTGTTATATAAAACAAGAGACCAAAGTGTTTTCAATTCAAATTGTCTTAGTTAGCTCTTTCTGCTTCATTTAAATAATTATTTTATGTGTCTAGATCATTATAAATATTTCGATGAGGGGATTGAATTTAGACGTCAGATTCTGCCTGATGTCTATAGACTTCAGAATTCTAATCGATCCCTCGCTGGAGATTGAAGTGATTTTTTTGCTAAATAGACTTTTTTATCCACTTTAATTTGGTGGTCTCTGTGGTGAGACACAACTTGGGTGACAATTTTATTTGTATAGCCTAACACTTTGAGGATTCATTTTCCTGCAGACGACAAATAAGTGAATTTACCAATTTTGCTAAAATCCTTATTGGCGCTACCTATCATGTAAACTTATTTATTGTACTGCCTCTATGAAGAATCGCTAGCAAGCTGTATCTCAGATAATTTGTGTGAGTGTGAATAAAATAACAGGAGCAGAGTACATCATTTACGTGTATTTCTAGATGATATTATAATTTAAGCTGATAGTTAGGTTCACCCTTCCCAGTACATTTGTGTAGTGAATTAACAGCTTACAACATCTTCTACCAGACAAGGTTGAATACATTCCCAAAAAAGCAAGACATCGTAAATGGTGGGCCAACATTAGACCAACAAAAGTCTGTGTCTAGAGATTCCTGGGCTATGTGTATTATGCACAATGCCTTATTGTGGTGTACATATTGTCACAATACTTCCAAGAAGAACGACTTTCACCCATTCAGTGCGGGGACCGTCTTTAGATGTCAGAATCTGAGCTAACTTGACATTTCTGATGATTTCAAATTGAAAAAAAAACATTGGTCTCCACGGTTTATACAATAATATTTCTGCGTTGTTAGGGTTAATATCGTCAATTGAGAGTTATAAACTATTTGATGACTAATGCTGATTTTTTATCGCACATATCGTGTTGGTAAATATGCATGAGATAGTCGAACATTAACCTTTACAGTGCGGGGATCGACTAAGACCTCAGAATCTGATGTCTCTAGACGTCAGATTCTGACGACTAAAGACGGTCACCTCACTGAAAGAATAAAGATATTTTTAATGGCGTTGAGCTATAACATAGGTATTCAAATTAATCAGAAAGAGCCATCTAAGACACATTTTTGAAGTTTCAAATTGAAAAACACCTTTGGTCTCCATAGTTTATACTAAAGTATTTCAGCTCTTCATGGGTCAATCTATTCAAAATATGCTATATGGTGAATCAATGTGACAAAGGGACCTTATAACTTGAGGTTGAAATGTAATAAAGACATTTTAAAATGGCGGTTTTTATGTGATAAGCACTGAAAGAGTGAACACGAGTCATTGCTTGAATGTTGTTTTAATGTTGGGTCAGCGTCGAAGACGGTGGCCCAACACTTAAACAACTAATGGATCGTATCGTATTTGCTGAGTAGGTCTGTGTTGAACTGTTCAGCATCGATCTTAAATAATGATATGTTTTAAGATTTTCAGTTAACCTACTTAGAACCTACATGTATAGCAAGCACTTCAGATAACTCGTGAAATCGTTTCTTAAAGCTTCCCTTGTTGGCCGTTTTCAATAGCATTCAAGATATACTACAATTCAGCTTATGATACAGCTCTATCAGACAAGATTTCCTTCTTTTGTTGACTGAAATTTTGTTTAGATAATTATTGTGCAATATCTATTTACATAAGTCAACTTGATAACCAATTTTAAAAGTTAAAGGGACTGGCTCAGGATAAAATCATTAAAAAATCAGTGATTTTATTTTGGCTTATTAATATGACCATATGATGTAAACATGCCCATAAACTAGAACTGCAAAAGTTGTTAAATTTCTGTGCTGCGTATTTACCAGTTAGGCTAGATATGGAGACGAAATTCCTGATTTCTTATTTTGGACAACCATGTCAAAAAAAGTAAGAAATACGATTTTTTGATGATTTTAGCCGGATTCATTGCGCATTAACCCGTGTGCTGCATGTTTTTAGTTTCCGTCATTCGAAGCTGGAATTGCTAACGCAATTTTCAGATTCAAATGACGAAAAATATCGACATTTATGAAATATAGACATCTCGAATATTGAATTATTGGATTAAATGAGCATCTACATTTTTTTTTATCAAACTTGGTGATATTTCTATTGATCTAAACCTGCTAAAATATGCTTGAAACCGTATATACGGTTTCAGAACGAAGGTTAACATAACACCCTCAGATCTGTAGCCTACATGCTTACACAGCAAAATCACAATTACCATGCTGTTGGAAGTGATAGCGCAGACATTGTCTGAGAATATTCCTATAGCTTTATAAAAGTTCTGATATGCCTACTGGTTGTTGTTTATTTCCGTTGTTGTTTAATGTGCTTGTCCATTATTGTACAAATTTAGGGTATGCACCCCACAACTGAGACGTTCTGACAAGATTATGATGTGGACAGATTACACACCACTTTATATCCATTACCCGGGGTGGGGGATGTTGGTGCCGCCTCAGAAGTCTGGTCGTCTGCCAGTTTCGTTCCCGGAGCAGATCTCGGGAAACAGATCAGGGGATTTCATTCATATTGTGCTTTTGGGGGTTTATTATCTTTGAACTACTTAAGTCGTACCTTCTTGAGTCGTACATAGGCCTAATAATAACAGTGTGGATGTATGACATCGGCTCAGAAGGTTTTATTGGGCTTATTATTACAATTATTCCCAGTCAACGTTACCTTAATGTTTGGTCACTGTTGACGACGCTTCCCCAACATGAAACCAACATTGCCTATGCTATTACCTACCCTCGGTTAGTTTTTATTTTGTGTGACAAAAAACGAATATCATAATTTTTCACGAAAATCAATGAATACTGTATATTTAGTTTGATTCTTTCTCACTGGGGCTGATTCTGAAAAAAAGAGATTTTGTTGCACCCCTGGAAGAACAAGGTTTTATGGTATATATTTTGTCTCTTTGGTTCACCAGCTTTCATTTTAAAAACATTACCTCTTATACGACATAAATAAATATGACACTTTTATTTTGTTGAATTTATGTTGAGAGACGAAAATTTACTCCACTACAAACTAGCCAACATGGACAAATGACACGACATAGTAAAACATTATCATTGGCCATAACTATATTTAGCCTTTTTTTAAATGGAAGAGTATTATGGCCTTTTTGTGAAACATGTGCATTTAACCTGGGATGAGATTTGAAACATTTAACTTTGATTTACTTTTTGTGCAGCATTTTTATCCACTTGTTTTTCACATAATTTGGGTGTGCGGAATTCGAATCTGCAAGAAGTTTATTATTTTATTATTCAGCTATATTTTTTTACCTATAGGCTACCGTTAATTGATACAAATATGGGAGTTTTTAAAAAACCAATTAAACTGCCAATTTAAAAAGTGTGCCAATATTTTCGAGTTTACAATAGCTATTTGTAAATAGTCTCGCCCCTGCCTAGTTGGTACACACCAGTATCTCTATACCACACGAGTTAGTATCAATTCTAGTCATAATGGACGTGGTAGTGAGGAAGGAAAAGGATATATATTGAACAGTAATTATATTAACTCATGATCTCCACTGCAGTCAATCACTATTGACGTCAGGGGAAATGGTCCGAGACCAGGGAATCCGAGTCAGCCACGTGACTTTAAAATGCAGCTGCCCAAATTTAATGGGGTCAACTGGCAGATTGATGAAATCCTACAGACAGTCATAAAACCTTCGAAATCTCCCTGCGTCAGTGGTGATGATTGAAAGGTCTTTTAGGTTTTCCATTTAAATTTAGTTACAGAATTTTTTTATCATCTGCCTTTATTTCTTCAACCTAGATCTGAGAGTGGGTAATGGCAAATGAGTTATATCAGTGAAGAAGATATAGTTGAAACAGCCTTCATCTCTCACCATAAATAATACAAATTAGGATGAATGGTATTTGGCTTGGCCAATGCTTCTGCCATGTTTCAACAGGCCATGTATCAAGTCTATATATGGACGACATAGCGCCCCTCGGGGATGGACAGACACTAGGATGTGGGAGTAATGGGATGTTATTCATACACGTGTTTAATCCTGATTGGTAATTGATATTAGGCTACAATTTTATTTATTACTCAGTTCAATGACAAAATTTGGACATTTCACAAATTTATTAAAAGCAATTATTAAAGAATGACAAAAACACAATCCAACTAGGAAACGCATTTCGCGCTGGCAATTTCTCCCGGAAGAAATACTGGCACTACTGCCACCGAATGAGGTCATATATTCCAGGCACCTGTGAATGAACAAAACCATGGCCATCAAAGGTAGGGCCACATGCACCCACCTACTCAATAATGAAAGTTGTAAAAGCATCTATCACATCGAGTGACAATTTGATGCGCAGACTGAGCCTTGATCTTACACACAACTTATATTTTGTAAATCAATAGCCTTGAACTGCAATAGTAACAACTAGAAATCTAATCAATTAAGTATGGGGGGACTTATGACATTATTTTCACTCAGTAGACATGCGAAAGGAGCCGGAATCAAACAAAAATCTGTAGCTCAGTTAACTTGATGGTATGAATAATTAACATGAACTCGTTTCTTATGACACTGATGCTTATGATTTTATTCTTTCCAAATAAAAAACAGTTCAACGTATAATATAGCTACAACTACATAATAGTTATAACATAACACTAGTCTATGATGATAACAATAACAACATAATATATTACCATATTGGGCCTACTATAGGCTTATGCAAAATAAACAAAACTCGTCAGTTAACTTGGATGTTCTTAGTGAGAGCTAAATTTCTCATACGTGCACGGCGGCGGAAACGGGATAATGATAAACCCTATGAGCATCCTGCTAGAATTGCATGGGATGCTTAATTATCTGTAGCCTATGGTGTAGCCTGAGCTTATGGTTCATATAACTGGCCATCCTTACTGAGGCCTTGTTGCCGCTACTTATGTTCAGCAGTTTTAGTTGTAGTAGGCAATAGGTTACCATCCAAATCATACCCACACATTCTGGTGGTACGAATGCATATTTTTTTCCAATTGTACCTCATGTTGAATATAAAATAAAGGCTCTCTGTCATACAACTTACCCAGCAAACACGAAACATTTACCCAACGTTGGTTCAATGTTGGGTTAACGTCGTAGACGGTAGTCAAACATTGAACTAACATGGGTTAAAAGTTTAATGTTTGGTTTTTCTTCAATTCAAACACGTTAATGCGCTTTTACTTTAAGCTTGAAGCATCACATACATAAACAATACAAGGTCTGTGAAGGTTGCTGAGACTTCACATTGCTGCTATTGACTCTTTTAAAGCTTTTAATTATCAATCTAAGGTATCACTAAACACCAGAATACAACATTAACCCGAATACAGCAGAATATATACTATTGTTTAATGGGAGCCCATTATTCCGGATGAGGCTGTTATTCAAGTATATTAAAGGGACTGTCCCTGGCTAAAATCATTTAAAAATCGGGTGATTTTATTTTGGCTTCTTAATATGACCATATGATGTAAGTTTTACATGTCCATAGACTAGAACTGCAAAAGTTTTTTTAATTTTTGTTCAGAGCGTTTATCAGTTAGGCTAGATATAGACGACGAAATTCTTGATTTCTTGTTTTTGACAACTATGTCAAAAATAAGCAATACGGGAATTTTGTCTTTATATCCAGCATAACTGGTAAATGCGCAGCACACAAATTAAAACAAAATTGCAGTTCTAGTCTATGGACATGTCTACACCATATGGTCAAATTAAGAAGCTAAAATAAAATTACCGATTTTTTTATGATTTTAGCCTGGGACAGTCTAAGTTGTATTTAGTGTATTGCGGTATTTAGGGTGACTTTTGATGTGAACTAAGTAAATGTTTCTTCACTTGACTTTTAGTTCTAAAGCATTTGTTACATACATGACAAGTATGAGGTTTGTTATCACTATGGATACGTATATGTTTGTTTAAATCTCTACTACTTTTAAAGGATTTATTACATATTTCGCACGGATACAGCCTATCTTCACTATGAACTCTTCCATGTTGAATCAAGTTGCTCTTGGTTCTAAAGCGAATTTTACATATACTGCACATATGAGGTTTATGATTATTATGAGTGCGAATGTGTACCTTCAAATCAGACTTTGTTTTACATTTTTTGTTGCATATTTCGCATTTGTATGGCCTTTTATCACCATGGACGTGCTCATGAACTTTCACTTCTACCTTGGTTTTAAACATTTTATTGCATTTTTCACATGGGTAAGGTCTTTTATCACTATGTACGCGCATATGTGCAATCAAGCCGCTCCTTAGTTTGAAGCCTTTTTTACATATCCTGCACTTATGAGGTTTATCATTACTATGAATTGCCTCATGTGCCTTTAATTGCTGGTTTGTTTTAAATACGTTGTTACATATTTTACATATATAAGGCTTATCTTCGCTATGCACTACTACATGCAGCTTCACCTCACCTTTACTTTTGAAGCTTCTGTGACATGTTTCGCACTCATAAGGTCTGTGCTGCGAGTGTGTAACGCGCTCATGCCTGCTCAAGTTACATTTTAATGTGAAGCCTTTGTCACACATGCTGCACTCAAAAGGTTTAATTTTACCACTCACGTGAACTAATCGATGTTGGCTTAATTCACTTTTTCTTTTGAAACTTACGTTGCACATTTTACATGCATAAGGCCTATCGTCACTGTGTGATCGATTGTGTAGCTTTAACGCATACCTTGTTTTGAAACCTTTGTTGCACACTTCGCATACGTGAGGTCGATCTTCACTATGAACCAGTCGTCTATGTAGCGTCAAATTAGATCTTGTTATAAAACCCTTATTGCAGATTTCACAAATATGAGGCCTGTAGTCATTGTGAACGTATAAATGTAATTTCAAATGGAATTTTGTTTGGAATGATTTTTTGCACAAGTCACAAACATAACGTAGATCTTCTCTGTGAAGGTTTCTGTGTTTATTGAAAGTAGCTATCGATTTGAAACGTCTGTCACATATATCACACACATAAGGCCTATGTTCACTATGAGCACGTCCGTGTATTTTTAAATCATAGGTTGTTTTGAAGCATTTATTGCATATGTCACATTTACAAGGCCTAGTCTCAGTATGAACGCGACCGTGTATCTTTAATTTATTGGCTGTTTTGCAACCTTTGTTGCATATTTTACATTTATATGGTCTACTGTCACTGTGAACAAGACTGTGTTCCTTAAGCTGACTTCTTGTTCTGAAGCTTTTCTCACAGATGGCACATAGATACGGTTTAGCACCAGAGTGAATTTGTTTATGATGATTTATTGCATTCTTTGTGGTGAAGGATTTACAACATTTAGTACACGTATGAGGTTTATCACTACCCTGAATACACTGATGTTTTCTCATCTCATTCTCTGTTGTAAAGCGGCTTGGACACAAGTCACATTTATATCTTCTTAGATGAGAGTAAGATTGAGTATCACCAATGTGAATAGGTTCCAGCTGCTCGATTATAACCTTTGCTCTCAAACAATGTTTGCATGTATCACATGTGAATTGCTTATCCTTGATATTTACACAGTCTTGTTCTGAGGGTTGATACTTTATATCGAAATATTTGTGGCATGTACCACATTCATTTCCTGTTTTCATGTTGGCAGCTATATTTGACATTGTGACTTTCACAATGCTTCCAGTCTTGATATAATGTGACATAAACTCATATTTGGCGGCCATTAATACCGAGTTGGTGGGTTGTAATCTGGAATCAATAGCAAACCATGTGACATTAGAGAACATACCTTTCTCAGACAATTCACATAGCTTTTTTATTATTTTTTTCTCGTAACATTGAGAATCACTTTTATCACAAAAGTAGTTTACTTTTGACATATCACAAAGCTGAGTCATGCTCATCTGCCCTGTGTATGCAAACTGGATAATTGTGTCTATCTCGGCTGCGTTCAAAGGCATTACAATGTTATAATGACCCTGATCACTTTCACTGAGCTCCTGTGTCAACACAGAACTGGCTGCTGCCAAAACTACAGCGTGAGCTACAAACTCTCTATCTTCAGTTGACACTAGAGTGACGTCACAGAGATGTCCTGTTTGCTGGTACTGGTGCAGGGTGGCTAACATGCTCTTCCCATCACATACATAGCCTGTCATCTGATATTGCAGCAGAGCAGATAGCAGGTCCTTCTTGTTATCGTCCTCGTCCATTTCAGTGTCTTTGTCTGAAAGTAAAGAAATATCACATTGTTTATAGGTTAGCAATTGTATAATCAATTCTGTTCATTGTATGATACCTTAGCTATGATAACAAATATCATACCAATGGATTATTCTAAATAATGTGACTAATACAAAGTTAATGAAATGTATATTTGTATTTTTGTTTGTGATACAAAAAACTATATTTCTATCACTTCAGATTTTGCTTGTGCTCAAATTCATGCGGCTGAAAATTGTAGCAACGCTCGGTAACAATTACCAAAGTATGAAGAAGTTTTATGGCGGGATGAGAGTTGATCCTATTGGATGTCATTACTAATCCACGATAGTGAATATATAGGATAGGCAGATATGACGATTGCAACAATATTCTTTAGAAGCCATGCTTTCCAAAAGTACATTGCAACTTGTAAGACTTCTGACCTGGGTTACAGCACAGGCGACCTTCAATTTTTTCTGCATTTTCTGGTGTATGCAGTAGTCGTAGTAAAATATTGCTTCACGTCACTTTTCGGCACTAATGGTATTCCGGAAAGGAAACGTGATTGCAAAGTGATTACAGCTAGTAATACGAATATCTTATTTGATGTCAGATTTCATCTCGTATGGATTCCACTTGATATATAATAGTGGTGGATGTATCATTGTCGTGTCATACATGATCAAATATGTTGAAATAAATGTTTTTGCAAGCCTATTAATCGATGTGACTTATCTAAAACTAAATGTCTTCAAAATATAATATATTCAGTCACGTCACTCAATCAAATAGCCAACCAGAATGTACTGCCTACAAAGTAGGCCCTAACATACAAACCATTGCTGAAAAAGTGTTTCTTCAAAGGCCACTTCAAATTTAATTGTGCATTTAAAGAGACAACATCCAGACATTCACATCACGCTCCAAAACCCACAGCCAGCGGCTGATCAACCCAAAATGAATCATTTGGCAATATGGGACGGGCAGTATTTTGATGTACATGTTGTACATATTGTACTACAGGTAAGTATGCACTGTATAATAATGTCTACATAACCTGCGTATGTGAACGTGTGTGCGAACTGTATATGCGAGGAAAATGTCCTGGGTCATTAACCATGATTTGGATTTTGTTCGTGCTGGAATGATGTGATTGGTTGTGGTGAAACCGCGCGAAATCGTGTGTCCCAGTCGACAATTTCGAGTCACTTTCTTATTTGATCTGGCAGCGTGAAGCTGTGGTTATTTACTAATGACTGTGCGTCATTATTACAGGTTGGTGGTTTAAAGTCCCTTTATTGGTTTTAGTGATGAACATTGCTTCATTACCAACTGTAAATATTGTATTTTAAAATGTTCAGGTAAAGCCTGATATCGAATGTGATACACAGTTGGATATATATTTGTGAGAATTATAAGATAAGAATAATTGGAATGGTTATTATTCATCGTGACACACGGTTTGATTAAACTTGTATTAAAGACTTTCTCATTTGATCTGGCAGCGTGAAGCTGTGGTTATTTACTAATGACTGTTCGTCATTATTACAGAATGTGAATAAAGACTAACTGTGCAGATAGACCCTGAGTTTGTGTTTTGATGCCATGGCAACGCCACCAGCCATCTCGTCCACCCCCTGCCTATGCCCTTAAGTTTAGCTCCGGATCCTGAACCCATGTTAAACGAAGTCACGGAAGTGTGACCATGAAGGGTGGTTTACGGTGAGAGAATACACACCCGTGACAAATGCAAAATGGAAACACAATGACCCTTAACACGAGCAAGCTACAGCAAGAAACATTCAATCGTTATCAGTAGTTGAATCACCACAGCTAAAAGCTTTTATTGACAAATTCAATCCTGCATTTGTCATACGCAACAGAAAACATATAAGAAAAGTTATACTGCCACATCTTACAAGTGAACTACAGACTAAAGTCAAAGACGCTCTGCCCAGCGTGATATCTGTGTCGATCACTTGGGATATTTTAACAGCCGTGATATGAAATGCTACCGAGGCATCACTGCCCACTTCATTAAGGACATTTATATTGGAAAGTGTCATGTTATCCTGCAAACGGTTTAGTGGCAAGCACACAGCAGAGCATAAACTGGAAAACTACTATTATATTCTAGAAAACTTTAATTTGTCATCCAGAAAGATCTCTTCTGTGATAACTAGTAAGTAAGTAAAATATCTTCTTTACTTCACTTTTTGGCCAGTATGGCCATTTAAGTGAAAATTCCAAGTATTACAATATCCTATATTGTGTAGTAAAAAAGGTAAAGAGACGATTAAACTAATAACAGCATGTTCGTACTAAAATATTCAGTTCAAAAAGATCAGATAATATGATGATGCTCCTGGCACCTATATGTAACGGATCTGTGATAACCAAGTTCTAGAAACATGATACACGCCTTTGTGACATTGCCTGGCCTTGAATCTCAATCACCAAGCGACAATGATGAGCTCTTGCCTATTGTGAATATGGATGCTAAACTGTCGGATATATTACCTCACCAGTACTTCCCTCGCTTCAATCACACATTACAATTGATTGTGAAAGATGGCCTGAAACAAAAAGCTTCTAAGAGTGAAGTGTTAGCCAAAGTTTTACGGCTATTGGCTCATATCAGACATTCGACTCATGCCACAGAAGTAGTAAATCATTGCTTTACATCACACAATTTTCATCACACAAGGTTTTTCAAGTGACATTGTAATACGATAAAAATGTTGTATTTAAATGATGATGAAATGCTGTACAGATGCTAATGTGAGGGTAGGGTTTATAGGGCATGGTGGGTTATTGAGAGCGTTTTCCTTCGCTCGCCCGATAAGGGGTTCTGGGCATGTCTAGGGGATCTACCCCCAGACATGCCTGGACGGCCGGAGACTTGGGTTTCGCTGTGCAATTTAATGCTGAAACTCCGTGGCATTTTGCGCAGCTCCGCTATACTCCCCAGAGTAACAATACCCAGAGTAACAAAAGAAAAGATACCTCCCTCTGGGTAACTCCATTCATTCCACGTGAGAGTAGTAGTAGTGGTAGTAAATCTTTGCTTTACGTCACTTTTTGGCACAAATGGTCTTTTAAGTGACATTGTAATATGATGAAAACGTTGTAGTCAATTAATGAGATGAATGATGTACAGATGATGATGTGAGGGTGGGGGTGATAGGGAATGGTGGGTTATTGAGAGAGTTTTTCTTCGCTTGCCCGATAAGATTGGGTTTCGCTGTGCAATTAAATGTTGAAACTCCATGGCATTACACGAAGCTCCGCTACCCTCCGGTCGGATAGTCACCAGAGTAATAATAGGAAGGATAACTCCCTCTGGGTAACTCCAGTCATCCCACGTGAGAGACCTAATGTCAAACACGCTATTGCCAGTTATTTAAGGCTACCACAGCCTACACCAGCGCCAGCAATGATGCGAGAGCTGCATTAGCACCGCAGTTGAGCGGAGGAACCAGGGAAAGCCACTGGCAATCCGCCCGAAGGTTTTGGCTAGATACAAGGAGGCTACAGTCCCCTTGAATGATTGCTGTAGACTAGTGCTTTCGTACCATGCCATACAGCATGCAACTGACGGAACAGATCCCTAATGACCCTCTCAGGATGGGGGCAAAAAGTACTACTACTAGCAATCATCCCAGTACCCCTTAGAGGAAAAGTGAAGACCAAGCTTACAACAGCCTATTTGTCAACGATTGAATTCCAAGATGGCAATGCTGAGACTACTGTTGAGAAAGTCTTTAGTTACTGCAGTGATCACAGCAATGCAATCTAAAAGATGGCAAGTCTGGGATGTGATGACAGATGTCTCTGCACGTCTCAGAGTCGACAATAGCACTCTTGCTTCTGCACACAACCATCGCCTTGTCCCAGCAGCACGAGATTTTTTCAAAGATATCCCCAAAATGACCAACATTGAAGAGCTAATGGACAACATCTACAAGCTCCGAATAGAACCAACACACTTTTCAATCTCTAAATGACATTTTAGAAGGCACCTCTGGTCATTAGACAGGCCAAACATTTTAGGCACACACTTCAAAAGCTAGAAATCTACAGAAATAGTGTATTGTATTTGACATTTTTTGAATAGGCCACAGCCTAATTGATTAGAAGGTCCATGTATCATCTGAAAAAATTGGACTGTTTTGTTTTTAATTTGAATAATACATGCTGGGACATATGATCTGAATACTGCAAATGTATAGACTGGCATTGACCAAAACAGCAGAAAAATAAACAAAAAAATTCAAACGGTGGAAATGTTGGGTGGCTAAAAATTTAAATGTCTTCCAGTTTCGGTAAAAATGGGATCGTGAATTCCGTAAAACGAATTAATTTCTCTGAAATGAGCTGTGTGTATTGCAGATGGCTGTCATTTGATAGTGCAGTGACGAGTGTGAAGATGCTTCATGATGTCCTGGTGCTTGATATGGAGCACCATGCATCCTAGCCGAGTAAACAACGGCCCTTGGCGAGCGCACCGAACCACAGAGTCGTAAATTGAGTATCAAAATGGTTTTGGTACCAACTTTAAATTGCTACTCTGCAATCATTTTGATGACCTAGGGCCAATTTACCATCAGCTTAATTATAAATAAACATAATAATTACATACAGTGATTCTTGAGCTTATATGTGACATATAGGACCTGAATTTAAGTAAAATACAACTACAATTCGCGGCGATATATTTCGCATTAATCTTTCCAAGTGCGACATCTATGTGAGGAGAATTCGATCCAATATCTGGTACGAGAGCTCCTTTTAGCTCAGCATCTCAGACTATATGTTGGCATCCGAACTGACAATATTAAAATGTAGAATTGATGTCTTGCATTAATTCTTGCTTAATGTTGGTGGAGCTGCTATCGGTGTTCGAAGCGAGGGGAGGGGTTCAACCTCTCTCTGAGTTTGGCGGTTTTACAAATGCATTGGCAGTTTGTTGATTGCAACCAGCGCGGTTAAGCATCACATCTATGTTATATAAATTGACATATTATTATTATTATTATTATTAAATGAATTATTGTCATTACTTAATATTAGCAGCAGTATTTATTATTAATAGTAACATATTATATTCTTTTTATTGGTCACTGAGATGAATTTCTCTCGCGCAGTAATACAGTCATGAAGATACAAGTCATCTTCTCACAAGACGATAGTCGCATGTATTCGTCAGAAAAAATATCTGGTACTATGGAATTGTTCACAGCAGCCATAAAAAAACAGCTCAACTTAGACGACGGCTTTCGTCTCCAATACTATGATAATGATTTTAGTGATTTTATGCTCCTAAGTGATGTTGGGAGTCCTGGAACATCTGTGTAAGATTAAGGTCATACAGTCCAATAACTCCATACCTACAGCTCCTTTGACAAGCTCAGATTCTGTTCCATTAAGCCCAAATCTCCGGGGTTGTTTGGACCAATGGCCGGAACCATTTGAGACATTTGATCCCCCCTACCGGAATATGATGTGGATATCCAGTCCCAACTGAAAAGATGTGATGTTGAGTCTACACCAACAAAACTGCCCAAGGACATCAATAGAAGGATCCTGTATACCATGGCAAGCACCATTTTCAAAATAAAGCCTACCCGTCAACATCAGAGATATCCTCTGCAGCAAAGGCTCTTACGGGTCGTCACCCAGTAGACCGTGATACAGTAGGAAAGGGACACAAAAATTGGGCAAACTCAATGTCATACAAGATGTCATCCTATAGAGGAGATATGAGACGAGCATAGGCTCCGGGGAAGTGGTGCTCAATGACAAAAGAAAATCTAAAACTAACCCAGAGGTTGTTCCTTCAGCAAAATGCATCAAAAAGCCACGACGAAGAGAAGTCAATTATCTCCCTGACTACCCTGCCCTAGAGGATCCTGTATCATTGAGTAGTGTCACTTTTCGGCACAAAAGGTATCATTGAGCATACACCAAAAGTGGTTATTTGGCAAGCTGCAAAAGGGTCGTTCGACTGAAGGACAGGTATCCCGATGCATGGCCATCCCGGCTATGCGCAGGGAAGAAATAATGGGCTCCCCGGCTGTTGGCCGGCCTTACTTTTGGAAAGGTAGCCTACCTTCACTATAGATTCCCAGGTAATAATAATAGTTAGGACGGCAACAAACAACAACAACAATAATAACATAATACAATAATAATACAAATATTAATAATAATTTATGTTCCAGATCCAGGCTGATTTTTTACGGCTGACAAATGTGAGTCTCTCATCCACATTCTATATGAGCATAGACGCAAAACTTGATGTATTTCTGGATCTTGTCAAGAGTGGCAAGCAAGGGAGAGTGGCGAGCAACATCAAAACGAAATTAGGGGAAGCGCCACAGGTGAAGTTTCATTATCTATGTACCTTATTATGGGGTGGTAAAAATGATACAGTACAAAAACATTTGTAAGCGAACATTCTATACATTACATAATCTTGATACATTTTCGATTAAAGTGACACAATTAGGCTGAAATCATAAAAAAATCTGTATTACTATTTTGGCTTCTTAATATGACCATTATACATGAGCATATCCATATTCTAGAATTGCAGAAGCCTTTTACATTTTCGGCAAGTGTGGCAATGCAGAAAGTGTGCGAAAGCCTGATTTATCAGTTATTCCTTTATTTCTTATTTTGGACATGCATTTCCGAAATTAAATTTCGTCCTTTTTTCTCACTTAACCATGTTAACTGGCAAATGTACAACACAACATTTTAAAAACTTACGCTAACATGATATTATAACGTTCCTGCTGCTAACCAGTCAACCACAATGAATTAACCATATCGCGCTTGCCAACTGAAAAAATAAGTTATCCCAACCAAATTGACCAAGGGCAGCAGTGTTTCCACAATTGAATTAAGCTACCGTGGAGCCAGGGTTTGCAGTGTATTATAGCATAAGAATTATATGATTTGTTATAATATAATACGATATATCATGTATTTAGGTCTTCGAGCAGGAATATAATAATATGAAAATCGTTGGTTAAATTTTACACTACAGAGGGAAAAGGGGGTGATGCAGCGGGAATAGAAGAGGTTAAAAAAACAAGATTGATGTTGTAACGAGGGGGGGGGGGGGCCTTATAGTTGATGGAGGGACACGGGTGAGTAACGAGGTGGGACAGATAGTTGATGGGAGTAAACAGGTGAGAACGAGGGACAGATAGTTGATTGAGAGCGACGAATGAGTAACGAGGTGGGACACATAGATGATAGGAAGAGATCAGTGAGTAACGAGGTGGGGCAGATAGTTGATGGAGGGCAGCGAGTGAGTAACGAGGTGGGACACATAGATGATGGGAAGAGATGAGTGAGTAACGAGGTGGGACAAATAGTTGATGGAGAGACATGGCCGGGTGAGTAACAAGGTGGGACAGATAGTTGATGAGAGTAGACGAGTGAGTAACAAGATGGGACAGATAGTTGATGGGAGTAGACACCCGAAGATTATGGCCAGATACGAGGAGGCTGCAGCTGCCCTTGGATGATTGCTGTAGATTGATGGGAGTAGACACCCTAAGATTATGGCCAGATACAAGGAGGCTACAGCTTCCCTTGGATGATTGCTGTTGACTAGTGCTTCGAAACAGGTGAGAACCATATCCCGGAATTCTGAAGTAACATTGCAATGTGAAGTTTAAGTCATAGCTATTATCTACAACACACAACGAAATCCCTTATTATAATTACCACTTGAGAGGGCGCTACTAGTGGGATATTGCTGTTTATGCAGGCGTAATATTTGGCTATTAGCCCTATCCACAGGCCTGCTAGACTATATGTGTGTACACACAGTTGCATGCACAATCAGCTGGGAACCTGGTGTACCAGAGCTGCTGGGCCTATAGTATACAGATGCTCGCGTCTTCTATGCGGGCGGGCACCTGTATGACAGCGCCACACCAACAATGAGGGTGCGTCGTGATAGCACACAGTGGTTAGTTTCTGCATAGACATGTAGGCCTATGTTGTAATTGTAGACAAAGAATATTTAATTTTTAAACATTGGTTGGCATGTTGGAAAAGTGATAACAGAAACGCATAACCTGAAATGTATAGCTCCGGCCTGTTGATTTCAAACAGTATGTTCACCAAATTACATATAGCTCAAAATCTATTTCACCTATAAACTTGGTTCTGGTGTCATCGGAAAGAGCGATCATGTATTTGTTAGTTCAATTTTAAATATTATATGGTAGTTGTAGGATGGTAATGTCAATCAGATACCACGCTCAAACTGCCTGTCCACATGTATGTCCCGGGGTCCTCTGTGATAAATTGGAAGCTCATAATTATTAAATTAGCTTGTAGCTATGACAACCAACGTACTTCTCTCATAGGACGCTTTGGTTTGTAGTTTGATCCCTTTGTGGAGAACTAGAAACGGTGGTGTTATTGCCAGTATGTGGTTCTCAAACGAATATCTGTGCACAGTTAAACAATACACACATGAAATATACTGGTATGTCTGTATAATGTTTAGTTGACAGCATACGGTAGCTTGTAGCACAAAAATGCAAGCTTATATATATACACACACACACATATGCACGAATGTGCTCACGAATGAAAATATTTGACATTCTCTCAGAATTCGCTACATTCGCCCTGTACGCCAGGTTACATCGCTACATTCGTCTAGTTTTTGTAAGCGTTGGTAACACATTCGGAACGTTTGCAAGTCATTCTCCACCTGCTTGCGAATATCAACCATTTTAGGAAGCGGCTCCTAAAATTCAGCGGATGTTGCGAATGCTGTCATTCGCCGTCATTGCGTAAGCATTCACATGCCATTGGTAATGCTGGTAAAGCATTCAGACGCATTTACAACGTTCGTAAGGCATTTGCAAGGCGTTTGTAGCGTTCGCAGTTTCCATTCCTTGTGAATATCTCCCAGCGTTATATTCACTCCGTCTTTATTCAAATCGCAGCCTCGTTATCAAATATATTAACAGCATTCGTAAGAAAATGGCAAGGCAATGGCAACGTTGGTAAGACTTTCGCATCAAGTACGTTTGTAACGTTTGCAAGCCCATTTGTAATGAATACAACACAGATACAACACAAATCAAACGGGATTGTGGGGCTGTCCCAGGATTATCGTGATTTATGCAGATATTCAATTTAGAAGCAATCTTATTTAAATGTTAGAACTGAATTGAGTTGAGCTATTTTGGGTGGCGAGTGCGACAGATCAAAACTTTAGAGTCTGATGGAAAACAGGGGTATGTTTCCAGAAGGTGGAACATCGCTTAGCACGATGTGTTAATGTAGTTTGTTATAAAAAATGGCTCAGTCAGGATAAATGGTGAAAAACGCGTTTGTCAAAATAATGGTCATTTAGCTTAAAACCCCATATAAACACAATATTCAATTTTTAAAGAGTGTTGAAATATATTATATCTGTAATAGTGTCTAGTTCATTTCTCATGAGCTTTCATATATAAAAATTACAGCCATCTTGAATTTTACCCCTAAAACAATATCTAGGGTGCCTTCATCCGAGATAAATATATATATGAATGTTCATGACAAATAAACTAGACACTAATATTGTCGAAGTATAATAGGGTCTATTAGCTAGTACACTTATATGCGGCGTTGAGCTAAATGGTCGCTATTTTGAAAAACGCTGCTGCAAATAGTTAGTTAAAAACGATTATGATTATGAGTCAATCACAAGCTGTCCTCAACATTTAGCAGCATTTCGACAGTGCTGAGCTGTAATTAAAGCGCCATTGACCCAAGTCTTGTCTTTAAAGGGTGTGAAAGCAGAGATACAAGCATGAATTGATTATTTTCACTAATAAATTCTGGCTTAATGTTGAGTGAACGTCGTAGATTGTGGGCTAATAATAAAACAACATTGGGCCAACTTATGTTGTTTTCTCAAATTTAAAACTTTATTAGATATTGGGTTCCACTCTCGGATGTTCCGGTTACAATATTTTGTCGCCTCAGCTGACCAGTAAGCAGGACTCACATAATCATCACCTACCCTCTACTCTTTCGTCTGTAAATAGTTACGTCTAATTTTGTGAAAATCCATAGCCTTGACTTGCAATATTTGCAGCGGGTTAGCTAATACAATGAAGTATGGGGGAGGGGGTCTTATATAACATCGAGTAACCATTCAAAAGGGTTTCCGGTGACGTCACTGTGCTTCACAGAATAGTAGACTATTATATTCAGGTTGGGTCAGTCACAAATGATGTATTGGCTGCTGAATCCGAAATGGAACTTATCGATGAAAAGGAATTGTTTAGTTACATCGTTTAAAATAGCGAGCGTGAAGGTCATTTTGACTACTACGAGGACCGTAGCAAGACATGGAATTGTGTTTGGTTGCAGGAAGCCAAATTGCGATTAATACCGGTACCTTCTACTGTTGAACTGTACACAAATGTGAATAAATTATGAAAAGATAATGACATTAAACTTCGGATGGAGTGGTCTCACGCTATTAACAACTTACCTTCCAGGCTCAATTTGAAAAGGCACCCAGAAAATTATGTCAGTTTTCTCATGAACTTTCATATATAATGTTTGCCTTTGAAAAATTACAGCCATCTTAGAATTCCATGTGCATGTTATTGTTATTCATCATGTTCATCCAATGCCGATTTAATTTTGATCCACCCTCATCGACGCTGACCCAATAATGAAATAACATTGGTTCAATGTGTCCTGTATTTGCTTGGCTGATCTCAAGTGAGCACCACAG
Organism: Flabesymbios commensalis; assembly: GCA_964017125.1. Taxonomy (NCBI): domain Eukaryota; kingdom Metazoa; phylum Annelida; class Polychaeta; order Terebellida; family Flabelligeridae; genus Flabesymbios; species Flabesymbios commensalis. The sequence goes on from OZ024915.1 coordinate 76,808,804, forward strand.
ACGTGACTTATATAATAACGCTTATTGCCATCATTTTTGTGGCCCAGCAGACACTAGACCAATATTGAAGTAATACTGAACCAACCTCCTAAACATCGAGCCGTCATTAGACTGGCATCAAATGAAGGAAAGCAAGAAAGAATGGAAGCATTACTAAATGAAAGAATAAATGAATGACTTAATAAACGATAATGAAAAACAAATGAAGAAATAAACGAATGAATAACATTTCAATATACAAATGATTGAATAAACGACTGAATGTGACAATGCGTGAATGCTACCCTGATGACATCGCAAGGCACTGGCAACCATTTTTAACTCTTTAAGTGCTTTATTACTACTTAACATTTTCCTTTCATTTGAAGTTGGCATTGCTCACGCAATTGCCAACTTCAAATGAAAGGAAAATACCTCCTCACTTAAAAATTAAACCTGCTAAATTTCACAATGGGGGCTTTACTCAAGATTTATACATGCATATTTGTTCAATTTCTGTCAAATTTTAGTTGTGGAAAAACAGTATGAATGCGCTTAAAAGCGTCGCCCGCACTCAAAGGGTTAAATGTAATGGTTCTAATACGATCACTAGCTTATGCCTGTTGAAATAGCCTATAGCTTTCTTATATAAAATATTCGCCTGAATCCCAGTGAACACAAAACATTTGTATGACTTTATGCAATGTTGGACCAACGTCGAAGACGTTGGGCCGACATTGTATAAATGTTATACAAATGTCTTGTGTTTGCTGGGATGGCATCCGAGTTTATTCAACAGTTTGCAAAGCTGGCTCAACATCATACCAACATTGGTTCAACGTCTCGTGTCCATTTATTGTGTTCATTGACTGGAACGTTTTCTATCTGGGATACAGGGCTTGGAAAGTCGGAGATCGCGGTTTCGAACCCGGCTCTGGCATTCAAGTTTCAAAGAAACAAAATGTTTCTTCCCTGCTCACTCGTGAATATTCAATATTGTGGGGAGCGGGACCGAGAGATAGCGAACTCGCCACCAGACCGCCAGGGTTGGAATTTCGAATCCTGTCTCTGGAGGGCAGTGTCATCTCATTCTTCTCACCATCCTCAAGAGGTACTCCTAGCTCAGTTTAGCCTATATGTGCACATATGTGGTTTAAAACACCATTCATATCATTGTATGGACAACAGAGCAATAGACAGTCTAATTCTAAAATAATCTGAGAGGGTTTTTTTTAGAACAGAGACCCAACGTCCTGCAAGGGTTGGTCTAAAGCACAAATCTTGGGTCACAGGACGACCAAGAATCAAGACACCACTCCACCGCTTAGCCGCAGGTCGCCCCAGGCAGGGTCGCACTCGACGGGCAGGTTGGCCCCGGGCATGCAGGGTGCCGCAACCCACGGGCAGGGTGGCCACGGGAAGGGTGCCGCACCGCACAGGCAGGGTGGGCAGAGTGACAGATTGCCACCCTCCCGACATCTAAAAAATCTCGCCACGCATACAATATGCCATAAAATTAAATTGGAATTTGTACTTGAAAAGGTGTGAAAAGCGACCATTTTAACTCAGATCAGCCATTGTTTTAACTGATCGACAGTTAGTGTACATCATTATCAAATTCATGGCTCATGGCATAAAATTGTGTTGTCGCGTAGCTAAATTGTACTATATAATCTTGTCCATAGCAAACAATGGGTCATATAAGAAGCGTTAAGAAGTGAGTGTCCCAGGTTTCTTTATTGGGCCCAATGTTGTCCCTAGTTTGTGGTAACTACATTATCACAGCTCTATTATTGACCCACATCTCCTTGCAGACGACAAATCCCCTTTGCACATTAGAACTAACCCTTTCACGACTAACATAAAACGTCCTGTTGTTCATGGTCACAATACATTGTACTTTGTCTAGGATACGTCTGAACACATTTTAGGATTGATTGTAGATTTTTTAGTTTGCGTTAGAAAACAATAGAATACAAACATTTTGCACTGTCTTCACTCCAAATGATTCAAGCCTAAAATGGGTTAAATGGTATAAACATGTGTTACTTTTCGATTGATTATCAACAGACACATTTTTATATTATGTAATTATGTTGTCAGTGTAGGCCTACATAGTTTATTTTTTTTCGTTTACATATATGACACAATGTGAACATGTGAACAAAACAAGTAGTAGTCATGTGGATGTTTGTGATTATATAAAAATAAATGAAATTAAATAAACAAAAAATTCCATAAAATTAATGTTTAAGAAGAAGAGGGGAGCTCAGATGATATTCAGACCCATCTACACGGATGACGCTCAACCAATGCTGTTTTAATGCTGGCACACTATCTATGGAGCTCAACCAGCATTGAACTAACATAGATATAACTTTTGTGGAGCCCCGAGATGTAACTATTATTCTGTGAAACGCAGTGACGTCACCGGAAACCGTTTTGAATGGGAACTCGGTGAAAATAAAGTTATATAACACCCCCTCCCCCATACTTCATTGTATTAACTAGCTCGGTGACAACAATGGAGGTCAAGGCTGTTGAGTTTCACAGAATAAGCGCTTACTATCGTGATTATTAATTTTGTGCTTAACTGAAAAAAATTGAATGTACACCTATGAACGATCAATAAATTAAATAATCAATCAATCAATCTATCAATCAATCAATCAATCAATCAATCAATCAATCAATCAATCAATCAATCAATCAATCAATCAATCAATCAATCAATCAATCAATCAATCAATCAATCAATCAATCACGATCAATTAATTAATAAATTAATTAATTAATTAAATTTATTAATAAATTAGGATTAAATAAGAGAGCATTGATTGCCCTAACTATATGTTGCCATGAAGAGACATTAATTTTAAGGTAGCGTAGCATTACTGTTTAGTAATAAAACGACAAGAACAAGCCATCATAGAATTTCCATGAATTTGTGTAGCCTGTCATGCTTGATGAAATTCGGTGTACAGCCTGTATGTCCTCTGACCCACATGGCAATGTTGTGAGAAAACATGCAGATGTCACGTGCTAATGTGTTGGTCACCATGCAAATAAGGGACATACATGTGAAATGGCAGTACCATACAACAGTACCATACAACATTACCAATATTATTAAAAGCCGCAATTAAAAGATTTATGATCGCTCTTTCTGATGACACCAAAATCAAGTTTATAGGTGAAATAGTTTTTGAGTCACTGGCAATTTGGTGAACCCACTGTCTGAAATCAACAGGCTGGAGCTATACATTTCTGGTTATGCATTTCTGGAGATAATAATAGTTAATAACATGATTTATGCATGTGATATCATCATATAGCCCTAAAAATGATGTCATTGTTATATTCTTTGATCAGCCATTGCAATGGATTTTTGTGAAGTAGATTGGATTGATTCAGCAATATTTCCTTATGTGACATTCATTTTATTGAAGAAATTTTATTCTAAGTAAAAGAATCTACATATATTTTTTTGAAATACTGATGAGAATGTTTGCAGCAGCCTAGATTCCACTTGTTAGCACAATTTTAGCTGTACCAGAAAGAAAGGGTTCTGTGGGAGAGGTCGCCGTCGTGGAAGAGGAAAGAGTTATCCAAAGAAGACTCGTCAGGGTCGTGGGAGAGGTCGCCGTCGTGGAAGAGGAAAGAGTTATCCAAAGAAGACTCGTCAGGGTCGTGGGAGAGGTCGCCGTCGTGGAAGAGGAAAGAGTTATCCAAAGAAGACTCGTCCGGGTATGCTGTATTTTTCACAGGAAGGAAGTAAGTAGAATGTCTTTTTTACTTCACTTTTCGGCCAGGATGGCCATTTAGGTGAAAATTCCTAGTATTACAATATCCCATATTATATAGTACAAGTGGTAAAGAAAAGACAAAGCTAATAACAGCATGTTCGCACCAAAATATTCAGTTTAAAAAGTTTGATATGATAATAATGTTCATGATCCTGGCACCTATATGTAACGAGTATGTTGACAGTTTAATGAGTATAAAAATGTAAGCATAAATAATGTAAAATATGAAGTGATTGTAAAATGGACGAAGCTGTACTTTTCAACGACTTCCTGGTTCCAGTTATTATTTACTTTGATTCAATTATACGATAAATTTGATCATATCAAACTGAATGAGCTCTTGCTTCACAATTTGACTGATTTGTTTATACCGACATAATTTTGTCAAACTTCAAAATAAATAATTCTTGCAGATGTTTCCAGTCGAGCTATACACGTATGCCTAAATCGGATTAATTTGTCATAACTTTGAGAAGTATATGGACAAAGATATATTTGCCAATGTGATAGCAAATTGGGTTGTGATGTCAAGGTTGAGCAGTTATTCTCATCTTAATCGTAAAATCATTGTGATATTCTTTGGGGATACAGTAACACTCATTTCAAGAGTTAATCTTGGTAAAATGCCAAATATAATTATATAACCTCGATGCTGCACTCAGCTTTTTTCAACTGCGCCTTGCTCTTAATAACAATACCCTCCCTTTTAATAGTCCTGCCCAACTTACAAAATATTATTGTTTTTGCAAGTTTTTTTTATTGTCTTGTGTTTGTTTGACAAAAAAATGCATAGCCCATCTTACTTCCTGGTTAAGTTAGTGGCTGCTCATGTTTTAATATATTTACAAATAATGTTGAAATTATTTTAATGGATATGATGATATTTGCTCTGCAGTATTAGGGGATCAATCCAGCAGTTCTGATGACTCGGATGAGGTATGTTAACTATGGTTTTTTTTCTAGCACTAATTATACATGATATAATCAACTGATCAATGTTACTTAGACCAACAATCATAGCTTTCTGGGAATTTTAGTAATTCTTGACTCATTTGTGGTACAAAAAATATGAAATGTGAATGCTGACCTCAAATGATTTAGATAGACGAGTAGTGTGTGCGCTACATGCAATTGTTTTGCTCTGCTATTATCATAAATTACACCAATGGTAGTGGTAGTAGTAATTCATTGCTTTATGTCACTTTTCGGCACAAAATGTCTTTTAAGTGACATTGTAATACGATTAAAACTTTGTAGTCAATTGATGCCAAAAATCAACTTCATATTATTTGTGGGTGCAAAAACTCTAAAACCTAATGTCAGAAATTATTCAAATTCCACTATCACATCACCCACGATATGGAGAAGTGCAGGTGATTTTCGCAAGGTTTAACTTGAATTCGAAATGGCCGCCACAGATCAACTTTATATTTTTCTGTCGGCGCAAAAACTAAAAAAACTTAGAAAGAATTTATTCAAATTTTACAATCACATTCCCCACGATATGGAGATGTGCAGGTGATTTTTTTAAGGTTTTACTGAAATTCGTGGCTGAATTTGTTTTGTGGGCACAAAAACTCAATTAATGAAGTCGAGATTTAATTCAAGTTTTCCAATCGCATTACCCCCCACCTGGAAATAGGCTGGTGATTTTACTGAAATTTAAAATGGCCACCACAAGTCCACTTTTTAAATATTTGTGATGCAAAATTTATGGTGGGAGATGATATCGAACTTCATGACTCTTGTTTAAAACCCTGCTTGATAGCTGAATCAATAATATTAATGAAATATCTGTGGTTGCACAAGGATATTACATAGCAAATTTCGGGAATATATTAATATTCAAAATGGCCGCCTGGTGACCATTTGTCTGTTTTGCGCCTATTTTTGAAACCTTACATGATAGCTGAAACATTGATATTTAAATAAAATGTCCGTTGTTTAGTTACACAAAGAACATATATGACAAATAAGGTGGAGAATATTTCATCCATTGGACTAGAATATTTTTTATATTGTTGATGTTATAATATAGATAGGCATCAGATTAATTATTTAACCGACCTACATTACATGATAGAGTAGTTGTGCTTGACACCCTAAATGTCATGCACAGCTACTTTTTTTAACCTACATTTCCAAAATATTTACTCAACTAGTAAATATTTTTTTACGGAAAATGGTAAATATTTATTCCATTGGACCAAAATTTTAAAGACTTCTTGGCGCTATGGCTGTTATACAGCCGTCACACTAAATGTTCTGCACCGCGACGCTACTGCTTTTTTTATCTATAATTTTTCAAATATTCACATGGACTAGTGAATATTTATCAACAGAAAATGGTAAATATTTAATCCATCGGACTAGCATTTATACATCTTTTTTGTTAATATTGTTGATGTTATATATCGGTATCAGATGATGTATTTAACAGACCTACATTACATGGTAGAGTAGTTGTGCTTGACACCCTAAATGTCATGCACAACTACTTTTTTGTGCTACATTTCTAAAATATTTACCTGAACCGGTAAATATTTTTTTACGGAAAATGGTAAATATTTAATCCATTGGATCAAAATGTAAAAGATGTGTTGGTGGTATGGATGCAGTTCTTGCCACACTAAATGTCCTGCATCACAGTGCTATTGTTTTTTTCACCTATATTTTTTCATATTTCACTCGAACTAGTGAATATTTATTAACAGTAAGTAAGTAAGTAAAATGCTTTACTTCACTTTTCGGCCAGTATGGCCATTTAAGTGAAAATTCCAGGTATTACAATATCCCATATTGTATAGTTAAAGTAGTAAAGGAAAGACAAAGCCAATAAAAGCATGATCGTACTAAAATAATCAGTTTAAAATGTTTGATATGATAAGATGACGATGCTCCTGGCACCTATATGTAACGAGTCTGATGACATGTTGTAGCGCCTGCACTATAACACAGTTTAATGAGTATAAAAATATCAGTATAAATAATGTAAAATATGAAGTGATTATAAAATGAACGACTTATCAAGTCACTATATCTCCATGAAACTGGATTGATTGTGTAAAAAGTCTGTGTTTAATAATTAAAACATGTAATATAGGTTACATTCCCGAAGGAACTGAATAATAAAACCAGCAGGGGTGTCCCTGAATAGCTCAAATAAGGAATTAAATGCAAAATACTTCCTTCTGATGTGCGCATATTTCGCACAACTGAGAAGGACATGTCTTACAGTGAGACGAGTATTGCAGCACATAGGTCGCAATTCTCCTCTCAATAAATAGCCGTTTGTGAAATAGGCATGGCCAATTCTGGCCCTGCATAAGACAACGTCATCTCTTCGGCGTTCCATTGGTGTAAAAGATCGCTTAATGATTGGTTGTACCTCGAACAATTTGCTGGTGACATTGATGTTCCATTCACCTTGCAAAATGTCATCAAGGTAGACCGAGATGTTATACTTGAAATCAGTATATGGTATATAATAAAACTGTTTTGTCTTATCCAGGGCAGCCTTGGCCAAAACATCAGCCCGTTCATTACCCTGTATTCCAATATGGCTGGGTACCCAGCAAAAAATAATGTCCTTGTGCCCAGACAAGTAGTGACACATATGCAAAATATTGGAAACAATTGGGTTGTTGAGTTTTTGACTCTTAAGAGCCTGCAATGAAGATAGCGAGTCTGTGATGATCATGAACTCCTCGGCACTACTATCCCAGATGTATTCGATGGCAGCTTCAATAGCTAACAGCTCTGCTGTGCAAATTGAAGCCTCATCGTTGATACGACAACTAAATTCATGATCATCACAGACAAAGGACATAGCTGTCCTCTTGTCTTCCTTTGATCCGTCAGTATACACCTTCCGGTGCTTCGGAAATCTACAAAATAGCTCTAGCAACATGCTCTGGAAGACAAGGGGACAGGTGTCTCCTTTCCTGAGATCTGAGAGGTTAAAAAGTATATTAGGCTGTTGGAGAAGCCAGGGTGGACATTCTGGTGGGCGCACAATGCTAATTGCGTCGAGCTCCACCTCCATGTCCTCCAGATGGGGTTGAAGCCTTATACCCAAAGTAGGTATAGTCCCTGGCTTGTTGTTAAACAGTCTCTTGTACTCTGGGTTGACAACACACGAGTATGCCGGGTTCTCAGGATTTGCTTTCATCTTCATATAGTATTGCAGGCTCAGCTTCAACCGGCGAGTCTCTAAAGAGGGCTCACCGGTCTCCACCTGAAGACTTTCGATTGGTGATGTTCGAAATGCCCCTGAGCATAATCTCAAACCTTGGTTCGCGATTGGATCAAGTACTGCTAAGTACGATCGTCTCGCTGAACCATAAACAATACAACCATAATCCAGTTTGGATCTGATGTGAGACCGGTAAATCCTCAGTAAGGTTGTCCGGTCACCACCCCAATCCTTGCTGGATATAACTCGTAGTAATTGTAATGCTTTCCTACACTTATCTTTCATATATTTGATGTGTGGAATAAAACTGAGCTTCTTGTCGAAAAACAGACCAAGAAATTTGACCTGCTCTTCAACAGGAAGCTGTTGTCCATATAGTTTGAGATTGGGCTCAGGCTGTAAGCCATTTTTTTTGCAAAAATGTACACATAAAGTTTTTGTGGGAGAAAATTTAAAGCCGTTCTCATCCGCACAAGTCACCAACTTATCCAGGCAGCCTTGCAGGCGCCGCTCAATTATTGCCATATTGCTTGACTGGCAGTAAACAGCCAGATCATCAACATATAATGATTTTTCAATATCTTGTGGTAAAGAATCAATTATACTGTTTATTTTAACGGTAAATAGAGTTGGTGAAAGGATACTACCTTGTGGGACACCCTCCTCCTGTGGATTTAGTGAAGAGTGGGTGTTGTCCAAGCGGACTTTAAATTTTCTCCCCTTTAAAAAATTATCAATGAATAAGGGTAATCTACCCTTCAGGCCCATTTCATGAAGATCTTTCATGATACCACCCTTCCATGTGGTATCATAGGCCTTTTCTAAATCAAAAAATACTCCAACTGTATGTTGATTTTTAACAAAACCTTGACGGATATAAGTCTCAAGTCTGACCAAATGGTCTGTGGTGCTCTTCCCTTTTTGAAAACCACATTGATATTTAGTTATTATGTGATTGTCTTGTAAAAACCATGTGAGACGATGATTGATCATGCGCTCCATGATTTTGCAAAGACAACTTGTCAATGCTATCGGCCTATAATTATTAGGATCTGTTCGATCTTTTCCAGGTTTAGGGATCGGGATCACTGTTGCTTCTCTCCATCCATCTGGGAAATCCTGAGATTGCCACAGATCATTCAAGAGTAGAAGCAACAGATCAAGTGATACATCAGGCAAATGTTTCAGAAACTGGTAGTGAATTTCATCAGGGCCAGTTGCCGAATCAGTTGCCTGAGCGATAGATTTAATTAGTTCTCGTTTAGAGAAATTAACATTGTACTTTTCGTCATTATCTGACTCAAAGTCCAATGTGTTCTCCTTCTCGTTGTCCCTAATCTTTCGAAATTTTTCCTGATAATGATCTGGCGATGATTTAGCAGCGAAGGATGTCGCCAGCGTTTCTGCAATATCCGTTTTATTGGTTATTGTGTCAGAATCAGTGACAAGGTACTTGATGGTTTTATCTTTCCTCTTGCCACTGATTCTGCGCAGCATTTGCCAAGTATGTTTTGCCGATGTATTATTATTTAGTGTGGAGACATATGCTCTCCAAGATTGCCGCTTGGCTTCACTGATTGTGCGGCGAGCTTTAGCGTAATCTTTCTTATATCCGTCAAGGTTTTGTCTAGTTGGATGTTTTTTAAATTTTTGCAAGGATTTTTTCCTTTTGTCTATTGCCTTTCGGCAACCTTCGTCAAACCAGGGTTTGTCGAGTTTTTTGGGAACTGTCGAGGTTTTGGGTATGCTTTTATCTGCTATATTGTGTAACTTGGCTGTAAAAAGGGCTATAGGGTCATCAACCCCCTCTTCATTCTCAAAGTGAGAGATTGTGAGGCTCTCCCCACAAGACTGTTGGAAGGCCTCCCAATCTGCTCTGTGCAGCCTCCAATGCTGCACTCTTTCTTCAACAATAGAGTTGTTGCTCTCTATAAATATAGGATAATGATCACTGCTACAGAGAATTTATTAACAGAAAATGGTAAATATTTAATCCATCGGACCAGAATTTATACATCTTTTTTGTTAATATTGTTGATGTTAAGTTATATATCGGTATCAGATGAATTATTTAACATACCTACATTACTTGATAGAGTACTGTTGTGCTTGACTCCCTACATGTCATGCACATCTACTTTCAACTTTGACCCACATTTCCAAAATATTGGACCTCAACCAGTAAATATTTTTTATGGAAAATAGTAAGTATTTGATCCATCACTGGACCAAAATGTAAAAGATTTGTTAATTGGTACTAAGGATGTTGTGCTAGCCACACTAAATGTACCGCATCGCGGTGCTATTGCTTTTTCCCCTATTTTTTCAAATATTCACATAAAACTAGTGAATATTTATTAACAGAAAATCGTGACTATTTAATCTATCGGACAAGATATGATATATCTTCTTTGTCATTGGTGATGTTATGGATCGGTATCAGGTCAATTATTTAGCCAACCTACATTACATGATAGAGTATTTATGCTTGACACCATAAATGGCATGCACAACTAGGTTTTTTTGGACTAGATTTCCAAAATATTTACCTCAACTAGTAAATGTTTCTTTACGGGAAATGGTGAATATTTAATCCATTGGATCAAAATGTAAAAGATGTGTTGGTGGTATGGATGCAGTGATCGCCAGACTAAATGTCCTGCATCACGGTGCTATTGCTTTTTTTCACCTATATTTTGTCATATTTTACCTGAACTAGTGAATATTTATTAACAGAAAATGGTAAATATTTAATCCATCGGACCAGAATTTATACATCTTTTTTTTGTTAATTTTGTTGATGTTATATATCCGTATCAGATGAATTATTTAACAGACCTGCATTACTTCGGCCGGTCCTAATTACTGTTTTAGATATACTTTATGTAGGTAAAGAATAATTATTTAAAAGATTATTATATTGCATGATTGCAGAAATTATACATTCATTCATGGAGACATATATTGCTGCTCAGAAGAATGTGTAGAATTTGTGGTTCATTGGCTGACAAAATGATGAAAAGTTATTCTGATGCCAAAAAATATTTTGAGCCGCTGAAGGCCATACTTAGCATTGATATTAAAACAGATGGTTTAAATTTATCCATCCGACAAGAGATGTCGGAATCATGTTTTGTTTTTACAACGGTACTTGAAATCAAAATCTGGACATTCAAAATTTACAACTGCAACCAAAATTGTTAATTTTAAGCCACAATTAGAAAAATGCACCATCTGCTTTTCGAGCGCTAAAAATGCAGAAAACGTAAAGATAAGGAAGCGAGTGAAATGTGATGAGGATATGGAGGAAAAAATAAACTTAGTGACAGCGGATTGGAAGGATATTCTTCAGCAGGTTAAATGTTTGTAAAGCATCGAAAGAGTGCATTTCGTAAAAGGTTTGCTGGAAGTGTTAACCCCTACAGAAATTGAGGAATTTTCTATGGCACTTGGTTTAAAACATTAAAGCCCAAAACATCAAGCTTGATTTAAGGACCATTTCTAGTGAATACAATGATATTGAAACCCTGCTTAAGTTGAACCTTAAAGAATGATTCAACTGCAAGACGCGCATGCCTGGGACGGTCAAGTGTAGTCCAACAGTAGCCTATCGAGTACAGATTGACGGCATTAATATAGCCACTGAACTGATTACAAGATACTACTTAAACGGGACATTGATCCAATGCTGTTTTAATGCTAGGCCAACGTCTGCGACGCTGGCCCAACATTGAACCAACATTGAATAAATGTACAATGTTTGAGAGAAAGTCCGCCTGCCCAGCAAACACAAGACATTTGTATAACATTTATACAACTCCGGCCCAACGTCTTCGACGTTGGTCCAACATTGCATAAAGTCATACAAATGTTTTGTGTTTACTGGGCATGTCAATACAAGCTTGGGTCAAGCAGTTTCAACATACCCGCAGTAATACAGTCAGTTTGTTTGCAAGCAAGCGACCAAGTAGGGGTAAGGGCCAAGATCTTTGAATTATAGTCTAAACTCATAGATGTCGCTCAAGTATATATGAACTTGCTGTGATTTGAGAACTTGCTCTTAATGAGGCTTTAGGTATGAAACGCATATTTAGTATTATTATGGAATAGGGACTTGGCCTACCCACGGGCACTATTGCCTTCTGGGGGACCCTTGTCCCGTGAATTTTAACAGTTGACTACACCTTTAATGACTGGCTTAAAGAGAGGAATCGTGTCTTGCTGAATTTTCTCATAAGCATCTCAAATGCAGAGGTTGATATTGTCAACAACAAAGCAGCTTTCAAAGTTGGGCGTGTCATTGAAGACATTTATGGGTGTACTGAAGATCGGCATGTGTGTCCTTTAGGTTATTTGCAGAATTTAGCCATATACACCAAAACTGGCAGTCGGTATGGCTACTATGCAACCGATTTCCTGGCAGCGGTGTGCCCCACAGGAAGCAACTCAACAATTCTAGATAGTCTGAAGTACATGGGTAAATGCAGGTCCTGTTACTTATCCCCCTGGTGATTTAATCCACATGTTTGATTTTATCGTACGACCACCCACATGTTTAACTGATAATTAAACTATTTAGACTACAATGCGTCAGTATAACGTAAATAATTCGCAAACGGAGAACGAATTGTTGACACGTTTTAGTCGATACAGGAAGTTATCAGCACAAGTCTCGTGGTCGATACCACCTGTGGGAGTACGATAATGAGCAGATTGTAGGCAGAAAAAGGGCATCAAGCCAGCTAACAAAGCAAGAGTATCCGACATTACAAATAATGCTTTTTTTGGAAATAAGTCCGAATTCTGAAAATGTCACGAAACCACAGTAACAGACTGAAGAAAGACCAGAACCAAAGACCTGGTGTAACTTAAAACATTTTAATGATCGGCTTGAGGATTTAGGTATGAAAGATGAAGTTGAGTTTAAAGATGCAGCAAACATAATCAGAGAAGAAGAGGCACATTTTGTAAAAGTAGTTGGTGAAATGACACGCCTTACTCAGGGGCGGATCCAGAATTTGAAAAAGGAGGGGGCGCAGGGGGCGAGTTTTTTAGCACATTTAGACTAATTTGGGAGACTTTTATAGAATTTGACGCAAAAACGGGTGGGCGTGCGCCCCCCCCCCCCCCCCCTCTGGATCCGCGCCTGTTAGGGCCCACTATGAATAGCCACTGCCCAGGGAAGTGTACTTGCCTGGAATAGCTAAGAATTTACCCTTCGGTCCGCACGTGTAGGCCTACCGCTTGCCAGTGTACAGTCACACTGGGGCTAACTATGAAGACATGGAAAAAGACTCACTATGCACATCTGCATTAATCATGTTAATACAGTTACTTTCTCGAAGATGCCATCAGATATGTTAGTGCTGAGCACAAAGACAACAATAATCTGGTAATTATAATGTGTAGTTTACATCTAGATTTCTGACCTTAAGTAGGCTTACAGTTAGGCTACCTTACATCCACAAAATGTCGATAATCTGAAGAACCTGTTTCTTCCACCCACAGGATTCTGTGACAGTCAGTCTTGAAAAGAAACACGGGTCCCCTGGGTCCGAGCATCAGTGTACGTGTGTATGCGAGGCCTCCAAGGGATGGGACATTCACCAAACACAATGTTTGCAGATTTAAATAGATTCGTCGTCGCTTGCGGCTAATCATATTATTTGATATTTATTAGTATAAATCACCGCATCCTTAAACGGAACCGGATTATAAAAAAGATTCAATACATTTTATTTCAAGCAAAAATCACATTATAGGCTAGCGTGCACCATTGTGAAAGATAACTCATTCAACTGTACATAGGGGCGCAGGCCTATGTTTGCTACGTGTTAATATTGTTTGTTTACGGAATGTTGTGGCGAATGTCGCAGACGTTGGGTCAACATTAAGGATTAAGCCTATTAAAAAAAACAAATATTTAAAAAGGCTTAGGGCCTAATATTTATTAGAAAATTACATACCGGTATCAGGCCCTACATTCAAATAAAAATGTTTTAAGCTTATTTTTAGGCCTGATTGCTATCCCAGCAAACACAAGCCGTTGACACGATGTTGGTGTGATGTTGGTCCACCACCTGCAATGCTGGCTCAACATTGAGAAAACATCGTGTGTTTGTTGTCCTTGATTCATTTCCATTGAGGGGCGGGTTATGAATGCTAACAATAAATCACTATTAAGAAGAATGGATGGGCCAGCGGCGCTGATAGTGGTCCGACGTTAGGCCTAATCCTTTACCAGCTAAGCATGATTAGGCCTATAGTAATTTAATACGAGTTTAAGATTTTCAAAAACATTTTTGTCAATATTTCTAAGAATTCAGAAATAGCATAAACAAGCTACACTTCTTTGTACACCTAAAGGATGGTAGAATGTTAGCACAGCATCGGACCACATTTTCATGCCGTCGACCAACGTCGGAAAGACAATCGGTGCTGCAAGGAAATCCCCAACCCCTCACTATTCTCACACCAATTAACGTCAGTGACTTTTGAAGTGCCCTGGATTTCTTCATAATTTTTTTTTATTATTGACATGTCTACATGTGCAATCTCATTAAAGGGACATGCCCAGGTCTAAAATTATAAAAAAAAACGGTGATTTTATTTTGGCAATATGAGGTAAACATGCTGTAAAACTGCAAAAGTTTTTTTTAATTTTTGTCACCATTTAGGCTAGATATAGAGACGAAATTCCTGATTTCTAATTATTGACAACCATGGCAAAAATAAGAAATACGGGAATTTCGTCTCTATATCTAGCCTAACTGGTGAATGCGCAGCAGAAAAATTGAACAACTTTTGCAGTTGAAGTCTATGGACATGTTTCCATCATATGGTCATATTATTAGGCTAAAATGAAATCACCGATTTTTTGATGATTTTAGACCTGGGCATGTCCCTTTAAACATCAAGATTTACAAATATTTGCTAATATGGCTCATATTGTTATTATATTTAGGCCTACTACCTTGCAATCACATTATATTTAAAATTACTGTTATTTTACTTCACAGTTACTTCTTAATGTTGGCTGCTATGTCGATCAAACAGAAGATTGAATACCATCAGCGTCAACAGGAAGTTAGGGGGCCACCATTAGATTCCCAGGGGGGGGGGGGGGCAGGAGTATTTTTGAAATAAAAAATATTGGGCTCAAATAATGTTAAATAAATAATTTGTTGTGGGGCATGGCTGAAATAAATAATTGATTCCAATAGGAACTTGAAATAAATAATTTAATCTTTGTAGACCACAATACATCCGTAGACGACTGGTTGAACTCAAACCCCATTTTTTCGCCGCCTCGCTATGCTCGGCTCTATTCAACTTCTAATCTATCAGATGTTTTGTTAAATTACACCTTTAGTTTGACCTCATTTGTTGTGTCCGAAATAAATAATTATGTAGATGGTGAAACCAGGTGAAATTAATATTTCATTTGACACATGGCTTGAAAAAAATAAAAAAAATTCAGATTGGAATTGAAAAAAAAGAGTGCTTTTCCAAATAATCCTGCACTCCCCCTGGGGATCTAATGATGATCCCCTTACAGGTTTTGTTGACCTCAGAATCCGAAACGGAGGTGAAGAAGAAGCCAAGGTTTTAGTGATGATGCTCGTGGGAATTCGAGGTCACTGGATAGCACCAAATATCTATTA
Source organism: Flabesymbios commensalis (assembly GCA_964017125.1). Lineage (NCBI taxonomy): Eukaryota > Metazoa > Annelida > Polychaeta > Terebellida > Flabelligeridae > Flabesymbios > Flabesymbios commensalis. The sequence goes on from OZ024915.1 coordinate 76,824,448, forward strand.
TTTAACCAGAAGTCTGCGGAACGCAGACAGCCCTTGTGCCACACTGCCTGTCGAAAATAACAGACCTGAGTTTTTATATGCATGCAATCACTGCAGATGGACATGCAACCAATATTGCGATGGCCAGGTTTCTAGATTGCCAATTGTATCTGGAGAGTGGCACATTCAAGCCGTCTTGAAGTGAGGAGTATGCTTGAAGCCCACAATGAAATAAAAAGTCCTGATGAAGAAATAAAATGGCTACACATCAAGGACCTTAACTCCAAACAGGAGGAAATGGGATTGCGATTGGAGAATAAGCTGACAGCTCGACATAGCCTATCGATTAATTAATTTAAAAAAATGAAAGTGTCACTGGTAGTCCAGACATTATACATAGCCTACAAGTAGCAACAGCTCTTCAATTACTTCAAGAATCTGGAACGAAAGACTTTTCCCAAGTCTGCTGATTTCCTGAAGGTAAGAAAGAAAATTCTGCAAGCTTCATTGTTAAAGTTGAAGTAATGTCAAACTGCAGTATGCTGCCCAAACAATGAGGGAAGCTTAAAGGGATTAGCCTGGGCTAAGCTAAAAAGTTGTCAGATATAATAGGGTTATCCACAGTAAAACATTGTAACTTTAATAGAATAAGCAACTAACGTTACCACTAACGATTTTATCAATTCCCGTGACATTGGGATCTAAATCACCACCATGTCGAACAAGGTCCCAAGACGACGGAATTAGGCATCAGCCTATAAGCATCCTTTGAGACTGGAAATCATTTGAAAATACTTCACATAGACTATAACTTTAACTATAAGATAGACTAAAACATTGACTACTATATTTAATGACCATTTATTTCAAATTATTTATGTTTCGAGGTTACACATATATAAAAGGCAATAATGGCAGAGAGTGGCATTATAGCTTTGATTTTTCACGGAATGTCCTCCCCAAATGAACTGCATAATTATATTCTTCAGTGGAAAAAAATTGTAACCCATCGTTTTCAAGATATGACACATAAGGGACGCTCCATTAGATATCTGGGGGGGGGGGGGGGGGCTAGAGTTTTTTTGTTTTTTTTTACCTCCGCGAGAATTTTTTTTTTGTTTGGCGAGCAACGTCCGACAATTTTTTTTTATGTTTTGCTGAAGAAATGAAATATTTTTTTGTCGTATGCTTTCCCTATTATGTACGTTAACATTTGGTGGTTTTTCTGGTCAACATATTTTTAATCAATTTCGACAACAAACTTTTTTTTCTGGCCACATTTTCAACAAACTTTTTTTTCTGACTTTTGTGACGACAAACTATTTATTTCAAATTTTTTCTAGCCCCCCCCCCCCTCTCCCCCAGATATTAAATGGTGCTTCCCTAATTAAAAAAAATCAGGACGCACGGCCAGCTAGCATAAATCAAAACAAAAAAGTAATATCTGCAGGCACGGCATACTGAATCATATGAGCATGATAAGTGACTGTCGCCCATGCGCAAAACAAGGAAGAATTGCCGAGGCACATAGGTCATGTCTGTAAAAAATAGACAAAATTCATCAAGTGACTTTTTAGTGAGAGCTAAATTTCTGACTCGCCCGCGGTGGCGGCAGCGGGGACGGAATAATGATAAACACTATAAGCATCCCAATATTATCGGGGATGCTAAATTATTATATGAGATGAGGTAGTGTTATCTGGGCTACACTATATCAGATATGATTTCTTTTTTCACAATTACAAAATATTATTAGAATGTCTATTTATTCTTATAATTTTTCTATGAGTATGTATAAACTGCCTATCTCTATTTTGTATGAAAAAACTTGAGACCACCTTAGGGACGCACCATTTGATATCTGGGGGGGGGGGGCCTAGAGTTTTTGTTGCTTGCAAACTTTTTTTTTTACCTCTGGTGGAAAACAAGTTTTTTTTGGCGATCAACGTCCGACAATTTTCTTTTTTATGTTATAAGAAATTTTTTGTCGTAGGCCTATGCTTTCCGTATTATGTAACCTACGTTACCATTTGGTGTTTTTTCTGGTCAACATATTTTTCAGCAATTTCTACAAACTTTTTTTTCTGCTCACATTTTCAACAAACTTTTTTTTTCTGACTTTTGTGGCGACAAACTATTGTTTTTTCTGGTCAACATATTTTTCATCAATTTCTACAAACTTTTTTTCTGCTCACATTTTCAACAAACTTTTTTTTTCTGACTTTTGTGGCGACAAACTATTTTTTCAATTTTAATCTACCCCCCCCCCCCCTCCCCCCCAGATATCGAATGGTGCGTCCCTAAATGTATTTCTGCTTCTGCACAATGTCCATGTAGTCAGTGAACTATAGTCAGCATTACTATCATTAGATGCTGTCTACTATTGCAACATACATAAACTATTATAGCTACCTCTAATGGCTAATAACTGTCTGACTAAGAGCATTGTAAGTGTATGTGATTTGCATAATTATTCCATTGTGATTGTCATGATTTTACATGTTTGTAAGAGCATTATGTGAAGTTACTGAACTGAGCATTACTTGACCTAAAAACTAGAGCTGAATAAGAGCATAAGTCTAAGAGCCTTACTTGAGCATACTTAAGAGCCTTCCTGACTGAAAACCTTGCTTGAGCTGTTTGTGTAAGATTCTTCTTAGTCAGCTCATATAAGAACCTTACTTGAACTGTACTGCCTGAGAGAAATAGATGATCTGACCAATAGTCTAACATGAGCTGATATTAAAAGATCGAGCTTTATGTATATTATATGAACAGACTACAGTCTGATATAAGTCCTAATCTATTATACCAAATTACTTTATATTTTAACCGTGTCTCGCATTTTGATCGGGTGACTTACTGTTATTTGATCTTTGGATAAAATGGGTCGTTGTGTTGTTGTGTGTGCACCTACAGACAAAGCTGCATACAATGTCAATGGTGTTACACTGCTTAGTGCTTTCAAAATCAACCCAAATAAGGGATTCTCTTACTCTTCGCTCACATCTGATTCCCTTAATACCTTGCGCACCAAGTACTTGACACAAAAGTACTTATTATAGATGAGGTTTCCATGGTAGGCAAAAAGCTCCTCAATATTGTAAATTTGAGGTTACAAGATCTATGGCAATTACCATTTTTTTAGAACTTTACATGTTCTCTTAATAGGTGACTTATTCCAGTTGCAGCCAATTATGGATGACTGGATTTTCCGAGACATTCGCAGTGGGTATGGACCGCTCAGCACAAATATATGGGTTGATTATTTGGCTAATTTTTGTATTTTCACAAAAACCGATTTTAAATAAACATGATTTGATTTGATTTGACAATGCATGAGCTGACATTAATCATGCCTCAGAAGGATGATCAGCCTTTTGCGAAGTTATTGAACAGGATGCGAGAGGGCATGCATACTGCTGAAAACATATCTCATTTGCAGACATGTGTAGTCACCGGAAATGACATTGAGAGTTTAACTATTCCTCACCCCACAACGTTACAGCCAATGAGCTCACTATTACACATCAGAATGCGCGATCACTTCATAAGCACTTTTAAAAAATGATCTTAACCACACAGCAGCAGATATTATTCCTGTTACCTAAAACCCTTCTTTTTAATATTGATGTGGATTCAGAGTATGCATTACCCGGTTACACTCTCTTACACCAAGATCAGGCTCGATCTTAGTCTCGACCTCCCCATGGTCTAGCTCTTTATATCAGTGAAAAAATAATTGTTCCACTATTGTGCTCTTGCTTCAATGACACGTTCGAATATATTGCAGTTAAAGTAACAGATCCTACTTTGACAACATCCCTACAGTTGTGTGTAGTGTATAATTGGATATATGCAGTCCTGTTTAATAAATATGTTGAAACATGAGAATTCCTCTGACAATTTTATTCTACTAGGTGATATGAATGTAAATCTGAAGTGTGATACTTCACAAAATATCTTAACAAAGCTTGAACATCAACTTTCCTGTAAACAGATCAAGAACATGCCCACAACTGATTTTGATACTTTGAAGGGACATGCCCAGGTCTAAAATCATAAAAAAATCGGTGATTTTATTTTGGCTTCTTAAGCTAGGAATCCATATGTACGTTATGCGTTACGCGTTAGGCGTCATGCGACAAAAATGGAGATTATTTGAATGTTCAAGAGTGAATCCATATGTACGTGTGCGTATACGATTTTCAAACAGCTGCGCCTCCGAACAAAATGGATCGCTCCGTGTCGCGATTCACGCGTCATCCGATTGAAAAAACGGATGGGGAATTCCAGGGGAAGACGTCGCCAAGAAGAAATATTGATTGAAAAAATGCGCATATGATGCAGTATGTGCCTCCACAAGGTTCATTAATGTTATCAAGGTATCATTGTATATACCTACGTGATGTCCGTGATGGTAGACGTCCCTTATTTCAACAGGTTAACATGATTGAAGAGAATAAAAGCATAGATCCAGTATGACTTTATTATAGTATGCACTTGTTTGCTTACCGTATAGTAGTTTAAGTCAACTGCCACGTGAAATACGAGATGAAGCAGACATGTCAGGGAATGACATGTCTGCTTCAGGAAATGCTACACAATTGTAAATAATTTAAAATAAAAATGTAGTTTTTTGTCATAATCAATATAACATCGGCATGTGCACGGACACAAAAGTGCCATGCAAGCTCACATTTTCCTGCATGTGTATCATTTCATATTGCATTAAGTTTAATTTAATGTAGGCCTATTATACTACCAATCATAATCATGAATTTTGATTTAGTGTATTATACTACCAATCATACTAAATAAAAGCAATCCGCAAATTCTGAAGAGAGGAGAGCCAAAAAAATTTATTTCTGAAATGTTCAATATTTTGGAGGAGGGTTGGATGTCTTTGTCTCAAAATGCCACAGTCTTCCCATACATTAATTAACATAGACTCGTTGTTTCTGATCCTGCTGTTCGATGAATGGCGTCAGAGTCGGATAATGAATTTGATATTATGGAAATAAAGATTACTTCTAAATTGCTCAGTCATGCTTTTCAGCCTTGCATTGGTAAAACTGTGACCACCCAATCATCTTCAGTCCTCCAGTTATCATGCACCTGAAAGCTATGTAGCATCTATAGGTTATTTGTTAGTTTTGCGGGAGAAGACCTCCCCGCCCCCTGGACTAGAGGGGAAAGCGTCCACTGCCGGATTGATGGACGCCTTTGGTTCACAGTTGCTGTGGTTTGGACGCCCTATTTCCCATTTCTAGATTAGTCCCTGCTATGCAGGGCTGTTTCAGTTGAACAGGAGGTCCCATGTCCCCGTGACTCTTCGTACATGTATATGACACTTATCTTGAAATTGTTGATGTCATCAATAACCTTTTCATTAATTTATCATATACATGGACATTTTCATGTACTTAAAGAAATGTTGCAAATATGAGATTTACCAGCTTTTTATGCTTTGAATCGTGACGTTCACGTAGTAGTAGTAGTAAATCATTGCTTTACGTCACTTTTCGGCACAAAAGGTCTTTTAAGTGACATTATAATACAATAAAAACGTTGTAGTCAATTGATGAGATGAATGTAGTAGTAGTAGTAAATCTTTGCTTTACGTCACTTTTCGGCACAAAAGGTCTTTTAAGTGACATTGTAATACGATAAAAACGTTGTAGTCAATTGATGAGATGAATGATGTACAGATGATGTGAGGGTGGGGGTGATAGGGCATGGTGGGTTATTGAGAGCGTTTTCCTTCGCTCGCCCGATAAGGGGTTCTGGGCATGTCTAGGGGATATACCCCCAGACATGCCCAGACGGCCGGAGACTTGAGTTTCGCTGTACAATTTAATGATTAAATTCATCCCACGTGAGAGACCTAATGTCAAACACGCTATTGCCGGTTATTTAAGGCTACCACAGCCTACATCAGCGCCAGCACTGATGCGGGTGCTGCATTGGCTCCGCTGTTGAGCGGAGGAACCAGGGTACGCCACTGGCAATCCGCCCGAAGATTATAGCCAGATACGAGGAGGCTGCAGCTGCCCTTGGATGATTGCTGTAGACTAGTGCTTCCGTACAATGCCGTAACAGCATCCAACAGACGAAACAGATCCCTAATGACCCTCCCCGAATGGGGGCGAAAAGTACTACTACTAGCAATCATCCCAGTACCCCATGAGATGAATGATGTACAGATGATGATGTGAGGGTGGGGGTGATAGGGCATTGCGGGTTATTGAGAGCGTTTTCCTTTGCTCGCCCGATAAGGGGTTCTGGGCATGTCTAGGGGATATACCCCCAGACGGCCGGAGACTTGAGTTTCGCTGTACAATTTAATGATGAAACTCTGTGGCATTGCGCGCAGCTCCCCTGTCCTCGGGTCGGATAGTCCCCAGAGTAACAATAGGAAGGATCACTCCCTCTGGGTAACTCCATTCATCCCACGTGAGAAACCTAATGTCAAACACGCTATTGCCGGTTATTTAAGGCTACCACGGCCTACATCAGCGCTGATGCGGGTGCTGCATTGGCTCCGCTGTTGAGCGGAGGTACCAGGGTACGCCACTGGCAATCCGCCCGAAGATTATACACTCTTCTTCTAAACTTGGGAGAGTTCATTGTTTTGTAAATGGTTACTCAAAGTTCAAAACTTTAAAATGGAAAACTAAGATGTGTTTTCTCCATGCTCATCAACAGGAAAATTAGAATTTTGAAATATCGGGTGAAAGTGGTTAACGATAAGGCATGTCCATTGGTGAAACTAATATATTCCCCATGCACATGAACAGAAAAAATGCCATTTTGAAGTATCTGGTGGTAATCGCTAAAGGTAAGGCATGTCCATTGGTGAAACAAATATATAATGTATTTTACAATGCAAATCCAAGTGATAATTGTATAAGCTGGTAAAGTATAGTAGAAGGCTTAATTAATAGTTTTGGGTTTGGAATGGTGTGGACGGAACAGTGTGTAGCAAATAAGCTTTATTTTATTACCTTGTGCAGACAAAGATGGCGTGACCAATATACACAGCGATGGTTTTGGAATTATAAGTCGAAGGTTGTGTATGAGGATTTGCATATATCGTTTTCTTTTTCTGAGTTTCTAAATATAACCATGCCACTTGAACCACTTAAATTGCACTTAAAAAGAAACAGAGCTTTCCGAATGTTTTACTAAATAAAAGGCAGAACGGATATGTAATGTGCGTTTAGTACTAGACCCTACTTGTGGCAAATTCAGTAACGAATACTACTGTATTTTTTTCATGTCCGTTATTCGAAAGGATAATGTCTTCGTGTTTATGTGTATGATGCCAATAACTACAGTGCAATAAAACAGCTACACACTAAGTCAAATTGATTGTACACATTAAATTATTTTTATTTTTAAGGTATTCATGTACAGAGTTTATTTCACTTTCAGTGTTTGTTACAAGAAACGTAAATATACATCCTGTTTACATATTTCAAATGTTAAGACTCTTGGAACTATGAATATATAGCCAAAGCATTGGTGGGAAAAGTGCATGGTTTTCCATACTTTCTATTTAAAAAATCTGGTATCCATTGTTCAAATAAATACTGTTCAATAAGCACTCTTCAATGATCGTTCTCTTATCATGAACGTGCTTGTGCAGTTTCTTCACTTCACCCTTCATTTTGAAACATTTGTTGCATGTTTGACATTGAAAATATTTATAATGAGCACGTGTGTATACATTCAATTTGTAGCATTTGCTACATATACCTTCAATTCTTTCTTTGTTTGGTATCATTTGCTACATATCTCACACATGTGAGGTCTACTTCATTCTGGTGAGTGTTTACATGTAATTTTAAGTCACTCATTGTTTTGAAGGATTTTTTACATATATGGCAGATTCCGTCATTATGAACGACCTCATGTAGCCTCAACTCAAACACTGTTTTGAAGGATCTGTTGCATATTTCACACTGATAGAGACTCAGATTAACATGAACGCTTTCATGCACTTTTAAATGACTTCTTAATTGGAAACGCTTATCGCATATGATGCAAATAAAAGGTTTCCTTTTGATGACACCAGAGTGAGTTAATTTATGACGTCTCAATCCCAACTTTGTTTTGAAGCGTTCCTTGCACATTACACATTTAAGAGGCTTATTACCAAAGTGATATCTTTCGTGTGCTTTTAAATGACTTCCCAATTGGAAACCCTTATCACATATACTACACATAAAAGGTTCAATTTTACAACCAAAGTGTGCTACCTTATGATGACGTGTCAATTCACCCTCTGTTTTAAAGTGTTTGTTGCATATCACACATTTACCAGGTATAATATCAATGTGGACTATGTGACTATTCAATTCGTCTTTTTTTAAGTACTTGTTGCACAGTTTGCACAGGAAAGATGCACCACAGTTGTGATCCTGCCAGGATTTACTATAATTGTGCTCTCGCCTGTGTATCTTTAAAGAGTCTTGTGTTGTGAAGCGTTTGCTGCAGATTTCACATCCATGTGGCTTGCAATCACTGGGAGCATCTTTATGACATTTCAAAAGAACCTTAGTTTTAAATGACTTTCTGCAGATTTCACATGTATAAGGTCGATGGGTACTGTGTGTTGCTTCGTGGCATTTAAGATCATGCTTATTGTTGAAGCATTTTTTACAAATTTCACACCTGCAAGGTCTGTCATCTCTATGACCCCGTCTATGCCTCTCAAACTTACGCCTTGATTGGTAACATTTGTTACATTTGGAACACGTAAAATGCTTCCCCTTGGAGTGCGTGGATTCATGGTCCCTTAATTTATGCTTTCTACTGAATGATTTAGAGCATGTGGTACAAGTATAAGGTTTATAACTACTTTGCATACACACATGTTTCCTCATTTCTCTCTTTGATGTAAACCGCTTAAAACATAAGCCACATTTACGTCTTTTTATAGCAGAGTAAGTTTGTTTGGCACCAGTTGTAGTTAGTTTGAGTGGCCTAATTATAACTTTAGCTCTGCGACAAAGTTTACACGTATCACATGTGATCTGCTTATCCCGGATATCTATATCGCTATGTTGATTGGATTGATCCTTCCTTGAGAAATGTTTGTGACATGTGCCACATTCATGTTTTTTATGAATGCTTTCATGTATGTTGAGCTGATCTTTACTTCTAAAATCTTGATGACAGGTGAGACATATAAACGGTTTATATACATCATCGACAACAACATGTGGTTTGAGTTTAATCCCTGACACATTGTTGTTACAATCAGCGTCAACATCAAGCTGCAGCTCATCCTCTTCATCAGAATCAATAATGATGATATTGGGCTGTAGGCTTTCCTCTGACTTATTGGAATTTATGTCAGAGAAAATGTCATCATCTATAGACCTATATGAATCTTCATCAGTATGAATAGTAATATGTGGCTGTAGACCTTTTTCTGACCCATTGGAATCTATTGCAGAGAAAATGTCATCATCTGACCCATATGAATCTTCGTCAGAATTAATAGTGATGTGTGGCTGTAGGCTTTCCTCTGATTTATTGGCATCTATGTCAGAGAAAATGTCATCATCCGACCTATATGACTCCTCTTCAGAATTAATATTGCTATGTGGTAGTACATTATTCTGTGACTCATTGACATTGTCATCACATCGAACAACGTCTTGTTGCTTGGGTAAAACATTTTTTCTAAGTTGTTGTTTACACGCATTACATGCATTAATTTTATCAGTGTTGTCTAAACGTTCATTTTGTCGCAAGTCATCAGTTGCGCTAAAGTGTTTGCCACATGTATCACATGAACTTAATACATCTGAAATTTTTACAGGCTTGATGAAAACCTTGGCTCTGAGACAAATCTTACACATATCACATGTGAACTGTTCATCCCTGATCTGGAAGCAAGGCGAGGATTCATTCAAATTAAAATGTTTGTGACATATATGACATTCACTTCCTGTGTTGACATTTGACATTTTAACCTTCACAATGCTTCCAGTCTTGATAAATTGTGACATAAACTCATATTTGATCGCCATTAATACAGAGTTGTTTGGTTGCATTTTGACGACCATGTTATGCCATGTGACATTGGAAAACAAACCTTTTTCACGAAATTCATCCAGCTTTGCAATAATGCTCCTCTCGTGACATTTAGAATCATCTCTGTCACAAAAGTAATTAATTTTTGACATATCACATAGCTGGGAAGTGTTCATCCGCCCTGTGTATGCAAACTGGATAATTGTGTGTATCTCGGCTGCGTTCAAAGGCATTACAATGTTACAATGACCCTGATTACATTCACTGAGCTCCTGTGTCAACACAGAACTGGCTGCTGCCAAAACTACAGCGTGAGCTACAAACTCACTGCCTTTAGTTGACACCAGAGTGACGTCACATAGATGTCCTGTTTGCTGGTACTGATGCAGGGTGGCTAACAGGCTCCTCCCATCACAAATATAGTCTTTCTGATGCTGGAGTAGGGAAGCTAACAGGCACTTCTTGTAATCTCTCGTTTCCATTTTCAAGTCTCGATCTGAAAAAATAAGACACGTTTTTCATATTTTGTTGTACCACTTTGACCTCATTAGATCATTCAGAATAATTTGACATATGACCCTACTTTTCGGGTTGTCCACTAACATTTTTAGCTGTCCTGACAAAAATACACAGTTTGAAGAAATGAGTGATGGGCAAAGATACCTCCATCAATGCCGAGCCAGTCCCTGAGACAAAACCAATCTCTTATGATTTGCTGTGGTACATGCCACACCATCGGGTAGTAGTAGTAGTAGTAAATCATTGCTTTACGTCACTTTTTGGCACGAATGGTCTTTTAAGTGACATTGTAATACGATAAAAACGTTGTAGTCAATTGATGAGATGAATGATGTACAGATGACATGTGAGGGTGGGGGTGATAGGGCATGGTCGGTTATTGACAGCGTTTTCCTTTGCTCGCCCGATAAGTGGTTCTGAGCATGTCTAGGGTAGCTACCCCCAGACATGTTCAGATGGCCGGAGACTTTGGTTTCGCTGTCAGGGGCCGCGCTGACCGCTCGCCATTGCGCCAATGACGGCTAAACGTATTTTTTGGTGATCAATATTTCTGGCTGGCGAAATATTTGGCGAGTGAAATTTCGGGGGGCAAGGTGTGAGTGACACCCGTCGATTAGACAGTGCATTGCTTCTATAAGATAAACAACCACGTGCAAAGTGTCGGCTAAAAGCTGAACACCGTCACTGAGTGAGGCCAATACCGGTGACATTGACCAGCAATGAAACAGACTTCGGCCAGCGTTAAACTTATCAGCTTATGATAGCCAGAGTCCTTGAACCAGTTTATATCAGAAATGTTGACCTAATGTTGGGCCAGCGTCGTAGACGGTAGAACAACATTACACCAACATCAGCTCAATATCCCATGTGTGTGGAAGTAGCCTTGCTATGGGGTGATAGATGCTGTGGTGATCCAGAAAATGATGGGTAACTTGCATTCATCACTCACCATGTACAATTTTCTTAAATGTATATTTAAATTTTTTATTATTATTTTTTCATCAAATTTGTTTTTCCATGTTATTAATAGACTACGGACAATGCAAGTTTACTACTTTATTAGACTTACTAGAATAAAAAAAAAATTGCAAAAAGGTTGTTGGAAGGGTACCGCACTCATGGATAGCCCTACCTATTCCATGGACCCTCGTGCACGAGGCCTTGAGCACTGTTGACCTATTTATAGAACATCTCAGCACGCGGCGGCAGTGCGCCTGTTACAGCTTTGAATCACGGTTTCTCATCAGGCTTGTAGGCCTTGATTGAGGACTGGCCGGGGTTCGTTTTAGTGAGAAAATTTTATCTTAACTTTCAGTCATTTATCATTCAAAAGGTGTGATGATCTTATAAAAACTTCTTACGATGAAAGACTGAAAGTTTAAATAATGATTTCTCCGTGAAACGAAGACCAGTTTCAATGAGAAAATGTAATATATTTTACTACGGATAAATATGGGGCCTTAATAACCCTGATTAAAACTTCCATTGTGACAAATGTCCACGTTTACACATTAAAATTCACAATTAAAGATCTATACCTCTGGAGCCTGCACATTTAATTTAATTTGAGGCGACATTATAAATATGCTTTTAACTTTTTTTAAAATTGTTGCCCACACTGACACTTCAAGTGTTTATTACAGGATTATATAATACAGAAGTGAGCAAGTGGACGCCAAATCTTCATGTGGCGACAAAAGCAAAATCTCTCTAATGTAAATATATAAAAATGACCATTCAGAACACCTAAAACTAGCAATTTGTGGCGACTATACTCCTTTCGCCTTCCCACTCCTGTAAGATTTCGTATTAATTAGGTCATCATGGGCGGCCAAAGCGTAAACATTTAGCATCCATTAAGTCCAAGATAATCTTGCAAATATGATGATCCACATGCATGGGCATGAGTTCAGTTTGGTGTCCTGGTGAGAACGCTATAAACTATCCCATATTTCAAGAAAAGCGTGCATTTTTTAACAGTAGTGATGGCCAAATGCACAATTAGTGATTTCACACCCAAGGTTGAAGAGTCAAAAATAGCCAAAACAAGAAAACATAAGTCCAGTTGCTCCCGCTCCGAATTAGAATTCGATTTAAGCAATTTTGTGTAGGGTTATTAATGTAGTCCTAGGCTAGGTCAAAAATCAAGACGCAAGACAACTAGGTCTAAGAAGCTCAGTCTAAGAGTAAGATAAGAACTAGACAGTCTGTCAGAGATTGCAAACCTCCATTGAAATTAATGATCCTAATCAGTATCTCAGTAATGGTCTACCTATCTGGCACAGTTCACCCGATATCAGGCCAATCGAGGTAACTAATAGCTGATTTACGGTCACTTTGAATTTGATATAAACTAGTTAAAAAATTTAAGGGTGCATCCTCCCCTGAAACCTCAAATTTTGTTTTATAGTAATGGACTAGCATCTAACAAAGTTTGCAAAATATTGGGCATGTGAAAGTAGATAATGGCGGATAGGGGGCCATTTTCAATTTGATAGAGTCAGAATTTTTCAAGATGCATCCTGAGCTGAAATCTCACATTTCATTTTGTAGTAATCGTCTAGCCATCTAGCACGGTTTACCAAATATCGGCCATGTGAAAGTGAATAATGGCCAATAGGCGGCCATTTTTAATTTGATAGAGTCTAAATTTTTCAAGATGCATTCTCTCCTGAAATCTCACATTTCGTTTTATGGTAATGGTCTAGCCATCTAGCACGGTTTACCAAAAATCGGCCATGTGAAAGTGAATAATGGCCGATAAGCGGCCATTTTGAAATTTATCGGGTCGAATTTTTTCAAGATGCATCCTCTCCTGAAATCACACATTTTGTTTTAAGTAATGGTCTAGCCATATAGCACGGTTTACCAAATATCGGCCATGTGAAAGTGATAATGGCCGATAAGCGGCCATTTTGAATTTTATCTGGTCGAATTTTTTCAAGATGCATCCTCTCCTGAAATCACACATTTTGTTTTAAGTAATGGTCTAGCCATCTACCACGGTTTACCAAATAACGGCCATGTGAAAGTGAATAATGGCCGATTGGCGGCCATTTTGAACTTGGTCAAGTTGAATTTTTTTAAAATGCATCCTCCCCTGAAGGGGTACTGGGATGATTGCTAGTAGTAGTACTTTTCGCCCCCATTCGGGGAGGGTCATTAGGGATCTGTTTCGTCTGTTGGATGCTGTTACGGCATTGTACGGAAGCACTAGTCTACAGCAATCATCCAAGGGCAGCTGCAGCCTCCTCGTATCTGGCTATAATCTTCGGGCGGATTGCCAGTGGCGTACCCTGGTTCCTCCGCTCAACAGCGGAGCCAATGCAGCACCCGCATCAGTGCTGGCGCTGATGTAGGCTGTGGTAGCCTTAAATAACCGGCAATAGCGTGTTTGACATTAGGTCTCTCACGTGGGATGAATGGAGTTACCCAGAGGGAGTGATCCTTCCTATTGTTACTCTGGGGATTATCCGACCCGAGGATAGCGGAGCTGCGCAAAATGCCACAGAGTTTCTTCATTAAATTGTACAACGAAACTCAAGTCTCCGGCCGTCTGGGCATGTCTGGGGGTATATCCCCTAGACATGCCCAGAACCCCTTATCGGGCGAGCGAAGGAAAACGCTCTCAATAACCCACCATGCCCTATCACCCCCACCCTCACATCATCTGTACATCATTCATCTCATCAATTGACTACAACGTTTTTATCGTATTACAATGTCACTTAAAAGACCTTTTGTGCCGAAAAGTGACGTAAAGCAAAGATTTACTACTACTACTAATCCAAGGGCAGCTGCAGCCTCCTCGTATCTGGCTATAATCTCCGGGCGGATTGCCAGTGGCGTACCCTGGTTCCTCCGCTCAACAGCGGAGCCAATGCAGCACCCGCATCAGTGCTGGCGCTGATGTAGGCTGTGGTAGCCTTAAATAACCGGCAATAGCGTGTTTGACATTAGGTCCCTCACGTGGGATGAATGGAGTTACCCAGAGGGAGTGATCCTTCCTATTGTTACTCTGGGGACTATCCAACCCGAGGATAGCCGAGCTGCGCAAAATGCCACAGAGTTTCATCATTAAATTGTACAGCAAAACTCAAGTCTGGGCATGTCTGGGGGTATATCCCTTAGACATGCCCAGAACCCCTTATCGGGCGAGCGAAGGAAAACGCTCTCAATAACCCACCATGCCCTATCACCCCCACCCTCACATCATCATCTGTACATCATTCATCTCATCAATTGACTACAACGTTTTTATGGTATTACAATGTCACTTAAAAGACCTTTTGTGCCGAAAAGTGACGTAAAGCAAAGATTTACTACTACTATCCTCCCCTGAAACCTGACAATTTGTTTGATAGTAATGGTGTAGCTATTTTGAGCGGTTTTCATGATATTCCGCAATATCAGGCCTGTCGAGGTGAATAATGGCTGATAGACGGCCATTTTAAATTTTATCGATATGAAATTTTTCAAGATGCATCCTCTCCTGAAACCTCACAATTTGTTTTATAGTAATGGTGTAGCTATCTTGAGCGGTTTTCATGATATTCCGCAAGATATTTCTGTCGGATTTACCGATGTTATAAATTAGGTCAAAGTGCTGGGTCAACTTCAAGTTCAAGGTCCAAAAACCTGAAAAAGCACTACTAGGGACCTTAGATAACATGTATGTGCAGTATGACTGTCATCGGCCCAGTACTTTTCGAGATCTGCTCCGAAAACGAAGTGTGCGTCAAAACGTCTAAATAGGTCATAGTTCTGAACCAAAAGTAGGTCAAAGTTCATATACCCCAAAAGGCACAACTAGACCCCCTAGGGGTGTTGTGTGTAAAATTTGAAGACAATCGGACAAGTACTTTCAGAGATATGCTCCGGAAACGAATTGTTTACGGACGGCCCAACGCCGTAACATCATCATGTTCTCCTCTGCGACCTTGCGTATTGAATTCAGATTCGAAATATTTTAACCTGTCCATAAGCCACCTGGAAGTAACCCACATACCAAAAATTGTTATCCTAGCTTATTTTCTTACAAAGTTATAGGCAAAAGAAGGGGTAAAAAAAACGGAGGCGGAATCCATAGCTCCCTCCGTCTCACCTACGGTGACGGCGGGAGCTAAAAATCAGAAGATCTGGAGATTGAAGACGGTGTCATTGAAGTAAACATTTAAAATCCATTAAGTCCAAGATAATCTTGCAAATATGATGATCCACATGCATGGGCATGAGTTCAGTTTGGTGTCCTGGTGAGAACGCTATAAACTATCCCATATTTCAAGAAAAGCATGCCGCTCGTGAAGATTGAAAAGGAGATAAGTCCATTTGAACCCCTACCTTGGATGGTACCGTAGTGGTTCTACATACACTCAACAGTATGATTATGAGGTTTTGCTTTTATGCTAGAATCCTCGAGGACTTATTCCAATTTGACACTAGGTGCTCACACACACGTGTAGCCTATGGAAGATCATTAACCACCAAAACGTCAATTGTGACTTATCTCACTTTGACTCTTCACCAGCGATGCTTTTTTTAACAGTAGTGATGGCCAAATGCAGAATTAGTGATTTTACACCCAAGGTTGAAGAGTCAAAAATAGCAAAAAAATCAGAAGATCTGGAGATTGAAGACTGTGTCATTGAAGTAAACAAACTTACAGAACCAGATCACGCAGATGCGATGCCAATGGCTATACCCATAGAGTCTCATCGGAATACTCAACCCCAGATAGGTCCACTTCTTGATGATGATGATAAGAAATCGAATCCATTGACGCCAGAATTGCATGGAAAACCTGAAAACTGGCACAGTGTCGGAGCAAAGAAATATAAAGGCAGTGTGGTTCACACGTTTTAAGTGGCTCAAACATGACGAGGAAAAGAGACGGTTCTTCTGTGAAATATGTGCATCAAGTGGCAGAGCTAATGAATTTACAGAGGGTATATCTGATGCTGTGCCCAAAGCAGATGATTTTAGGAGACATGAAGACACTAAAGTACACAAGTATGCAGTGTCTGCTCAGTGATCTGTGAAAGCCCAAGAAATGTCCTTAGCGGCCAGCAAGGCATTTGACAGCGTAAAAAAAGTGATTGTGCACACCATGAGAAATGTATATTTTATCATCCAGGAAGATTTACCAAAGGAAAAACTTGCCAGTTTGAATAAACATTGCATAATCCAGGTAAGCTACTGTACATTATCATTGCAAATCATCATTTATCATGCTTATTGCACTTGCTCATCCATGGTGCGCGTTCTCACCAACATAGACGGGTGTGCTTCACTGAATCAAATTACTTTCCTTACCGCAGACTGTGTGCCGTTGTATTGGGCTTTGTAAATGTTTACTCAGCGAATCATAATGATCATAGCCAAGAAAAACACCACATAAATATCAATTATAAACATAAGAATAGGCCGTAATAAACTATGTAAATATTACATTACTGTTAATGTACATTCAATGGGAACAAATAATAGGCCTATATAATATAATAATACACAGGCTGCCAGCAGTAAAATAATATAGATCTATATAGATCATAATACCTATTAGTAGTAGGCCTACACTGATTTAGATTTGATGCCATCATAATTCATTGTATAAATTTGCTGACCTTAAATGCCCCATGTAGTCCCCAGACCTACTATGCAAAATATCATTTTTCGTACTATTTTAGATGACTTTCCAAATATTACAGTGCTCAGCTCCCATTTTTAAACCACTGGGAACGATTTTCCCAAAGGCAAAAGTAGGGGGCGGAGCTAATTCGTGACGTCAAAAGGTGGAGACATGCTTGGCTGGTTATAATACATGTAGCTGATGATGTATTGTATGATTTTATAAAAGTGACCAAAGTCAACAAGGAACGCTGGTCCAAACCTGCCTGAATGCAGGTGCAGCAGCAGAATTGATGGCCATCACCGCGACCGCTCCTGGCCGGTGTCTTTTATTCACTCGCCCCTTGTTCACCCTGTTGGTGCGGGCAATGAATAGAAATCTAGTTCAGCTCATGTACAAATACAAGAAACATGAAACATATACCCGATGCAGTTTCAATGTTATTCCAGATTCAATAATGGGCTGTTTTTGTGTGTGAAATCATGAGTTGGGAGATCCGCCCAGCCCAAGAAATGTGCACATTTTCAGTTTTTATTTTTTTAAATAACTGATAATTAGTAGACTAAAAAAATCTGCCAAGTTATGAGATAGCTCTTTGTGATATATACTTGAGTTATATTGATGAACTGAAATCACTTCACAGGGCCTTTGAATGACTAAGCATAAGTTAGCTAACAGTTGTGATTTTATTACAGGGGTCACCGCCTCTCCAGTATACCAGCCATGATGCATTAGATGATTTTATGGATGTGTTGGCAGATGTGGTGGAGACAGACAATTTGAACAAATTAAAGGCAGCAAAATACTATGTCTTACTCTTTGATGAATCAACAGACCTCTCAGTGCGCCAAAACCGTATTGTGTACATCAGTACGGTAATAGGCACCAAAGTGGAAACACACTTATTAAAACTTTCCAATCTGGAGGGTTGTAATGATGGTATCTACAAGAGATTGGTAGAAATCCTAGAAGAAAAAAGGCTTGACAGGGAGTGCTTGATTTCACTGCGCACCGAGGGTGCTAGCACTATGGTGGGAAAGCGCAGTGGAGGGACAACCAGATTCAACAAGAGGACTGAAGTACTATATCATCCCCCGCCATAAATTAGGTTAGATTTTTTGCGGTGACAAATATTTAAAAAGTTGATTTGTGGTGGCCATTTTAAATTTCAGTAAAATCACATGCACATTTCCAGATGGTGGGTGGTGTGATTGTACAATGTCAATTATTACTGATTTCAATTTTTCAGTTTTTGCGCCCACAAAAAAATATAAAGTTTATCCATGGCGGCCATTTTGAATTTCAGAAAACCTTAAAAAAATCACTTGCACATCTCCATATCGTGGGAAATGTGATAGTAAAATTTGAATAATTTCTTTCCTTAAGTTTTGTAGTTTTTGCGAGGTGACCTCTGGCGGCCATTTTGAAATTTGGTAGCATCTTTAAAAAAATCACTTGCACATCCCCATGTTGCTAGGAATGTGATGTTAAAATTAAAAAAAAAATGACCAAACAATTTTTTTGAGTTTTCACACCCCCAAAAAATTAAAGTTGATCTGTGGCGGCCATTTTGAATTTCAGTAAAACCATGAAAAAGTCACCTGCATATTTCCATATCATGGGGAATGTGATAGTAGATTTTGAATAATTTTTGACTTTAAGTTTAAGAGTTTTTGCACCCACAAAAAATTTTAGAGTTGCCCTCTGGCGGCCATTTTGAATTTTGGTAGCATCTCTAAAAAATCACTTGCACATCCCCATGCTGCTACGAATGTCATGTTAAAATTTCAAAAAGATTTGACAAGTAGTTTTTGAGTTTTTGCGCCCACAAGAAAACGTGACGCCGGACGCCAGACAGAATCCTGGCGCCACTAAAATCCCCCTTCCCCTACGGGCGGGGGATAAAAATGTAAATCCATTCATCTTGTCCACACATTGTGCTTCTCATCGTCTGGCCCTTGCCAGTTCCCAGGCAGCAAACAAGATACCTTGCTTTGTTAAGTACCAACAGTACATTAATATATAAATATTATCATTATTCACCAAAGAACCAGAGAAAACTGGAAAAAACACAAAAAATGCTAGATCAATCAACACTTCGCTACAAACAGGTACTTGGAATCAGATGGTTGTCATTACAAGACTCTGTCAAGGCAATATTTTCGACATTTGACAGTCTCCTAAGTGCTTTAAAATCAGATGTTGATGACAAGTCAAATGGCAAGGCTGCTGGGCTGTTGAATTCACCAGGAAAGTTTGAATTTGTGGCTATCACTTATTATGTTATGGATGTTTTAGTGATCCTCAACAGAATATCCCTGTCACTTCAAGCTGCAAATCTCACTCATGCCGGTCTGAGTATTCTTCTGGAAACGACCAAGCAGTCCTTGTTAAATCTGAAAGAGAAAGCGGGTTCCCATCTCGCGGAATTTCAAGAGTCACTGACAGATAGCCCCGATGTACTGAGTGAATTAGGTGGTCCCAATAGTACATTTTTATATAAGGAACATTAATTGAGCATTAACAAAAAACAAGTCCGAAGTACAAGAATTTTTTATCAACATTCTAGTTGACAACATAAGTGAGAGGTTTAGTCCAGATGACTCGATTCTATCAGCATTCCAAGTTCTCACCCCAGCTTGCCTACCAAACTCCGGACTAGACAATTTTGGATTATGCTACAGGCTTCTAAAATCTAGATCTTTTGGGAAGGATATATCTCACTCAGCCACCAACTAGAGTTAATGCTGAAAGAGGTCTTAGTCATCAAAATCTAATAAAGACTGCCCTCCTAACAAAACTATCGCCAAAAGCCTGGATAGGCTCATGCTTCTTAAAATTAAAGGCCCTAAAAACATTGAGGAATTCAATTTTAATGCTGCTTTTGAAAGCTGGTGTGAGGCTAAAGACAGGCGTATCTTTCTCTCACATTACAAAAACACCTTTCAGTAGGAAGTTTTACATTTGTGACAGTGTTAGATATTGTACAGGCACAGAGTGTACTTTTGATATCTGCTCATCTACATCTGCTCTTACTAAATGATAGCCAAAGCTGAGATGAGCAGATATCAAGTAAGGGATGGTATATGTTGTTTTATAATTGTTGAATAATTTTAAATTGTCACTGTGAAGGTAACATAAAACCACTTGACTTGTTAGTACTATATGGTAGTCTGTGTTAGAGACTGATATAGTTGTTTGCACATGCATTACTACAGATAAGGGATTAACAATAAAGTTAAAAATGTGGTTTTAAAATGTTGTTTTGTCCGATTTTTTTGGCTACTGTCCACTTAATTTGGCTACAAGTTTTTCCATATGGCTCAAACTTTGGCTACAACTTTCTTGAGGTCAGATCGGCCCCTGGCTGTGCAATTTAATGCTGAAACTCCGTGGCATTTCGCGCAGATCTGCTATCCTCGGGTCGGATAGTCCCCAGAGTAACAGTAGTTAAGGGTTATTAACTCTATTCATCACAAGTGAGACACATAAGGTCTAACACTCTATTACCGGTTGTTTCAAGGCTACCACAGCCAGCATCTGTGCCTGCGCTGCTGACAGGGTTAGGGTGCCTGCACTGACACGGGAGCTGCATTAGCACCGTTGTCAAACAAAGGAGCCAGGGTACGCCACTGGCAATCCGCCCGAAGATTATGGCCGGACTCGTGGAGACTGCGACTTCCCTTGGACGATTGCTGTAGACTAGTGCTTCCGTACCATGCTATAAAGTATGCGACAGATGGAACAGACCCCTGTGACCCACCCCGGTTGGGGGGCAAAAAGTACTACTACTAGCAATCGTCCGAGTACCCCACAGACAAAAGGTAATCTCTGTAACTGAAAAAGGTATAGAATGAACTGCTCCACAGCTTCCCATCAGGCTGGCTTATGGGAGAGTTTGATAATGTAGTGAAGTTGACATCCCGTCTATCTTCCTTGGTATTCCGTACGAGTGACCTCGTGACCTGAGGAGAGCCAGTGAGCCCCTTTTGAGAGAAACAAGACACCGAGCAAGACCCACAACTTATAAGACCAGATTTTAACCAGGTTAGAAACTTTATATTTATGCACTGACAAACTTACTAGGCTTTTAGGAGCTTTTTACTACAGTGGCGCTGCGAGCCATCGCAAAAAGAAGCTGCGCGAGTGGTTATTTAGCCTATTCAGTGCATGGATTGAGACTTCATTCCAATCAGTCAAATCGTGCGCCATTGTCACGTGGTTTTGACGTAGATTCATTAGGCTGCTATTGGGGCTCCATATGATAAATTATCAACGCCATTGACAATTCTAGGATTGTGCTAGCATTATATGCTCCAGTTATTACCGCATTTCCACTCAATTGTTGCCCGAATTATTACTAATTCTGTGAAGTCAGCAAGTGATAACATTAGCCAATAATTATGGCATCAAACATTAATACTGCCACGGCTGATGAGCTGAAATTATTAAATGGAATTAAAGAAAAGCGGGCTGAAATAATTTTGGAAATGCGGGAAAAAACACAAAACGGACTTCAGGCAGATGACCTGTTAGCTATTCCTGATTTGTCAACGGCAATTAGAAATTTGTTGCGGGGCAATCAAATAACATTTTTGCCATTACATAACGTGGATCTCCAGACAAGGCCTGCGGCTAGGGGATTAATTAAAGATGAAGTCGAGGGGGGTGGACCTATTCACCAACAATTAGTCGAGGCTATGCCTCCATTAGGGCCACAACAAGATATGTTAGAAGTACCTGGGGCTAGGCCCCCACAGGTTAATGTGACTGCCCCACACTCAGTGGCAGTTGAGGAAGAGTTGTTGACAGATTTAGTTGAGAGGCTAAATGCTGTATTAAGAGGGAAGAAAGAGTCTGATATGAGAAGAAAAGTTAATACCCCATGGGGTAGATCTTTTGGAAAATTTAGATATTCGAATTCAACAATTGGAAGCAAATGATTATTCACAGAGTCTGTCACATATTCAACATATTGAGATTGATAATTTTGGAAGAAAATTCTAAATTGGAACACCACAATGAAAAAATTCATCACAGATTAGTAAATTTGGAAACAAATTATGAAAATACTGCCGGGCCGGAGATAATTAAAAATCTGTTTGAAAGATTGGATGTAATTGAGAACAGTCCGGCTCAAATTAACTCAGATGTGTTGACAAACGTGACAAAAAGGCTGACAGAGCTGGAAAATAAATCGGCTGAATCATTTGTGGAAAATAAGTTAAAATATTTTGAAAAACCAGATAGTGTTCAGGGCGATTTACAAACTGCACCTTATGCACCAAACCCCACAGTGAAGACTGCACCCTATGCACCAAACCCCGCAGTGCAGACTGCACCTTATGCACCAAACCCAGCAGTGCAGAATGTAGTGCAAATGTGGCAGGATAAATCTGCTCCGCCACAATCCCTGAAATATTTGGTAAAGACAAAGCAGATCGGAGACAGATATGGCGATCGCAGTGAAATTTTTGTGGATAATCGTGATCCTCGAGTTCGCTGCGATCGTTATGTTGAGTCTCGCAAGAATAATTCGTTCCGTGGGAGACGTGGCAGAAGTCCTTACAGAACCCCTCACCGTGATCACCATCAGCAGTTTGAGGATGATTTCGATCCTCGACGTGATGTTGGTCACGAATTTGACAGGGCCCCTTCTATGTATGACGAAGGTAAATTCGATTCTTACGACAAACATGATGTGGGTGAGGATCCACATGATGTTAGTCTCTATAGACGGCCCCCACCCTATAATGGTAGGCAACGTACAGTGCAGAGTGACACAGGTGAAAATAACCCACGTGGGAGGGGCCCCCCGTCACCAAAGATGCCCACTTTCAATGGGAATTCAACAGATGACTGGGTGGCATACCACGTTCAATTCGAACGCATTGCAAAAACATACGGGAGGGATATTGAAACTAAACTAGAAAAGCTGATAGAGTCTCTCAGGGGAAAAGCGGCTAGCTATTTTGGCAGGTTGCCAGAGTTAGACCGTGAAAATTATGAAATTTTGACAACCGCCTTATTAGATCGCTACGGCCGTAAAGAACCTCCCAGCACATTGAGAATACAATTGCAGTCAATAAAACAGACGGTTGATGAGGATTTGGAGGCTTTTGCGGAAAGGGTACAGCAACTTGCCCATGATGCGTACCCCCAAGCAACTGTGCAGACGGTGAAAGATGCCTCTATAGATGCTTTTCTTCGTGGTTGCAAGGAAAAAGCGGCGTCACTTGCAGCTATGAACCGTACCCCTGATAGTCTGTCGGAGGCCATATCTGCAGTGAAAAGTTGCTTCCACAATCAGAAGGCTGTTTATGGGGAGTCGGGGAAAGTCTGACAAGTGACGTTCGAAAACCCCATAACGAAGGATCCCTCCCCTGCCTCTCTGAATAAATCCGATTCTAACCTTATTAATGATCAGCTAGCTGTCACTCTACAAAAATTAACATCAGTTCTTGAAGCTTTTTAAAACCCAAATTCCGGTCAAAGTTCACAGAGGAGTGTGCAGGGTGAGCGTTGTTTCAATTGTGGAGGTCAAGGTCACTACTCTAGAGAGTGCCCAAGCAGGAGATCGGGTAGTCCGGTAAGGCCGTTTAACTTACCTGCTAGTCCTAAAGCCAATCATGCTAATAGGCAAGGCTCCCCATCGCGTTTTAACCAACCTCCACAACCTCTCCCGCGACGGACAAATACGCCCCCTACTACCCCGCCCCATAATAAATTAAGTTCTCCTTTAAACTCCCAAGAGCAGAGGGGATAGGCCGACGCTCTGCTTCAAAAAACTCAGGCCTTGCACAAGCAGCTAAGGAAGTCCGGTGTTTCAAGAAGAGGGTGGAGACATTGATAATTCCCATAAAAATTGGAAATGTACATTTTCCAGCAGTTGTGGACACCGCCGCTCAGGTTACAGTGGTAAGTAGAGAAATTACAGATAACCTAGACTTGAAATTAAGCTCAGAGGTGGTAAAACTGACTGGGGCAGAGCAAGGAAGTTATTTTCCAGCCAAAATAGCCAGAAATGTCCTTTTGAAGATAGGGTTCAAAAAAATTAAATGGGATCCTTATGTGGCTTCACTGGAAGAACCTGTAATTTTGGGTTTGGATTTGTTGATGGACCTCAAAGCTGTTATAGACTTGGGTGGTAATAGTGTAAGGAGCGGCGGGGATGTTGTATGCGCCACTGCCCATATCAATGAAATCGGGGTCAAGTACAATGTTAGGCGTGTTACATTGAGAAATAGAACTGTAGCGCCCCCCCACTCTGTGAGTTACGCCTCTGTTAGATTAGACGGGTTGACTGGTGGCAATTTCTATTTGCAGGGTAAAATGATTGACCCCTGTGTTGAAATACCCAATATGCTGATTAATCCCACTGTAGGGGAAGTAACCATCGCACTGCATAATGAAGGTAGTCGCAATGTTAAATTTAAACCTGGATTTGACATGGGTTCAGCAGTGGAGGTAACTGCTGTTAACAGTTTGAAGGGTGAGGACGTTACGGAACCTCCATATGTTCACTCACTGATGGCACCTGCTGCACTTTGTAAGATAGACCCCGTTAGCCAGGTTTCACTTCCTCGTGGAAAGGGTACATCTGTGGCGTCTAGCGCTGTGGATAGCCTTACCCATGAGGGATCGCACTTAGAATTTCAATCTGTGGCACCTAGTGCTGCGGATGTAGCTAGCCAGCTATCACATGTAGATTTAGATAGTCAGGTTTCAGTGAGCAGTGTGGATCCGGGTAGACTCGTTTCACTTCCTCAGGGAAAGGGTACATCTGTGGCACCTAGTGCTGCGGATGTAGCTAGCCAGCTATCACATGTAGATTTAGATAGTCAGGTTTCAGAAATAAATTATTCGCCCATTTCTACAGGTAACCTGCCTCATGTCATAACTCCAGAAAGCCGCAGTACAATTAGTGACAGTAATTCACCTATAGCGTCTAACGCTGAGGGTGTTACAAATACTAGAAAGGCGGGGCTTAACACTTCTGCGCTCGGAGCCAGTGATGGGGTTAAGGTAGGTATGAAAGAAGGAGACTCAGAGGTTGTACCCCAGCATTTGGAAGGTCTTTACCGTGTGTTTATTGATGGGTTGGATAATGAACAAACCAGTAAATTAAGGGTTCTACTGACTAGATATGCTGATGTTTTCGCATCTAATGACACCGATCTAGGGTGTTTTCCTGGAATAAAGCATAAAATTGATACGGGGAATGCTAAACCGATTAGGCAACCCATGAGAAGGACACGGATGGGATTTGAACAGGAAGAGAGAAAGCATTTGGAATCCATGTTACGTAATGGGGTGATACAGCCGTCCATGTCAAGAGTAAGTAAGTAAAATATTTGCTTTACTTCACTTTTCGGCCAGTATGGCCATTTAAGTGAAAATTCCAGGTATTACAATATCCAATATTGTATAGTTAAAGTAGTAAAGGAAAGACAAAGATAATAAAAGCATGATCGTACTAAAATATTCAGTTTCAAGTGTTTGATATGATAAGATGACGATGCTCCTGGCACCTATATGTAACGAGTCTGATGACATGTTGAAGCGCCTGCACTACAACACAGTTCAATGGGTATAAAAATATCAGTATAAATAATGTAAAATATGAAGTGATTATAAAATGAACGACTTTCCAAGTCACTAGATCTCCATGAAATTCGAGTGATTGTGTAAAAACTAAGTCTAAGTCAAAACAGTGCCATTGTCAAAACAAACATATAATATATACTATAATACTATATACTATAATAAAAAAAAAGTAAACCCATTTAGACATAAATATGAATGACATAAACAATGAACAGAGAAACCATTAAGTAAGTAAAATGTCTTCTTTACTTCACTTTTCGGCCAGTATGGCCAGAGAAATCATTAAACCACAAAAAATTCGCAAAAATTAAAGACTTACAGTGCCCCCACAGTTGGTAATAAGGTCTGTGATATTGGAGGACATCACAGAGCGATCACAAACCGTGAGGACACCGTAAGTCACCACAGGCTAATTGTACGGCAATGGCTTCTCTATGACATGCTGCATTATCCGCCAGGATGCCACAGAGAAACCTTTAAAACAATAAAGTGAAAAAATAATTATATGGCACTGGTTTCTTTCGGACATCCCGTCCATCGCCAGGATGCCAAAGAGAAACCACTGCAAACACAAAAAAACAAATCATAGAGGAACTATGAGTAGACCTACAATGCCCCCACAGCTGGGGATCGGGTCTGTCATCGAGAACTAGCACGACAGAGCGATCACAATCTGTGAGAGCACTGTAAGGCACCACAAGTACAATGAAAAAATATATAAAATATATAAATATAAATATATAGAGATATAAAGAATTTGAACTAAAAACCATTTGAAAATAAACATAACAACCTCAGTACCACCAGAAAGCAAACACAAAAAACTTCACGTCAAAAAAATAGAAAAACCTGGTTTGATGAAAGGTTTGGGTGTGCTTGGCCTTCTAAGAAGTTGCCCAGGGGGGACCACGCGGAGGTGACACCCTTCCCCCCCCCCCATGTCAGAGTGGGCTTCGCCACCAGTGTTAGTCCGTAAAAAAGACGGAGGGGTGCGCTGGTGCATTGATTACCGAGGACTCAATAATGTCACAGTTAAGGATGCGTTCCCTCTTCCCAGAATTGAAGAGTGTTTAGACACCCTGTCGGAAACCAAATTTATGACAACTCTAGACCTGGCCAGCGGTTACTGGCAATTAGAAATTGATGAAGCTGATCAGTATAAAACGGCCTTTATCACCCGATATGGGTTATTTGAACACATTAGAATGGGTTTTGGGCTATGCAATGCACCAGCTACTTTCTCACGTGTTATGCAGGCAGTGCTTCATGGTCTGCTATGGGACACTGTTTTGGCATACCTTGATGACGTGATAGTATTGGGCGATAGTTTTGATTCACATTTGCATAATTTGGCGATAGTGTTTGAAAGATTCAGGGAGCATAATTTGAAATTAAAACCATCAAAGTGTTCGCTTATAAAAACCCAGGTAAAGTTTCTAGACAAAATTGTCAGTGACAAGGGTATATCCATCGACCCAGGTAACACATCCAAGGTGCAGGATTGGCCAGAGCCAAGATCTGTGAACGAAGTGGAGATATTTTTGGGGTTTATGAACTACCATAGAGAATACATAAAAACCTATGCTGATATAGCAGCACCACTCTATCAACTAACAGGTAGTAGGGGGGAAACGAAACAGTTTAAATGGGGTATTGAACATCAAGTTGCCTTTGACCATTTAAAACTTGCCATGACCACTGCCCCTGTGTTAGGCTACCCAAAAGGCAGCGAGCCTTTCATATTAGATACTGATGCCTCAGATAGAGCGATTGGGGCTGAACTCAGTCAACTGCAAGATGGTAAGTACAGAGTAATTGGATATGGTAGTTTTGTGCTGACTCCAGGACAGCACAGATATTGTACAACACGGAAAGAACTGTTGGCCCTAGTAAGGTTCACTCGCCAGTACAGGCATTGCTTGCTAGGTAAGCAATTTTACGTTAGGACTGACCACAATAGCTTAGTCTGGTTATTGCGCTTCAGAAATGTGCAAGGACAGTTGGCTAGGTGGTTAGAGGAATTAAGTCAGTACGACATGGTCGTGCTACACAGGCCGGGGGTGAAAAATACAAACGCCGACTCACTTTCCCGCATCCCTGACCCTGTCCCTTTCTGTAATTGCTATACAGCAGGAATGAACTATAGCGATCTGCCATGCGGAGGGTGTAATTACTGTCAAAGGGCTCACCAGCAATGGGGCCGGTTTGAGAATGATGTAGATGATATTGTGCCATTGGCAGTGCGGCAAGTGCTTACTGCAGAGCCTGATGACGGCCCCGAGTCAGAAGGTAATGTTCTTCCACCCCTGTTACCTAAAACCCCAGTGACTGTTAGCAACTGGCTTCCCACATATTCATGTGAGGAATTGAGGTCTGGTCAAATAAACGATGGCCATTTGGCTGTACTATTTAAATGGATTGAAGAGGTTTACAACCCATCCCAGCATGAACTATTCATACAAAGTCCAAGCATCAAACATTTTTGGCTACATAAAAAACAACTCGAAATTCATTCTGGCCTCCTTTATTATAGGTGGGAGGAACCTCATTCAACGAGGTTAAAGTTCATTGTCCCCAGAGAACTTATCCAGAAGGTCCTTGAAGAACATCACTCCTCTATGCCTGCAGGCCACTTTGCCTTCTCTAAAACACTAAGCCGGGTGAAAAACAATTATATTTGGTATGGGATGACAAAAGATTGTGAAATATTCACAAAAAATTGTCAAACCTGTGCCAAAAATAAAAAGGCCAACAAGAAAGCGAGAGCTGGTCTATAGAGATTTCACGCCGGGGCCCCACTGGAAAGAATCCACATAGATATACTCGGTCCCTTTGTGCCAAGCCATAGAGGAAACCAGTATATTTTAGTCATCGTTGACCAATTTACAAAATGGGTGGAATGCTGTCCAATACAGAGTCAGAATGCTGTAGAAATCGCCAGGGCCCTTGTAGATGGATTCATAGCAATTTGTTTCAATCCCTGTGTGACTTGTTACATATAAGCAAGACTCGAACCACTCCCTATCACCCCTCCTCTAATGGACAGGTTGAAAGATATAACTGCACCATCTTAGCAATGATTAGATGCTACCTGGGAGGGGATCAGAAAAACTGGGACCAAAATCTGCAATTAATTGCTGCTGCGATCAGGTCCACTAGACACCATAGTACGGGATTCACCCCAAACATGATGTTGCGGGGACGGGAAATTTCCATACCCTTAGATTTAATGTTGGGAACGCCATCTGAGAATGACCAGCCCCGGGAACCCGCCGAATATGTGCAACACTTAAGGGATACTTTATCTAAGGTTCACCACCAGGCCAGGGAGAATTTACAAAGTGCTCAACTGAGACAAAAGAAAAATTATGATGGTGGGTTTTTCGAGAATGTGTACGAGGTGGGTGATGTGGTATACCTCCTTGATTCCACTACAACTGTTGGACAGAGCAGCAAGCTCAAGTCACCTTGGAAAGGTCCTTACCTTGTGACCAAGGTACTATCCCCCTACCTTATCTCAATTCTGGGGCAGAAGCAGGAGAGTATAGTCCACCATGATAGAATCAAACACATGCATGGGGATAATTATCCATTGTGGATGAAACAGGCTAGGAATAAATTATTAAAGCTCCAAACCGATGAGCCTGAAATTGATCCACCCATTAATGACATCACCCCACCTACCCCAGATCCCCAGGACCCTGGACCAGATCTCACAACTGCAGTTGCGAGACCTCCTGCGGGGCCCATTTGTCTTCCTGTATCACTGGGTCTACCTACCCTGGGTGCACCCAAAACGCAAGGTTCCAGACCAACCCGAACCCATAAAATCTCCAAACATCTTTCTGACTTTGAGCTGGATAGTTACTAAATTGTTCTTTTATTTTCCTCTTTAGTCATGGAAGAACAGAGCTTTGTTCCTGACTATGAGGAAGGTGACTCAGGAACCCTCACAACTCTGCTGCTCCCAGATCTAGAAAAAAGGAGTGGTTGAGCACATGCCCAGGTTGCGGTGATAAATATCCCCATCTTAAAAGGCACTCCCTCTGTAACCACCTCCCCTTTTACACCGACCCCATACTAACCTGTTGGGAATGCGAGAAGGTGCAGCTTCAACCGAACCGTACCTTCCAGCATTTAGCAGTCCATATTAATGGCGGTTTCAACCTTGAAAGGTTATTTTCCTGGTGCTACCTAATGTGTGGGTTAATGCATGCGATTTCTATTAGCCTAAGTATAACCTCCCTCCCCGAGCTACTAACTTTTGCACAGCGGACCGAAGTGTATGTGGAGGAGGAACCCCCTTTTGATTTTTTGCATGATATCACTCTACAACTTTTTGACGAAATAATTGGAATTGAAACCCCCAAGCAAAGGCGATTTTCCCCCCCTAATGCAATTTCCAGCCTTCTTCACTGGAAAACTCTCCTATTATTAGGGATAAAAGGTCACTCCCTGGAAAACCTGAAACCTTTGAGAAATAAACTTGACCTCGCCGGAAATTGTCCACCTGAGGGATCCCATAGTCTGCTGTGTGGCTGTGAACTCTCAGTTCCATCTCGATAAGCTACTCCACAGACACTCCGCTTCGCTTTTGTTCGATGTTATTTGCGATACCGGGTACATTTACAAGGGTGTTTTAACATATATAAAATTTGCGATTGCAAATTACTGTTTTTGGGCGACTTGGCCGAATGCTCAGGCTCCTGAGCTGCGGGAAGGCACAGTGAAGCTGAGCTTCGGTATTCATCCTCGCTCAGCAGTGCATGCTCGGCAGTTTCACATTGAGAACCTGGAGAATAGACTTAAGACATTCCTTAATGTAGTTGCTCTGGGAGAGGTGGGTCTGGATTATTCCGGTAGGTGTACGGCCAGTGAGGCTGAGGTACAGCAACGAGTGTTGGCAGATATTGTGCCATTGGCTGTCAAGTATAAGTTGCCTTTGGTGATTCATGTAGGAGATAACGGGGATGGTCTCGCTAGCCAGGACTGTCTTAAGATTCTCGGAGAGTACTTGCCGCAGGAGCAGCCTATACATAGACATTGTTTCGTGGGCTCGGTAATGGAAATGCAGAACTGGCTGGAGGCATTTCCAGGGACCGTTTTAGGATTTACAGCCAAAATATTAAACGGAGATCATCACCCGGATCTGCCAAAAGCTGTGCGTACGTTGCCCTTGGAGAAGCTGCTCCTCGAGACTGATTCCCCTTACCTTCCTCTCCCTGACAGAACTGACTGTACCCCTAACATTTTGCCTGAAATTGCTGAAGCCGTAGGCCGCATCAAGCACCTGCCTTTCCCGGTAGTCCTTGAAAGTAGCAGGAGGGATGCTTGCAAGTTTTATGGTTTACCATCATGTTAGACAGTGTGCATATTTATAGGACAACATAGTTGTGGCCGTTTTACTAACGCCGCTGCGACTGTGTTGACCTGTTGATGTGCAGAGATGTTCTTTTTATGGTTTACCATAAGTATCTGTTTGTAGTCTTTGAAAGTAGCAGGAGGGTTGCTTGCAAGTTGTATGGCTTACCATCATGTTGGACAGTGTGCATATTTATAGGACAACATTGTTGTGGCCGTTTTACTAACGCCGCTGCGACTGTGTTGACCTGTTGATGTGCAGAGATGTTCTTTTTATGGTTTACCATAAGTCTCTTTTTGTAGTCCTTGAAAATAGCAGGAGGGTCCCCCCGCTTGCAAGCTGTATGGCTTACCATCATGTTGGACAGTGTGCATATTTATAGGACAACATTGTTGTGGCCGTTTTACTAACGCCGCTGGGACTGTGTTGACCTGTTGATGTGCAGATCTGTTCTTTATATGGTTTACCATAAGTATCTTTTTGTAATACATTTTATCGTGTTAAGCAGTCATATACATAGGACAACATAGTTGTGGCCGAATTTCTCAACGCCGCTGCGACTGTATTGACCTGTTTATATGCAGATAAGTTTATTTCTATGATTTATCATAGATTTCTTTATAGTTTATCGTTTTGGCAGTTTGTGCGTACATAATGACAACATAGTTGTGGCTGTATTTTTGAGCGCCGCTGCGACTGTGTTGACCAATTTAAGCCCAAACATATGTTTAACTTGTGGAACAATAGCTTTTTACAGCTTGGCATTTTTTCACGTGTGCACCTATTAGCTTTTGAGAGAAACAAGACACCGAGCAAGACCCACAACTTATAAGACCAGATTTTAACCAGGTTAGAAACTTTATATTTATGCACTGACAAGCTTATTAGGCTTTTAGGAGCTTTTTACTACAATATTTAAGGATAATTGAGCTGTAACACCATATTTTGTACAATTAAATTGTTTTAAATGTTGTCTTTAATTGTAATTTGATGGTGTGCTGTAGGTGGTGGACATCTGGGAAGCGATCAAGAAGATCTGGCTTTAACCCTTGGGATTCGAGGTACAAAAGCTCTATAGAAGACAATCTCTCAAGGGAGCTGAAACAGGCTGACAACCACGCAGAAATAGAACATTAATAAACTATAAGTTGGTGCATACGCATGTGAACTGGTATTTAGATTACTTTTTGCCAGCGTGACCTGGGACTGGATGACATTGTGTTATGTGATTGAAATTGCGTTGCACCACTGACAAAGCTCGGGCGAGTTATTTCCTATTACGGGCAAGTATTTTTGCACCAACTTGTCTGATATGCTTAATGTCGCCCCCTGGAGATGCTATTCTTCATAATGCGTCAAACAAAAATAAACTCAGCACTATTTTTGTCCTCCTAGTGTACTGGGTGGGAGAGAAAAATATAAACTCCAACATTCAAATGGAAAAGTGGAACAAAACTGTTTATCAGACCAAGGAAGTGTAGTCAGGTTCTTGGAATGCATGCTCTATCTGGGTGTGATATGTGGTCATATTCAATAGGCAAAGGGAAGAGGTAGAAGCCATAGAATTTGAGAGCGAGGCCAGTGCTCTGCGTTTATTATAAATAATAACCACATAGTCACCAGGTGGTGCTGCATACTAATAATATTCTATTGTGCTACAGTCTGCACTTAAGATACTTGATTATGATATTCAAGGTCTTGATATTGTATTAGGAGAACCCAGTCTAACAATGGTAGATCTAAAAAACATTGCAGATAAGATATTCTTAAACTTCCTGGACCGACAAAGTTCAGCACAATGAACACTGCACGTGCACACATGTTTTGCAGCTGAAAGACGCCAACGCTATGAAAAAAGCTACCACCAATAGATGCCAACCTGAAGCTACATGTGTAGCTTGCCCATCTCCAGATGTTACCGTGGAAGGCAGCTGATCAGCCATGCCCACCGATAGAAGTTATGTATATCGAACATTTTGGCTGGTCTGTCAATGAAACCACTGTAACACGAGCCTCTTCAACTTCACCGATTTCTCCTCGGTCACTTATAGATGTTAGTTGTAGCTGCACAGCAGAAGGAAAAGGCTGCAGTACATCACGCTGTGGCTGCAACAGTGCTGGTCTGTCTTGCACAAACTATTGTAAATGTGAAGGTGGATTTGCACGTTTTAGTAATGTCACTTATAAAGGACATTTTTGAGACAACAGTTAAATGGACAATGATGATTATAGTGATGGTAGAGACGTTGATTAGTTCATAAAGGATTAGCCTGAATATATGGATATATGGATCAAATTCAAGGCTTCTCAAGGCCTTGAAAACTGATTTTTAAATTCAAGGGTTGTCAAGGCTTATGCGAACGCTGCTGTCAGATCTACTACAGTTCAATGCAGTGAAATTATCACGTGGTGCATCAGATGTAATCGACATAATAAAGAAAGGGAGGCGCCATTACCTGGAATGCCTCCAACCATGCACACACAAAGAGGCGGACTTGTACAAATTACTTCATGTGGTAAATTGGTCAAAGCAAAAAGTGGCTATTAGGGCTGATGGTCATTTCAATGTTGGCATTTAGGAGTACTGTTATTGATACCGTCACTCACTTCTGTCATCACCCAATCCCAGTGTTGTCATTTGAAGCCGGCTGCCGGCTATTTTGCTGTTTTGGTCTGCAGCTTTTTGACAAGTTTTTTTTGTTTTGGTTGGCTATTTTTTGACATTTGAAGCTCTTTCTTTGCCATCAATAACGCTAGTCTAGTAGGCCTACCAAGTGCGATTGTTGTGATCTGCGGAAATAGCGAACAGTATCAGGTAGGCTTACAGACCAAAACGGCAACAGTAGATCTACACACAGCCACAGGCCATGCAGGCAGGAAGAAGAAAATACACAGTCTGAATTCAGGGTCTGAACTAATGTTTTGATGCCGGGATGCTCACCAATCACAAAGCTTGTTGCTGATCAAGTGTGAACCAGTGATCGTCTGAACGAGAGAAGCTTCGAAAACATAAAAAAATGCCAGGAAAAAGACAACTGGATGGCACAGGTTGCCAAAACATGTTCAATTTTTACAGACCAGCAAAGACACAGCACACTGGTAATTTATTCAACAGTTCTCTGAACATTGTCAGTTGACCGCACGACGTCGCCATCGGCGTATTGCTGAATGCTGTTGTTTGGGATAGCTATAGCCCTGCCAGACTGCCCTGAATAAGGCCAGTCTGCCAGGGCCTTCCGACATCGTCGATCGCTGATTATCTAAAATGTCTCTATCGTCTGTGCTAGACCTAGCCTACTGTCGCTATGCCTAGTTGACCGCTAGTTTGCAGTAGACATAGCTAATATGTACTAAAAAAATTAAGAAAATGAAAAGTAGTAGTAAATCATTGCTTTACGTCACTTTTCGGCACAAATGGTCTTTGAAGTAACATTGTAATACGATAAAAACTTTGTAGTCAATTAATGAGATGAATGATGTACAGATGATGATGTGAGGGTGGCGGTGGTGGGTTATTGAGAGCGTTTTCCTTCTCTTGCCCAATAAGGGGTTTTGGGCATGTTTAGGGGATCCACCCCCAGACATCCTCAGACGGCCGGAGACTTGGGTTTCGCTGTGCAATTTAATGCTGAAACTCCGTAACATTTTGCGCAGCTCTGCTATCATCGGGTCAGATAGTCCCCAGAGTAACAATAGGAAGGGTAAGTCCATTCATTCCCCTTGTGAGAGACGTAATATCATCAAACACGCTATTGCTGGTTATTTAGGCTACCATGACCTACATCAGCGCCAGCCACAGTCTTAGCTATGATCGGGCTGACAGTGTGTGTAAAAAAATGTCAGGGTGTGTAAAAGGGTGTGTAACAACCCTTTTACTATAAGAAGGGGAGTTTTGACAGGGCGTGGTAGTAAATTCTAGGGCATGTTGTGACGGTTTTGGGCTTGCAAAACACGCCTCTCTAGCTAACACAGTGGCGCCAGCACTGATGCGGGTGCTGCATTGACTCTGCTGTTGAGCGTAGGAACCGGCGTACGCCACTGGCAATCTGCCCGAAGATTATGGCCAGATACAAGGAGGCTGCAGAAAAGACTTTTTTGTCTATTTCATGACACATGATTACGTAGTTTGAATAAAAGGCATGAAGCCCAGGGCTTCACGTTTAAGGAGCGCGTTCGCGCTCGCGCTTCATCGCTCCCCTAAACACACTTAGAGGAACGCGAAAAACAGCGCACCTCGACACTGGCATGATCGTCATGGTGACCAACCCATGTGGTATACATACTAATCCTAACATTGCTTGAGGCGGCCCCATCATTCGCCTGTTCACGCGCTTCTGTATAAACTATTATTAGATCATTCAGCGCGCACATCAAATCCTGGATCCGTCACTGTGATACAGTAACAAATAACAGTACACATGCCCAGTAAACATGGGACATTCACCCAATGCTGTTCCAATGTTGGCCTAGTGTCGTAGACGATGGGCCAACATTGAAACAGCATTGGGTGAATGTCCCGTGTTTGCCGGGCACTGACCTCATGTCTAGGCATAGTCTACTGAGTGCAGATGCACTGCGTGTGGCCCTGCAACATTGTCGCGTGGACATAGAGCTAAAAATAGAACAGCGGGAAAAGGCACACGTGCATCAGCGTCACAGAACTGACACCATTTTAGACCTGGATTGTTTCAAGACAGGACTACTGTATACCCCATTAACAGATTAAGTTGGCGGCCATAATATTTAGCGGAATCAGCCCCTCGTAATATCAGTGTCAATAAAATTTAGAGAGCCTGAGTCTGACAGCAGGTTGTTTTATACAGTAGGTGCTGTGAGTAATTAGTGACAATAAATATTAGCGATAAAATGGCCAATTTCGAAAATCGCCAAATTAAATGGGACGCCAACACACAGGGGTATACAGTATATTATCAGACTATAAATAGGGACAGTGTAGCAGATTCAAATTCGACGTTCATTAGCCTAGAATGATCATGTCGCTTAGCACGGCCAAACCCAAGAAGGGGAATTCTGTCAGAACCAAGACATTTAAAAACTGGGGATTTTCTACAATTGGCTTTATTGAGGAAAGTGGAGATGTGGTAGAAGTGTGGTGTAAAACATGCAGCAAACACGCTGCCAAAATATGTAGTCAACTGAAGGGAAAGGCAGCGCTGGACATCAATAGCTTTATTGAGGGGACAAACTTTGTAACCAAATTTACTTTGCAGCGACATCTAGGCAGTAGAGCACACACTATTGGTACTGAACTAGAAAGGCTGGATAGTAATTATAGACCTAATTGTGACCAATCTGATGATGTTGATCATGATGCAGCATGTTCCCAGCCACGTATACACATGGCGCTACAAGAACAATCCACCGAAGCTTACACAAAGCTGATGAAAACCGCTTATCTGATGGCACTCCACGGTCAACCTCTCACTAATTTTAAAACCTCTGATTTCAGGTAAGCCCAATCTAAAACATACCTCAATTTTGATCAAGGTGTTGATCAAACACGAGCCACGAGACATTTAACCAATGTTGTTTGAATGTTGGGCCAGCGGCGTAGACACTGGCCCAACATTGAGCCAGCAACGGCTCCCAGTCCCAGTCTTGTGTTTGCTGGAATGTATTTGTCGTATTGTTTAATTTTTCTTTATTTCCATGCGATCAAAACTTATTTGATAACATTAGTCTATAGGAGCTTTCTGGATCTGAATCTATGGTCTGACTGTGCAAGTGGTGTGCCGGACCTCTGTTGGTAAATCTCTGCTCGCTGTTGTATCTTTCAGGTTGTGAGAGTAATAGGGCTAGAGAATTTGTCAGGGAAATAGCAGCTTGCGTGGAAAGAAAAGTGAGTGAAGTCATGTCCCAGGCATCATGTTTTTCAATACTGAGTGATGGCTCTCAAGCTAGGAAAACGGGTGGGGAGAAAGAACTGGTATATGTACGGATCTTAAGAGATACCATACCAACTTACTTATGTGTGAGTTTGCAGAACATTGATGATTATGGAGACGCGAATGCAGAAAACTTGAAGAAGTCACTGGACAATGCTATTTTAGAGAAAATAAAAATGAGTCAACCCGAATATCAAAATAAGATGATAAGCGTCACTGCTGATGGCGCCAGTGTGAATACTGGTATATACAGTGGCCTAATGACAAGGTTACAGAAGGATGCGTCAGGTCGGGAATGGCTGATCAGGGTACATTGTATATCACATCGATTTGAATTGGCCTTTAAGGACACAATACCAGGCTTTACTGAGTTTAACAAAGTTAAAGAGTTCATGGTGATGCTGTATTATTTGTTCAAGCAAAGTGGAAAATTGAAACGCCAATTTCGAGCCACTGGTGATGCTATGGGTGTGCAAATTCAAGTTCCTAAGGTACACGGTACTCGTTTCGTGAATCATCAGCGCCAAGGATTACAGTGTCTGCTGAAGAACTGGTTTGTGCTAATGATAACAATAGAAAATGCTATTGAAAACTCTGCAAATAAAGCAGCTGGCGTGAATGCTAAACTGCGCGGTGTGCTGAAGAAACCTAAAAGACTTCAGGTTTTTAGCTACATCGTGTCTTTTCAAGCAAATATTAGATAGCTACTCCCATCTGTCACTAAAATTTGAAAAAAAGTGAGATTATGTCATTTGAAGTGTTGGCTGGTGTTGAGAAAACTAAATGTGAAATTGAAGAATTGCTGTCAGAAGATTCTCAATCGATAGATGAAGAGCTCACCCAAGCATATGGTATCAGATTAGAAGGGGAGATTGTTAAACAGACTCTGCCCAAAAGTCAGCACATGAGACGTAAAACAGAAAATCAAGAATATAACAAAGTAACTTACACAGGTGGAATGAATTTTGTGGGCCATGGTGATGCCCAAGGCTCCATTGATCTGCTGAAAGCAAAAGTTTTGCAAAATGTTTATTCATGCCTGGATGAACGTTATCGATCATTAAAGCAAGATGTATACGGCCACATGCAATGGTTTTACCCAGCAAACTGGGACGATGACGATACTACTGCAGAACTGGACTCCCTTCAGGCTTTAGGGCAGCACTTTTCCACAACACTCAGTGCTGTGGGCTATGATGAAACATGTGTCAAAAAGGAGTGGAAGACTCGTAAAATAGTTAAGCACTTCTACCCATCTCTAAAATGCAAAGCACCGTGGAAGAAGATATTCCTATACAAAGGGAAAGATTTCACAAATGTATGTCTCCTGGCTGAAATTGTTTTCTCGTTTGGTGTCAGCAACAGTGTTGTTGAGGCTGGTTTCAGCCGGTTGACTGCACTTCTTTCAGACAGACGACTCTCAATATCACACTACAGAAACATAAACTACAGGGCACACCCTCTGCCTCAGATATGTGCATGTTGTCCATCAAACGACAAAAACGTGACGCAGCACCAGAGTCAGATGAGGATGAGGGAGAACATGAAGTTGAATCGTCAGACAATGAGACGTCATCCAATGACGATCAAGAACTATCTGACTCTATGGTAAATTTTTATGATGATTTTGAATAGCCATTCTGTTTAAAATATAGTTTTAATACGTTTAAAAATGGCTAAAATACATGGTTAACTGACATATAGCAACTGTAGGCCTAGCCGAGTAAATATGAAGTTTTTCTGGAATTTTTTAGTATTTGTATTTACTGTTCTGAGTTCTTTCCTATGAACTTAATGTTGCCACCATTGAGTCTTTACTGAACCAATTGAATAGCCATTGTGTTTATAATACAGTCTTAATACATTAATGGCTAATTTTATAGACACTGTCATATATTTGTAACTCACTGTAGCAGAATAAATCTGAAGTTTTTCCTGTATTGTTTTCTTTACTCTTCTTTACTCTTCTCTAGGGCGGGGGCCCTAGGGTAGTGGTTAGCACCGCTGCCTTTCACGCCAGAGCTCAGGGTTCGGTTCCCTGTCTCGGCGGTTTGAAAGAAACAAAAATGTTTCTTCCCCATCCACGTGTGAAAGTCAGTATTGTGGGGAGCCTCCGTGACCGAGAGGTAGTGTGCTCGGCCTCAGACCGCCAGGGCTCGAATTTCGAATCCTGTGTCTGGAGGACAGTGTCATCTCAATCATCTCACCACCCTCAGAAGGTTCTCCTGGCCCAGTTTAGCCTATATGTGCACAAAGGTGGCCTAAAGCCCGATTCATTTCTTTACTTTTTTTAGCTCTGTCTTATGAAATTAATCTGGTTAATGGTCCAAATGACAAATAGTAATTGTCCATTTAAGAGTTTTAATGCAGAAACAGTAAAAAAAACTACCCTAGCTAGCTCTAGGATAAACCCGAGTCACCGCTATATAATCACCATTCATGGAGAGTGAATCACTCTCCAAGCAAATTAAGGAGAGCGATTTTTAGCTCTCCTGCATTTTTCAAATGTGAAGCCCTGGAAGCCTAGTAATAATCAGTTGATAATCACCTCTAAACAGTTTGCGAATACCTTGAAATAACAGGCCAGAATGAAGGAGAAGCAACCATTACAAAATTTTCTCAGGGGGGAGAAGGGCTTCACCCCCTCTTGTACTCTCCCCACGAGCCGCTTACGCTTCTCATGAGGGCACGTTTTAAAGGCAATATTTTGGCTTGGCCTGCTACTTTTCTATTGTTGACTCCAGCTTTCAAGTCTAGTGACAACACTGCAATCCATGCCATTGCATACCTCACGGGATGTGATACTGTTTCAAGCTTCCTAGGGCATGGGAAAAGGTCTGCCTGGTTAGCATGTTATCACAACCACAATAAATCGAATCAGCAGCTCTGAGTACGATCGAGAGGTTTATAAGGGTGATTTATAGTAGGATATGTCCAGCTAGCAGTGTCGTTGATGCAAGGAAACAGCTGTTAGGCCAAGGCTCGCGCACAATTGAAAATATTTCACCAAACAAAGCTGCTTTACGTGTGAAACATGTGTGTACCAAGCCAGACATGTGTTGTCACAAGCTCTTGTACCATCTCCTCATCTACCAAGTTCACAACTGTGGGGCTGGAGTGCAACTGATTCAGGCTGAAAACCTTTCTAGGTTTCGCTATCATGCTATCAACGCTGTGGTTGCAAGAAAGGCTGTAAGAGCCGCCGTAAATGTTGGTAGACGGAGGCACCTTGAGACGGGAAAATTCAAAGATATAATTAAAGATATAATTAATTTTCGAAATAAAACATTTTCACAACACATATAGATACAGCATCCAGTGTGGTATACTTGTGCACTTATGCACTTGTGTACTTACGCCCTTACGTACTTGCGCACTAAGGTAGCCTACTTGAGCACTTGCGTACTTGTGCAAGTACTTGGGCACTTACACACTAGGCAAGTACTTGCACAAAAAATACTTGGGTACTTATGCACTTACGTAACTAGTTGCACACTTACACACTTCACAAGTACTTTCACACTTACGCACTTGCACACTGGGCTTTTGTACTTTTAAATAGAGGTATTTGTTTGTCAAATGGAACCACATTCAGAGAGTCCAGTAAACACATTGACTTGTCTCTATGTCGACTTAATGCTGTATCACTGTCTGCGACGCTGTCCCACCATACATTAAAACAACATTGCATGGACGTTTCGTGTTTGAATGGAATTGCAACTCTTATTTTAATTGAATGTAGCATTTTAAAGGTTTATACTGTCCATATCAAACACGTAATGTTACTTCAATTCTAGGCCACCGTCTGCGACGCGGGTCCAACACTGAAACATTACTGGCTAAATGTATTTTACTTATTATAATGTATAGGTGCTCAAAGGGCGTCAGTATGAAGTCGCCTATCACAAAAGGCCCCTATTGACTGCTCAAAATTAAAATATTGTACAATGAATGGGGCTTCTCCTGCCATGTTCATCATTAAACCGACATCAATCCACATAGTGATCCAGAAAATCCTGAATAAATCCGGAAGAACAACCGGCAATTCTTAAAAAAAGATATAGATAACACATCTCCCCAATACCTAAGGATCATTGTGCCATGGTTTGAATGAAAACCAAGGGAGAAATAGTAGTCCAATTTTTGAAGATAGTAGAATAAAAATGAAACAAGAGCACACTTAACAATAGCCCTGCCGCCATTATTGAACTTGAAGTCATTATTGCGGCCACAAGGTCAAATTATTGCATAACAAATTGGGGAAGGATACATGAAAAACTTTTCAAGTTATCGCGCCCACAAGTAAATGTTAACGCCAACGGCGCCGAACTTCAATTGCAATAGCCCACCTTTTGAGTTGCTAACGCAATTATAGTATACAAATATACAAAACAACAGGGATCGTAATAGAGGTTGTCCAAGACAACCAAATATCGTCACGGACAACCAAATATTAAGCTTTTGAAAACTTTAGTTGTTCGTAGACAACCAGATATTTGCCGATACAATTACTTCAATGATCACGCCCGATATAATGTTGGGGTCGCATACGCCACGGCGCTCACTGGCTACATGCCGCACAGTCAGTTTGGCTTGTTTACCAGTGGCCACCGTGGCACGTGCGCGCGAGGTCGTTATACAGTAGCACCGTCTAGTGAGTAAATGTATGGTAAATTCACTGGATCACCAGGCCTGGATCAAGGTCTCATACAACAAATTACACGCCCCGCTAAAGTGTACCACAAAGAAGTAACATGGTACGGTATTATAGACCTGATGGCCAGTCACATCGTGGTAAAATAATAAAATACTGATGTAGATTCTAGTTATTAGGCCTAATATTATTGTTCAATATCATTAACCTAATTTAGCTTAACTTATCGAGAACATCAAAAACTATTTGAAAATCCAATGGAAATGCCCGTTTAATGTTGGTCCAGCGTCGCAAGTAGTTGCATGAGACTTGACCCAGGGGCCAGGCTGATTTGAAAAAAAAAAAATGGTGCAACGTTCGCTACATGCTTTTTTCGGCGGTAAACAAACTACCATAAAAGAAATGATTCAAAGCGTGAAGGAGATCGCATTTATGATAATACCACAAGGAAACGTTCTTTTCAAGAATCGTGGC
Organism: Flabesymbios commensalis; assembly: GCA_964017125.1. Taxonomy (NCBI): domain Eukaryota; kingdom Metazoa; phylum Annelida; class Polychaeta; order Terebellida; family Flabelligeridae; genus Flabesymbios; species Flabesymbios commensalis. Next base: position 76,866,627 of record OZ024915.1, read on the forward strand.
GGTTAAATCGTCCGTGGTTAATGTTTGATAAAGCGGCGTGTTTGATGTACTGCAGCGTATGCAGGATGAACAAGCTCGGATTTGCAGATGTTGAATGTCTGTTCGCTCTCCACGGGTCACAATCGTTCCAATTAATATCAGTTCAGAAACATGAAGCCAGCGCAAAACAGAAGAGGCTTCACATATCCCACAAGGTGAAAGTCAGGCCCATCGAATGTTGTCTAAAATTAATCAAGCTAAACGGAATCAAATGATGCTAAAATGTAGGATTACACATGCTCTATTAAAAAACTACAGATCTTTCACAGACTAGTCTGGATGAATAGAGCTGATCGATTTAAATGGCTAGATGTTGGATCAGACTATGCCATAGATAAATCTGCTGCAGTTTTTGCGTACCACATTGCTGAGGTGAGATTTCAAAATATTCTGATAAATCCTCTAATCATGTTTAAAGTTTAAAATAAAGAACAAAATAAAAAAAATGCATTGTGTCCCCTCGAGACACGAACTTCCGACCCGTTGATTACTGTGCAGACTACCTAGTCGATAATGCTACATGGGCCAGCGTAATGTAATATTAATGATAAACTTGTTACTAGATTTATAGGATGTTTGTAACTAAATATTGCCCTGGCCTTCGATCCCATACATCTACTTTTAGAAAGGGCTACTCTTGGGCATTGACCTTAATAAATTATTGTTTCCTATTATTCTGGTTTATCTCCATCTAGCAAAAATGAGACATTGGCCCAACGTTGGGTAACTGTTGGCCCACTGTCTGCGACATTGACCCAACAGTACACCAATCTTGGGTCAATCAATGTCTTTATATAATAATAATTATGTAATTAACTTCTTCGTGACAATGCAAAATGCACAGCATATTCTTATTGCTCTAAAAGTATCCTTTAGGTGTGGCCCCAAGCTACAAAAGGTACGGAGCAAGGATGTTTATCATTGTGTTGTCCTAACAGAAAGAACCAGCAGTCGAACAGGCAAAGTGCTTCTTACAGAGTTGACTGATGCTGTCTGCAGAGATCTGATAGTTCGCGTAACAGTCAGGTTTGACATTGATGATGGCATTGTAGCGGCAACTTCGTTGGCCGACAAAAAATACCTGGCCAGCCACAATTGAAGAAGCAAACGGTTTGATTAAATGATTTGATTATTAAAATGCACTTGCATGGCCTTTTGTACAAATGTACTTGTTATATTAACACTTTACAACAAATACTTTTCTATGCCTAATATCATGAATATACCAAAGTATTATCTCTGATTCATGTAATTTTGTGGGGTTTTTTAGATTTCGGAGATAGCAAAATCAGAGTACTTGTTAACCATTTTGAAATGAATTTAAAGAATGTTAATATAGAAGTGGACAACATTGAGCCACCATGAGTTCACCATGCAAAAAACCGTTTTGTACAAGAGGTAAATTCCTGAAAATTAATAATTGGCATCCTCATGACATGATCTACCTTATATTGCTGCAAGTTACTAATTAAATGTATATTTGCAGGCAGCCAGACATGTTCCGCTCAATGTCAGATGTCAACCAACATTACCAAGCCATTGCCCTGAACTTCCTCCGCTTGGTTGATTTGTTGTTAATAATTCCTGCTACTTCTGCAGAAGCCGAACGTGGCTTAAGCTCCATGGAACTCATTAAGAACAAGCTTAGGAGCAGGCTGCAAGAGAAAAAATTGTCTAACATTCTCCGCATTGTCTTGCTGTCCACCAGTGAAGATGAGTTTGATCCTGCACCAGCTGTTGATTTCTGGCTACAGAGCTGTGCCTGAAGAAATCAAACTAAAACCCCATCTACTAGTACTAGCCACAAAACAGTATCAGATGAAGATGATGACAGTGATGTAGAACCTCTAGAGACGGAAGTGCTTTTAAATGACGCTGCTTCTCTGTAGTTGAATAAATAAAAATATATATAAGAATTTTCATGTGTTGCATTTTTTCTGAATAATACGCGCAACCAGAAAATTTGGCAGACAAACACATTTTGAGGATGTTAAACCATACTTTCAGCCCTTATTACGATCCCAGAACAAGTATACTAACATCAACAATGAAGTTCAATGAAAAACTTGAAACGTTTCAAGAGACATGTATTAATTAATCCTGATCGACCATAGCATTCTGATTGATATTATCTGCAATAAAAAACGTAAAAAACTAAATCTTACATTTGCATAGAAAATATGAAAGTATCCACTTTCCACAATTAACAGATGATTGCCAATACATAAACGATGGGGCTACATAACAGAAGTGACATGGTGGCCATCTTAGATATGTAAATTAGCTGATTTTCGAACTCAACCAGGATAATCCATTAGAGCCTGTTCAGAAAAAAATCATGAAGATCGGATGAATATTGGCGACTAGGATATGCAAATTAGTCCATGGCGGCTATCTTGAATATGCGAATTAGGTGATTTATGGACTCAAACAGGGGAATCTATCATGGGGTGTTCAGAAAGAAATCACGAAGATCGGATGAATATTGGTGAGCTCAGAGCGTTTACTTCGATCTTGGACATGCAAATTAGCCCATGGCAGATATCTTGGATATGCAAATTAGCTGAATTTCGAACTCAACCAGGATAATCCATCAGAGCGTGTTCAGAAAAAAATTGCGAAGATTGGATAAAAGTTGGTCACTGGAGGTCGTTCACTTTAATCTTGAATATGAAAATTAGCCCATGGAGGTCATGTTGAATATGCAAATTAGCTGATATTTGTATCCAACCAGGATGATCCGTCAAAGGATGCTTAGAAAAAAAATCTCGAAGATCAGAATATGATGACTGGAGAGCATTTACATCGATCTTGGATATGCAGATTAGCCCATTGCGGCCACGTAGAATATGCAAATTAGCTGATTATCGAACTTGAAAAATCTATTAAGAGGATTTTCAGAAAAAATATGCAAGGATCAGATGAATATTGGCGACTGGAGAGCATTTACGTTGACCTTTGATATGCAAATTAGCCCATGACGGACTTGTTGGATATGTCAATTAGCAGATTTTCAAACTCAAACAGGATAATCCATCAGAGGGTGTTCAGAAACAAATTCGCAAAGATCGGATGCATATTGCCCACTGGAGAGTGTTTACGTGGTCAAATTGTTGAATAATAATAATAATAACAAAAATTGACAGCACTAAAGCAATATTTCCACCACATTGTATCGTATCAAAATTATATCTTGAAACTACGTTATTAATTATGTAAAACGCAGTGACGTCACTCCGTGAAAACACGGTTATATAGCACCCCCTCCCCCATACTTCAATCTGTGCAACGCAGTGACGTCACTCGGTGAAAACAAAGTGACTCTCATTTCTATGACATTTCTCTCATGTGGGTGACACTCACTTCTATTACACATCACTCCTGTGAGCGACACTCATGTTTATAACATATCACTTATGTGAGTGAAACTCACTGCTCTAACATATCACTATAAATGCGAGTGAAACTGACTTCTATGACATATCACTCATGTGAGTGAAACTGACTTCTATGATATATCACTCATGTGAGTGAAACTGACTTCTACGGCATATCACTCATGTGAGCGACACTCATTTCTGTAACATATTACTCATGCGAGAGACTCATTCTATAACATATCACTCATTAATGTGAGTGACACTCACTGCTATAACATATCACTCATGTGAGCGACACTCACTTATGTAACACATCACTCATGTGAGTGACACTCATTTCTATGACATTCTAATATAATTACAACAATGTGGCAGCTGGATTATTTTACTGTGTGTAAACAAAGGCAGTGGTAAATATTTGGGCCTCCTGGACAGCCTGAGGGAGCTTTCCCTCTAATGCTGAAAAGTTAGTCTGTAATATATTTTTTTTTATCTTTTAACGCTATTTCGTCTAAAGATACATGACTGACTGACTGAAAAGATGGTATTATACTTGCAAAATTTTAACCCCACCGGAAAAAAATACATAATGTTAATTAAAAAAAACATTTGGGCAGCACCTCCCGGACAGCCCAAGGGCGCTTTACTGTAATGCTGAAAAGTTAGTCTGCATTTTTTTTCTTTTAACGCTACTCCGTCTCAAAATACATGACTGACTGACTGAAAACGGGACAGAACTGTGCTTTTTTTTAAATTAAAAGAAGATCAAATATTCCGGTATTGGGGAAGATGTGATAACTCCAGTTATATAACATTAATATGGCGGCGATTTTGAATTTTGCATGATAATGCTGTCAAATAAAGGTATCATGTGTTTTATTGTATTCCTTGATACCGAAAACATGGTTCGGTGAAATAATTGAAGATATGATAAGTTGAGTGATTTCATGGCGGCCATTTTGAATTTTGAGGTTTTTTTTTAAATACCTTAAAGGCCGAGGTACACTCTTCGCAGTTTCCGTGGTAAAACTGGCATGTTAGATTTATTAACTGGCCCCTGTGACCTGTTGGTGACAGGAGTGTTGACAGCGTGATACTATGCAGGCTGCTGCTCATCTCACACACACCGTGCATGACTAGTCTGTATCGCCGCTCAACACTTTTCGCACACTGACAACTGTTCGCCGGTATTGGTATAACGTAACCGAATTGCATCCTGACAGAGGCAGACTTAGTTGTTTCCACACTAGAGTGAGAATATATGCATACGGCATCGTTGGGAAGGCGAGATGGGCTAATCTCAGCACAAGTCACCACCACATCAAGCCCGAGCCTTTAGGAGGGGGGGGGGGCTGGAGTATTTTCGAAATAAATAATTTCGGGGTGACCCTGCGTGAAATAAATAATGTACACCAAGAACTGTTCTATATAAACATGTAATAAAATTTGATTTTCAGTGCGCTGCAGAGCCGGGTTGAAATAAATAATTTGTCCGCTACAAAAAGACCAGCCCTCCCCCCGTGGAGATTGAATGGTGGCCCCTGAGCACGGACAACCAGACAACTGCACCACAGATTTGGCATAACTTATACCCTTGTGAAAATCTCGTCTTTATTCATGTAGGCCTACACGTCAGATGTAAGCACTACAATAATATGAACCTACACATCGACATGTAATATTGCGGCATGTAGGCTACAATCACATGACTGATAGAACAACAATATGCAAGGTGTGGTGGATTACCCAGGAAACACAAAAAAGTGACCCACAGTTGGGTTAATGTTGGCCCATCGTCTTCGACGCTAGCCGAACATTAAACCAGCATTTGTTTAACGTTTTATATTTGCAGGGTACGAACCAGTTATAATAAGCATCACAGAGTGAACAGTTCTCAATTCCTCACCAGCAGCAACAACAGAAACATGCAACCGCTCTACCTGAGCTATATCATAAACATTATATTCCTCGACAACTGCAATTGCAACCGCAGCACAATCAAAAACGACCAGTGCAACCACAGCGTCAGCAACCAGTGCAACCACAGCGTCAGCAACCAGTGCAACCACAGCGTCAGCAACCAGTGCAACCACAGCGTCAGCAACCAGTGCAACCAAGATCTGTTCAATGTCATATTTATCCAATTGAACACCAGAAACAAAACCAATTATCATCCCATTCTCCTGAACATTCTCACGGGCAGCATTATCAAGAGCAGCAGCAACAACAGTTTTTATCCCATTCTCTTGAACATTTTCATCAACAGCATTATGAGCAGCAACAGCAGCAGCAGGAACAACAGTTTTTATCCCATTCTCTTGAACATTCTCATGGGCAGTATCAACAACAACAGCAGCAAGAACAGTTTTTACCCCATTTCCCTGAGCATTCTCATCAGCAGCATTATGAACAACAACAACAACAGCAGCAGGAACAACAGTTTCCATCTCATTCTCCTGAACATTTGCATGGGCATTATCAACAACAACAGCACCAGGAAAAACAACAATTTCTATCCCATTCTCCTGAACATTCTCATGAGAATTATCAACAACAACAACAGGGGGAAGAAAGGCAATCGACATTGCATAATGCAACTGCATATAACAGTAAGCAACAACACAAAGCAACGCATTCGATTAATCACAAATATCATTTTATAAGCCAATTTTCTAGTTTGATAAATTTGACCGACCGCATTTGTAAACACCAGCAACAATGCCCTGAAATTATTGTTGTCTCTGAAAACAGAATGATTGGTCATGTATGCGTGATTGTGTTTACTTGTCCAGCTGGTCATACTGTGCGGTGGTCATCTTCTGAGAAAATGGGCAGCAACTATGTTGTAAATTACAAGATGATGCAAGCTTATTTGTGTTCAGGAATTACTCCCATACAGTATGAACGCCTCTCAGATTTTGCAGATTACGGCATGTTATCACCTCGCTTCCACAGCCAAGCACAGCCAAGCACAGCTACCATTATCAGCAAACATATCGTTTATGAAGAGAGCTTCTGTATTCCAGGCTCGGGCTGAGGAGATGCGTCTGACTGGAAATGGAAAGAAAATCTCTATAATGACAGATGCTCGGCATGGCTGCAGGAAGAATTCCGTTCATACGGATCATGTCGCTATCGGATGTCGCTCACGTAAGGTCGTAGATATCCAGCATGTGAGTAAGAAGGATGATCTGGTATCCCAGCGACATGAAACGTTGGGCGTGAAGAGGATGTACGATGAATTCGACAGGCAGAACATCACTGTCGATATTCACGTACACGATAACAATGCCTCGATCAACAAAGCGATCAGAGAGAAATCCTCTGAGATACGCAACTGCAATGAGAGGTGGCATGCCACAAAACCCATAACTGCTGGCATGAAGGCCATCAGTATTGGGGCTAAGAAAAGAGAAGGGATTACGTGGCATGCCCAGCTGAGAGATAAAGGAGCACGGTTACGCAATCATGCTTACTGGGCGCTTGGAAATTGCAACAACGACCCCAGTATCCTTCGCCAACATCTGGATAATAGCGTCCTCCATTTCCAGCATATTCACGATGGCTGTGACACTGACAGCGAGTGTAAAGAACAAGGTTATGTGCCTGATTTTACAATTGTGAGAGATCCTGTAGCAGTTCAGCTTCTTAGAAAGTTTATCAAATCTCTCACATTGTACAAAATGGCAGGTAACTTTGTTCTGAACATGGATACATATTATGTTGAAAGTTTCAACAACACATGCCTGATATACCCAGACAAGAGGATTCACTACAAAGACGTAATGTATGAACTGCGTAGTGACCTCAGTGTCATTTGTTGGAATGAGCATGTGGATCGTCCGTATACCTCCACCAATCGAGCTATGCGTGCAAATTGCCCACGGAGACTTTCTGGTAAAAAAACGTATAAGAAAAAAACCTATAATTTTATCAGCGAAATGTGGGACCTTCTATGCGAAAATATAAATATAGATGAAAGCAAGAATACACATCTGGTTCAGAATCAATTTACGAACTAGATTATGTATGAGACATTATATATATTTATATTTACATATATTTGTATATAATTATTTTAAAATATTTTCAATTAATTAAATATCATAACCACGGTATTTTTTGCAAAATAAATATATAATCTAGATGTTTAATCGCTATACATATAATATTCCGCAGTTGACCCGATTATTTTGTTATTATTGATTGCGGATTGTAAGAGGTATTCACACGATCCACATGCGCATTCCAACATATCCAGTATATCAGCTGTATATTATATTCTGGAGTTTGCAATTTGTATGTTTCACATTAATGCCCAATATATAATTTATGATGTATATGTTTCATACTCAATGAAAGCAGAATCGGTACTCTAAAAAGTGTAGTCTGGATATTTCACAACGATATCATGCCGCATGTTTAATAACTGCTCTCAAATGGTAGCTCTGTCGTATGAGACCAAAAGGCAGTATGTGCTTAGTGCACAGAACAAGTAAGCAGATACTGCATTTTGGTTTCAGCCGAGTTGTATGTTTCACAACCATAATCAGACTACATCCTGGATGTTTCACAATCATATTATGCTGAATGTTTCACAACTATTGGCAGTGCTGTCTACAGATGTTTCAGAACCGTAATCAGACTATATCCGGTACGTTTCACAGCCACTCTCAAAGTTTTATAATTGTGGTTCACAATCTTTCCGAGTTGATGTTTCACTACCACTAACACATTTACAATATTATTATGTCATCCGCCAACACCTGAGATCTTTTTTGAGAGGCGTTAGCACAACCAATGTGGCTAATTTGGCCAATGTTTCATAATTAGTTTACACCATTTTTATTGACTAAAACTGCCGGTATGTGTGTACTTCATGACATAAAAAGTATTGCGTGATAGAATGACTTGGAATAACTTGGAGATATATTGTTGAAATATTCCCTAAACAGGAATCACGAAAAGAAATACATATAATAAATAACTGGCTGGTGTTGGTTTGTTCATAGTGCGAAGAGGATATTCTGAAATCTACTGAACAATTGTCATTTTAGTGATCAATTCTTATCAGATTCCATGACGCTATAAAACTATAATGATCAAATGATTATTCACGTAGAAAACCTCTATGCGAAAGTCGTTGCATCATTAAATCCATAGTACCCGGGATATATGATATAAATATACCAGAATATAATATCTATATACGTGTACATATTGACAAAAGTATTGTGTGTATTAAACCAGTAGGCCTAGTACATTATATTTAATGATTATGTAGGTTACCAGAAAATATCAATGTATTCTTTGTATGGAACTGTTTGATCTTGCATAAACGTATACATGCACTGCATACTTATTCCTGCATTTTACTTATTCGAAATATTTATTAAACTCACCTTGTTCAATCAAATATTTTTTGGTTGATTTAATGCGAGTGACATTGATAGCCAGAATATTTGTACGTCATTAATGTCCAGTTTCACGTTTGTGGTATATGGTTGTTAGTGTCAACTTCGCTTCGATTAGGAGGTAGTCAACAAAAATAATAATGTGATCTCAGATATATGATATGAAACATCCCGCAAATATTACGTATAACTGTATATATATCTTATGATAATATTCTGCTGATGTTTGTAGAAAAAACTGTTGATTTGAACAACATTTTAATATTTGGAACAGACAATGATTATGTGTTTGGAACAGTTAATGTTATAACTACCAAGTAAACATATGATAAACGTTCAATTAGAAAACATGTATATGTGTAATTATAAAGCAGTGGATACACATGTCAGCTGAATTTTTGCCCGGATTTTTTGCTATCGCAACAATGCAAAAGTATAATTTGGCGCCGGAAATAGTGTGCAGCAAGAGCAGCTTTTTTGTGATGATATGATAATGGTGACGAATTCTACTAGTTGTTAATTTGCAAATGTATATAGAGAAAGACAGAGGGAGAGACCATGCTAGCTATTTATCGCGCAGTCATCGACAGTGGAAATGTATGCTTTGATAACTTTGAAAAAAATGATCAAGAACTTATCTTTGTTTATTAAGACATAGCTATGACACATTTTTAATGGCTATGTGTTCGTGGTATTTGCCCGTCAATTATATTATTAATACTATGTATGCAATTGAGTTTTAATTGAACAAACAAATTGGTATTGCTTGGTATTAGTCCTGACTTTCTTTTTGAAACCCACTAATAAACTTATTGTCTTGTCATGCCTTGTCTTTTCCCATTGTTATCTATCTTTTTCTGAGCTTTATCTGAAGGTATGGGTTTTTTATATGAATGTGTGCAAAAGTGACAGTGTAATGATATAAACTAATCAAAACGTGTATACTTTTACCACTACACTAAAACAGCAGGCCCTATAATAACTGCTAGCTTCTAAAGTGAGCTGTCGCGGGCGTTGAACTGTGGCCATCTGATCTGTAAACGTACGTTGAATAATCAAGATAAAGCAAATTATTTGATTTTTAGTAGCACGTTTATAGCATGTTCATAATCAAGAGAATATAAATTATTTACACTTTATTATTACAGTCCCTTGTTATCACCCCAGTGTATAAGATACATTGATTTAATGCTGGTTCAATGGTCAAAGCTGTAAACAGCTGGCCAACATCGATCCAGCATTGGGGCAATGGCTCGTGTTTACTAGCACCCGTCTATATTTCCTGAATAACTCTTGAACGACATAAATGTGTAGGAAACGAGTTTGCCTGTTTTTTCGCTGTGTATTTGCTATGATTAGAAATAGATAATAGATATTTCTGGTATGATACATGTATGCTGTTACCAGGTTACAGTCGTCCAACGATCCCGGCGGCTCCCGGCTCCATGTGTGTTATGTTGGCCGCTTATCAGTCAGAGTACCCCACCCCGTCTCCGTGATGACAGACGAAGTATTTAACGACCGTATTTTCATCAGGTCGTGTGCATGGGGGTCACCGTGTCACGCAGTGAAACTCGGTCTTTAAGATTTAAAACCTATATTCACCCAGATATCATCGTAGGGTTGCTAGCCATGCAAAATCGGAACAATAAAAAATTATCAGTCACTCTTGTCTGCCGGACCATAGGTTCTGCAACTTCCCTGAACACAGTAAGCAAGGCAGGCTAGTGTCTCTTCATCCCCACTTGTTAGTTTCACTTGCGGTGTACTTACTGTGTATAATATCATGAGTATGTAACAGGATTGTGATCCCCCCCTTCGTCACCCGGGAGGATAAGTGCTCTCATCAGCACCCGCCTCGACAACGTACCTCCCGGGCCGGGTGACGACAGATGAAGTATTTTAGGACCACATTTTCATCTGGCATCCTGCATAGGGGTCACAGTGTCAAGAAGCGAGCCTCGATCTTTAAGTATTCTGTTTTGGTGCAAAACAATTGTCAACACTCCCAGCAAACACAACGTTGACCCAATGCTGGTCCAATGTTGGCCCACCATCTGTGACGCTGGCCTAGCATCAAACCAGCACTGACTCAACGCCTCGTGTTTGCTGGGCTGCTTTCAAAACAGTAAACATAAGAGATTTGTCTAGCATTTGTACAATGTTGGACCAACGTCCCACCGACGTTGTACAAATTTTATACAAATGTTTTGTGTTTTCTGGAAATAGCAGCTGGTCTGGCATTGGTTACTGCTGGCGGCGATTACAAGCCGATACTGAACCAATATCTGTTAAATGTTGGGCCAGTATGTTGCTGGCCAGTATCCATTCAGTCCTAGTGTTCAATACAGGCCACAGGATTGCGCCATTAGCGCACAATTTGCTCAATTGTCGCACTGTGAGAAATCCCAGTGGGCCGCGGTGGCGCGTAGCGTTAAACATATATTTCTGAAAGATGAGATTTGAATTTCAGAACGGGGCTCACGTACGCATGGCAAGATCCAACCAAACACGAAACGTTTACCAACGTTGGGCAGCATCGCAGACAGTGGCCCGGCATTGAATCAATATTGGATGAACGTCGCAAACTCTGGGATAGCTGAAGCTGTTCTGATGATGCCGGCACGATTAGCACAGCGGGTCACATATTGCATGCGGTCCGTCTGTTAATGAAGCAAGCGTGCACACTCGGTGGCAATGCTGACCATCGCTGATTTATTGCTAGGACGGCAGCGGAGACATTGGCACAGGTAGAAATCAGCGACGGCCACGATACACTGTCCCTATGACTGTTTTAAAATAGTCCCACCGTCCACGACGCTGGCCCAGCAAAAAAACAACATTGGCTCAATACATCGCGCTCGCTTGGTATAACCTATACGAAGGAATACATACATGATATGTGCACGTGTAAGAGCGTTAATTCGTGTGGACGAAGTGCCAAAGAAGACAAGCAATCTGGTGGCTATGGTTCCCAGGATAGTTTGCGCGAGCCTTTGTTTACACTCCCAGCAAACATAAGATGTCGAACTAATGTTGCTTTATTGTTGGTCCAACGTCGTAGACAGTGGGCCAACATTAAACTACTAGCACTGATTCAACGCCTTGTGTTTGATGGTTGTAGGCCTACTATACACCCAGCAAGTAGGAATCGTCGACCCAATGATGTTCGCACAAGGTTTGACACGCTTGACCAACGTAATCGTCGCGTGTTTGTCCGTTATATCAAGGAATGTTATATTATATAAACAGCCATTAAAACTCACGTGCGACCGTCAGCCCGTGCGTAGTAAAAAATCGTGAGGTCCGGTAAAAATCAATAACTGTGCGACCTCATGTCTGATAAAAAATATTGTGCATATAATCTATATTTGTATTACGGAACAAATGCATGGCCTTTAAAAGTTGTTTCAAAGAAATCTGGCTATTCAAATTTCATTTTATTGTTTTAATTAATAGAGCAAACTGAACACTGTAAAACAGCGGAGCGTCTGGATTGGCTGGCAGCCCGCCAGTGCATCACGCGTCCACATAATGTGGTCAGCTTAATTCCATAAGTATTAACATGTAAGCATATACCATTAATTAAGTGCATCTGTACTGGACTGTATAATCATTACACGTGCATGGACACCGTAACTGATAAGCGCGTGCTGTTTTCTGCTAGTGAGCGGGGCTATCCATGACTAATTTGGCCCGCCACTTTTTAAATATGTATTACTTTTCACATTTTCCGATATATGACAGCTTATCAAATTTGTTATTTAGCAATCATACTGTTCTTTTAATATTTATTATAAACTATGATAGATCTGATATATGGCAGGAAGGAATTTAGCATGCATAGCCATATCGGGGAGTCAAACAACCAAAGACTTTCCACAACAGTATTTTACCATCTCAGTGCTCATGTACTTGTACACGTGGGGTGTCCCGCGCCGCAATGGATCTACACTAGAAAACACCAGACGTTGACCCGGTGTTGTTTTAATGCTTTTCCACCCTCTACGACGTTGGCCCAGCATTAAATAACACTGGATCAGCGTCTCCTGTTTCCTGGGATAGCAGATCCCGGCGGCAGGGAAAAATCATTCAGTCCCTGGCTCCCATACTGGTCAGTTGATCCTTGGTTGATCTGATGAAAACAATCTTGAAATTATAATGTCCTCTAAATTAAAATATATTCCTGGTGCTGTCCCAGGTAAAGTTGGGAAACGCAAAGCTGCTGCTCCTGGTGATATTGCAAAGAAACATCGTGTAGGCTATATGAGGCTACTGGCAGAAACAGATCATTTTTGGAAAAACTTGTGGAAAATTGGTCGGGAATGGCTGGAATTTGATGAGAGTAAGATGACATGCAAATGGTGCATTAAGGCATATCCTGATGCTGCGCAGGGGGGGGGGGGGGAACAGCAAAGACCACTACTACTACTACTACTAATAGTGGTGGCCTGAGGGGACAACACAAATTTATTATTATCATTATTATTATCAAATTTATTTATCAGCAAGGAACATTTGAAAGCAAGAAAATGAAATGAATCGGGCTTTCTTGAAAGCAAGAGACCTGCACAAAGCTGCAGTTGAACCAACTGGGAAAAGTGAAGCCGTCCAGATAAATAAAGCTGATCGGAAAAAAACTTGTGCTCAAGATGCGCAATGCCTACTATGTTATTAAAAATGGTCGACCATTTTCTGATTTTCCAAAATTGTGTTTGCTTGATGAAAGTAAAGGCCTGACTACAGGAAAAGCTTACAGAAACATCCGTGGATGTGTGGAGTTTCTGACTGCAATTGCAGAGTCCATCAGAATTGAAACCAGTGAATTGTTGAGCCGGGCAAAGTTCCTGTCATTGACTATGGATGGCACAACAGACGTCGCAGGGGATGAGCAAGAAAATCTTTATCTGAGATGCTGCATTGCTGGCGAAGTAATTAACAAATATATCTCGACTTACATGCCATTGTCTGCAACATCTGAAGGCGTGTATCAATGCCTTATAAATGAAGTGAAACAAAATGACATTGACATGAATAAACTTGTAGGATTTGGAAGTGATGGGGCTGCCACAATGATGGGCATCAGAAATGGAGTTGGTACACGACTTAAAGGAATTTGCCCAGATATCACTCTAATTCACTGCTTGGCACACCGACTTGAGCTTTGTTTCAAAGATGCCATCAAGAAGTCACAGTATTATGACAAAGCACAGACATTGCTTATTGGCCTGTACTATTTCATAAGAAAATCACCCAAACAAAAAAGGGGTCTTCTTATGGCATTTGAAGCCAACAATATGAAGGCATGTCTGCTAACAAAGTGTGGTGGAACAAGGTGGATAGGACACCAAGTCAGAGCCATAGCCGCATTCTTGAAATCATTTCAAGCCATAGTCGACTACCTTTCCAACCACAGCAATGAAATTTTAGAAAAACTCGCAAGCGAGTATGATCAGGGTGATACGACAGGGGAGAAATTAGCAAGCGCATCACTAGCTAAATTGGTGGGTTATGTATACTCCACTACATATCAAAAAAGTAAAAGAAAAGATGGAGAAGCACAGCCGTCCATCGAATTGTGCCAATATGAAGGCAACAAAAGTAAACCAAGGCGTTTACAGAAAATTAAAAGAATATACAAGAAAAAAGGATATGCACTTTTATAAATTACATGACCACAAAATCTAAAACACTAGACACATGTGAAACAGAGCAGACCAGACAACTGGCGTTGGATGCACTCTCACTATGTGCACATACCAACTTTAATCTGAATGTGCAACGGAAATTTTTGATGAAGCCAGATATCGGCAAAGATTATGCTGCTTTGTGTACTTCTGATCAGCCACAGACTGAGTGGCTATCTGGGGATAATCTCTCTAAATTCCTAAAAGAGATTGGGGATGTCAACAGAATCGGCAAGACCTAGGTTCCAAAGCATACTGGGAACTACACAGCTTATCGTGGCCGATCATCTTATGAATCATTATTCATATGGAAGAGGCAATTCCCACAAGGCCCGTGGCTATTACAACACGTCAAAAAACTACCACCGTCAGAAAAGGGGTTACAACAGAAACAAAAAACGTCATAGCTCCCTGAATTAAATCATGCACCTGTGTCTGACCAGGTAAGAACAATCCAGTTATCTTTAGATACAAACTGTCATTTTCCTGCGTCAAGGCAATTGGCTGCGCAGATAAATATGTGTACAGCTGGTCAAATTTCTACACATATTGATGCATGGCGTCAAATTACATCCGATAAAACTATTCTGGATATAGTACGTGGCTGTCAGATTGAATTTGTGACGCAGCCTATTCTATACAGGGTTCCTAATGAGCCAACATTTTCTCAGACAGAACTAAAATGTATTTATGATGAGATAGCTAGATTAGAATCATTGTGTATTGTAGAAAAAACAATTCCGTGTGAAGGGGAATTTATATCTACTATCTTCACAACACCAAAGAAAGGCGGTTCTCCCAGGCTAATTTTAAATCTAAAAAAGTTGAACAAATTTATTGCATATAAATATTATTATCATTATTATTATCAAATTTATTTATCAGCAAGGAACATTTGAAAGCAAGAAAATGAAATGAATCGGGCTTTCTTGAAAGCAAGAGACCTGCACAAAGCTGCAGTTGAACCAACTGGGAAAAGTGAAGCCGTCCAGATAAATAAAGCTGATCGGAAAAAAACTTGTGCTCAAGATGCGCAATGCCTACTATGTTATTAAAAATGGTCGACCATTTTCTGATTTTCCAAAATTGTGTTTGCTTGATGAAAGTAAAGGCCTGACTACAGGAAAAGCTTACAGAAACATCCGTGGATGTGTGGAGTTTCTGACTGCAATTGCAGAGTCCATCAGAATTGAAACCAGTGAATTGTTGAGCCGGGCAAAGTTCCTGTCATTGACTATGGATGGCACAACAGACGTCGCAGGGGATGAGCAAGAAAATCTTTATCTGAGATGCTGCATTGCTGGCGAAGTAATTAACAAATATATCTCGACTTACATGCCATTGTCTGCAACATCTGAAGGCGTGTATCAATGCCTTATAAATGAAGTGAAACAAAATGACATTGACATGAATAAACTTGTAGGATTTGGAAGTGATGGGGCTGCCACAATGATGGGCATCAGAAATGGAGTTGGTACACGACTTAAAGGAATTTGCCCAGATATCACTCTAATTCACTGCTTGGCACACCGACTTGAGCTTTGTTTCAAAGATGCCATCAAGAAGTCACAGTATTATGACAAAGCACAGACATTGCTTATTGGCCTGTACTATTTCATAAGAAAATCACCCAAACAAAAAAGGGGTCTTCTTATGGCATTTGAAGCCAACAATATGAAGGCATGTCTGCTAACAAAGTGTGGTGGAACAAGGTGGATAGGACACCAAGTCAGAGCCATAGCCGCATTCTTGAAATCATTTCAAGCCATAGTCGACTACCTTTCCAACCACAGCAATGAAATTTTAGAAAAACTCGCAAGCGAGTATGATCAGGGTGATACGACAGGGGAGAAATTAGCAAGCGCATCACTAGCTAAATTGGTGGGTTATGTATACTCCACTACATAACAAAAAAGTAAAAGAAAAGATGGAGAAGCACAGCCGTCCATCGAATTGTGCCAATATGAAGGCAACAAAAGTAAACCAAGGCGTTTACAGAAAATTAAAAGAATATACAAGAAAAAAGGATATGCACTTTTATAAATTACATGACCACAAAATCTAAAACACTAGACACATGTGAAACAGAGCAGACCAGACAACTGGCGTTGGATGCACTCTCACTATGTGCACATACCAACTTTAATCTGAATGTGCAACGGAAATTTTTGATGAAGCCAGATATCGGCAAAGATTATGCTGCTTTGTGTACTTCTGATCAGCCACAGACTGAGTGGCTATCTGGGGATAATCTCTCTAAATTCCTAAAAGAGATTGGGGATGTCAACAGAATCGGCAAGACCTAGGTTCCAAAGCATACTGGGAACTACACAGCTTATCGTGGCCGATCATCTTATGAATCATTATTCATATGGAAGAGGCAATTCCCACAAGGCCCGTGGCTATTACAACACGTCAAAAAACTACCACCGTCAGAAAAGGGGTTACAACAGAAACAAAAAACGTCATAGCTCCCTGAATTAAATCATGCACCTGTGTCTGACCAGGTAAGAACAATCCAGTTATCTTTAGATACAAACTGTCATTTTCCTGCGTCAAGGCAATTGGCTGCGCAGATAAATATGTGTACAGCTGGTCAAATTTCTACACATATTGATGCATGGCGTCAAATTACATCCGATAAAACTATTCTGGATATAGTACGTGGCTGTCAGATTGAATTTGTGACGCAGCCTATTCTATACAGGGTTCCTAATGAGCCAACATTTTCTCAGACAGAACTAAAATGTATTTATGATGAGATAGCTAGATTAGAATCATTGTGTATTGTAGAAAAAACAATTCCGTGTGAAGGGGAATTTATATCTACTATCTTCACAACACCAAAGAAAGGCGGTTCTCCCAGGCTAATTTTAAATCTAAAAAAGTTGAACAAATTTATTGCATATAAAAAATTCAAAATGGAAAAGCTTAAATGCGCAATCTCCTTGCTTAAAAAAAATGCATGGATGACAGTTTTGGATTTGAAGGATGCTTATTATTCTGTGCCAATTACTCTTGAGCACAGAAAATATTTAAAATTCTATTTTCAAGGACAACTTTATTGTTTCACTTGTTTGCCTAATGGCTTATCCTGTGCACCCAGGATATTTACAAAATTACTGAAGCCTGTATTTGCTACACTGAGAAGTCAAGGTCACTT
Source organism: Flabesymbios commensalis (assembly GCA_964017125.1). Lineage (NCBI taxonomy): Eukaryota > Metazoa > Annelida > Polychaeta > Terebellida > Flabelligeridae > Flabesymbios > Flabesymbios commensalis. The sequence continues at coordinate 76,884,310 of OZ024915.1, forward strand.
GTCTGTGAGTTACATTGACGATGTGTTTTTGCAAGCTGATACCCTTGCAAAGTTAGGCACTGATATACATGTCACTACAAAGCTGCTGTTGGACTTAGGCTTTGTTATTCATGTCGTTAAGTCAACATTTAGTGGGACAAGAACACAACCTTTTGTGGGATATATATTAGACACAGACCATATGGTGCTGACGTTGACTGACGAAATGAAATGAATCGGGCTTTAGGCCACCTTTGTGCACATATAGGCTAAACTGGGCCAGGAGAACCTCCTGAGGATGGTGAGATGATTGAGATGACACTGTCCACCAGACACAGGATTCGAAATTCGAGCCCTGGCGGTCTGAGGCCGAGCACACTACCTCTCGGTCACGGAGGCTCCCCACAATACTAACTTTCACACGTGGATGGGGAAGAAACAATTTTGTTTCTTTCAAACCGCCGAGACCGGGAACCGAACCCCGGACTCTGGCGTGAAAGGCAGCGGTGCTAACCACTACCCTAGGGCCCCCGCCCTTGACTGACGAAAAGATCAACAAACGTGTTAATGCCTGTAACGATGATAACATCACAGCTGGTTTCTATTCGAGATGTGTCACATTTACTGGGCTTGATTGTTTCAGCATTTCCAGCAGCAGAATTTGGCCCTTTGTATTATAGGTCCATAGAGATTGAGAGAAATAGAGCATTGCAAATATCAAAGGGTGACTATGATTCAAAAACGTCTTTATCTGCAGAAGCCAAAAGTGACATAATTTGGTGGCGTGATAACGTAGCCACCTGCCAAGCAGCTGTATTCCGCAGTGATTCTACTTAGAACTGATAGTTCTAAAAAGGGATGGGGGGGGGGGGTATAGGGCCTACTGGACTCTTGGGTCTGACTCAAGTGAGACCACAGTGGGGAGATGGAACCCTCTGGAAGCTAAGGAACATATAAATTACCTTGAATTGAAGGCAATACAATTTGCGCTGCATTCATTTTTTGACAAAGATAAATGTGTACATATAAAAATTGAATGCGATAATGTGACAGCTGTGTCATATTTAAGTAAAATGGGTGGTGCTCGTTCTGCTCTTTGTAATGCTTTATCTGGAGAAGTATGGTTCTGGTGTATTACAAGACAAATATGGCTAACAATTACACACCTACCAGGCAGCGAGAATATAGAAACAGACAGTGCAAGCAGAAAATTCAATGATGACGGAGAATGGAGCTTACAAAATCATTATTTTACAGCACTAACAAGCTTATGGGACAGTCCGTCTGTTGATCTTTTCGCCTCAAGATTAAATAATAAAGTAGATCAGTATGTATAAATTTAATCTAATTTACTGTTCCCCCTTTCAGCCCTTCTCGGAGAAATTCTCCAAAAAATACAAGGTAAGTAAGTAAGTAAAATGTCTGCTTTACTTCACTTTTCGGCCAGTATGGCCATTTACAGAGGAGGTCATCCACTGTATTACATCCCACCCTATACCCACCCAAAAAGTGGTTATTAAATTATCAACAGTCGTTCTCACAACATCGCTGAAGTCTGACGCTCGTATTACCACAGGACAATCTCATGTAATTCCCTGGTTCCGGCAAATGCTACGGTAGAATCTCCATCAAATTTCAACTTACAGGTAAGTTTCGTTTAATTGTTCAAACAAAATGGCTGCTAGAGGGCCATGGCAGAGCAATAAATGTAGTACAGAACTGAGTTGAGATATCATAGTGGTGTCTACTATAGAGTTTTTCGTTGCTTCAACATTGTTGGTTCCATGACCAGTCTGCATGTCAAATTCGACAGCTACCTCGAGTTATTCATTAAAAATGGGGAAAGAATAAGACATGCAGAAGGAGTTAAATGTGTCGACTTAAATGAAATATCAGCTGAAATTTTAAAACCAAAGCAACATGAGATTTTCGGACATAGCCAGCTAACAAAACAGCAACTTGGCCTTAGTCTGGCTTCTTCAACACCAGAGTTCGCCCAGCTGTATGTTCTCAGGAGTGGATCCGTCACAGACGAAGGGATTGTGCCAGCATAATTTCTGCGTGCAGACGGGTTGTCTGTACCGCCTTCCATAGAGACTTCAGAACTAAATACATTTGGCTTGTCATGTTATTAAAGGAAGCCGATGTAATTATGTGTGACGGAAGCGTCGTCGGTGCAAAAAAAACACGGAAAACAATGTGTTGTATTCTGTCACAAACAGGAAGAACTGTCTTGCGAAACAAACAATACTTCTAAAAAATCTCATCACATATAACAGTACTAAGTTAGGCCCTATATAAATATCTTATTTTTCTATCCCTATTCGTGTATATCACAGCACTAAATATATAATATATAATTTTCTCTTTTTTATTGCGGTGTGTGACGTGAGAGCTTGCCATAGCTCGTAAACTATTTATTGAGTAGACTTGCGTGCTATATAAGTATGCAGCCATCAGACATATGAGTACTCACATGAATATATGTTATTTTACTGTGCTTGTTCATATTTTTGCTATATCATGACATTGCACAAATAATTTATATGATTTTTCTCTATTTGTGACGTGAAAGTAGCTAATTGTCATATCTTGCGAATTAGTTATTGTGTGTTACATATTCATACAGACTACCAATTCAATTCGGTTTATTTATGCTTGAACTTACATATACATGTATACAATTTTTAAGAATGCAAAGGAGACCCGCACAAAGTTTATGACAAAAAAAAGAAAGTGGAAATTTAAAGGGACTGGCCCAGGCTAAAATCATCAAAAAATCGTTGATTTTATTTTGGCTCCTTAATATGACCATATGATGTAAACATGTCCATAGACTAGAGCTGCAAAAGTTTTTAAATTTTTCTGCTGCGCATTCACCAGTTAGACTAGATATAGAGACGAAATTCCTGATTTGTAATTATTGACAACCATGTCAAAAATTAGAAATACGGGAATTTCGTCTCTATATCTAGTCTAACTGGTGAATGCGCAGCAGAAAAATTAAAAACTTTTGCAGCTCTAGTCTATGGACATGTTTACATCATATGGTGATATTGAGAAGCCAAAATTAAATCACCGATTTTTTAATGCTTTTAGCCTGGGCCAGTCCCTTTAAAGAAAATCTGAGACAAAGTGCGTGGGGCCTTCGTTGAAATGACATGGACTGACCCTATATCAATTTAATGTGTACCCTTGGCCATCTTGGAAATTTGCTGATTTTGGGCTTTTTAGAAATCTATATGAATTGTCTCTTTGGATAAAACGTTCCTAATGGGTATATGTAACATCGATGCCAAGTGTCATGCTTGCCCTAAAAGTGCGACTTTTCCAATTTTTTTAGCTCTTGGGATGTCTACTGTAGTCAAGAGCACATTAAAAAGGTTCTTATTTATATTTATTAGAATCAAATTTTTGCTCATTTGTATCTTGAAATTGACGTTGTGACTTTGAAGACGATATGAAATCATAAAAATTATACCAGAAATGGATTTTCTAGTCAAAAGTACCCGAAAAAGATATATTAGTTAGAAATATCATATTTAACCTTCAAAATCATCTTTTCGCTTATTTGACCTGAACATTTACATTTTGCCCTTGAAGATGACCCTATATCATCTAAATAGTACCACAAAATAATTCTTCAGTTAAAAACACACCAAAAAGAGGTATTACACTGATAAATACACTTACTGCTAATTGCATTCGTTAAAAATAACATTGATGATTTAACAGTTTTGAACTTATTTAAAAATAACCTTGATGATTTAACAGTTTTGTACTTATAATTGACCTTGAAGATGATACCTTAGAATTGACCTTTTAACCTTGAAGATGTCCTTGAATAAGCAAAACATCATTAGAAATAAATTATGTAGTCAAAATCACACCAAAAAAAGTTATTAAATTTGTTTCTAATTATGTTTGTTAAAAATGACATTTTGAACTATTTGACCTTGAAATTGACCTTTTAACCATAAAAATGGACTTGAATCATTAAAATAATATCAGAAAATGATTTTTTCAGTCAAAATAAGATGAAATAGAGGTATTACACTTGTTTGTAGCTTTATTTTTAAAAAAATATGATTTGACCTTAATATTTGACCTTTGACCTTTAATTTTGTCATTTTTCTTAAAACGCTCAAGGATATCCTCTTGATAACCGGCGGATATGTTTCATAGAATCCATCAAAAAAAAACTTTAACAGCAGATGCAGGGTTGGGCCAAAAAAAACGCCCTTCCTCTATATTATTCCTAAAGAATATTATCAACTTCTGCAACGTAGTTAGCAAGCGATCGACAATGTCAGCCCACTCAGGGCTAGCTATCCCAAGCAAACAAATAAACTATTAGGAAGTGAGATGTGCGTTGACGTAGGCCTAACGTTCAAATCTATTAATATTTAATTATGCCGTCATAATTATTGCACCAATGACTTGTATATCTGCATACGCAGCTGCAATTCAAGCTCGCTGCGGGCTCGCGCGAAAGTCACACAAATGTTCTTTTGCCCCCCCCCCCCCCCCACACACACACTTTAAAAATAATCTGACGCGATCAGGCCTACTACACTTGGGCCCCTATTCTTCATAATGTACCTCTACGAAATGACGGGCTGTCATTGACTCCCATTATAACTTTCCCGTACGCATAGCTACTCCGTATTATTATTATATTCAATGAATTGGCACATGCGCGGCTGCTATTAAAACTACTCACAATTTATCTGAAACAATTTACTATCTGTAGGCCCCATCGGAGCTGGCCAAGCTGTCGCAATTTGCATTTTCTGGCAAATTTAATGCCTAATTTTGCGAATTTAATGCCTAAATGGTGAAATTTTGCCGTTCATGTATTTTGTTACTGGATATATAGCCTACGGTAGGCCTACTTCACATTTGCAACGTCAATTATTTTGACACCCCTATGTAAAACATCACTTACACTCCGTAGCAGTGTGTGTGCCTACACACTGCTACGCTGTGTGCTGAATTATGCCGACTGCAAGTGGCCCTCCCCGACCCCTTTCACCACTCTCCCCCTGTATGAAATGATTACTTGTCCCATTTAAACGAAACTGCCGCTCGGGCAGGATTTTCAGCGTAACGCGACAGTGTTTAAATGGGGACAGTGTAAACATCACTATAAGTGGAGATTCAACTAAAAATACGGTAAGTCGAGTTATTTAAACATAATTATATATTTATATTCAACATGTCATTAAAAGTGTAGGTAACATGTAAGTCTCTCACCTTAATATCCAAATCACAAATGACGTCTTTCCGACTTCACTCATCCGGATCGCTTTGATATGGAGAACTCAATGATGATACTGGAAGCCAGAGGAGAGCTACTGTGACATGTGGATGAGGCATCCAACGGAGGGGGTAAATCACCAAAGACAATGTTACGAAGCACCGTGATACAGGCCTACACATACCTTAGAAATGGTTGCCCCTCACAGGCCTCGCTCACTCTGTGATTATAGGCGGGAAGATGCTGAGGTGAAGGCGCGAAACACAGCACTCCTGATAACAAGGCGGGATGTGTGTGGGTGGCCCAATGCTAGCCGTGTCGTCATCTCTGAGGCCGTGGATTGATGTATTTGCTTTACCCGAAAAATTCAACATGGCGGTGACTGAGAGCGATCCCGACCCCAAGGTCCGAAATATGTCAATAACTTTTGAATGACAGTGCGACCTCTGAGCTGAGCATGCGGGCATGGAACTCAAATGTTACTGATTCTAAAAAAAACTGTTTTCGATCTGATTATGCCCAGATATTTTCCGATATGACAGTCCAAAGAAATGTCCCACGATTTTGTACGCGGTCAATCAGTGGCTGAAACCTGTTTCAGCAGCTGGGGCTAGCCCAGTGCTGTCTACGTGCTGGGTCTGCATCTATAACATCGTGCCAACATTAAGACAGCGTTTGAATACATCACCTACTGACGCTGTATCCACATTAACTGTTGAAGCGCTGGGTTGTATAGTTTATCTTTTACCCCCTTGAAATTGTGTCTCACTATCGCGACCCACAACTTCAAGTGGATTAAAAATACTTATAATTATTATTTTTTTGCGATTTCTGATAAAAATATAATGCTAATCGAGCAAATGCAATGCTTATTTCTCTTATACATTTTCATTTTGGAAGGAATACTGTAAAGCCAATAAACTGCTATATCACAGCAAACATTGAGTCAATGGTGATGTATAGTCGGCCCACCGTCTGCGACGCTGGACCATCATTAAACCAACATTGGCGTGTCCCATGTTTGCTTGGATGCTGCTCTCCCGCGTAAAACCTTAAAACCGCAATTAGCGCTGTAATTCCAGCAAACACGACACGTTGAAACAATGATGTTTTAATGTTGGGCCATCGTCGCAGACGTTGGGCCAACAATAAAACATCATTGTTTCAGAGTGTGGTGTTTGCTGGAATTACAGCGCTAATTGCGGTTTTAAGGTTTTACGCGGGAGAGCAGCATCCAAGCAGGGACGGGGTTTGACTGCATCACATATACATTACTGTAGATCTGGTAATTTTCTTGTGTTTAAATTTTCGCGAATTTGTCATTATGTGACTTTACGTGAAGTTTTGAATTCGCGAATTATCAATTTCGTTGATATTAGTGCTATTATAATAATAATTTTCGCGAGATTTTTAAGTTCGCGAATTTTTCCTCCACGCAAAAATTAAAAACCTCGCGAATATTACCAGATCTATAGTAGGCCTATCTGGGTTATCAGGTCAGCACGATACCCTAACCCAATGTTGGAGTAATGTTGGACCAACGTCTGCGACGCTGGCCCAGCATTATACCAACATCGGGTCAGTGTATCGTGTGTTGGGTTATCACTGGATTATATTACCTTGCTGATATCTGCTGTGAAGTGAGTAATTAGGGCTGGAAGTGACCCAGCGAACACGAGACATTGAACCAATGTTGGGTCAATGTTGGCCCGCCGTCTACGACGCCGTCCCAACATTGACCCAGCTTTGGTTCAATGTTTCGTGCTTGCTGGGGAGGATAGCCAGCCCTGTTATCAGGTTATGCCGGGCAGGGCTATATATTGGGAGGGGACCTGTGTACGCTTTGATATTGGGAGGTGCACAACTTCATGTTACTAATCACAACAAGCACGATACATCCACCCAATGTTGGGTCAATGCTGGGCCATCGTCTACGACGTTGAACCAGCATTGGGTCGATGTATCATGTTTGCTGGGAATAATCCGTGGATTTGATATTCAAGTCACACTAAGAGTAATAGGGGAATACATTTAACCCTTACAACGCTAAAATATTATTGTATAAACCACGGGGACCGAAGGGTTTTTACGATTTGAAATCATCATAAAAATCTTGCTTAAAAGGACTGCCCCAGGCTAAAATCATAAAAAAATCGGTAATTTTTTTCCTAATATGACCATATGATGTAAACATGTCCATGGAATAGAACTGCAAAAGTTTTTAAATTTTCCGTGCTGCGCATTTTCCGGTGGATGCAGTTAGGCGCTCTACCTATTGCACCACGTCCCCTCCTCTGTTCAAGACCGTTTAGACGGCGTTTGACAACATCTCATATAATATCTTAGTTAGTTAGGGGAGGGGGACCATTAAATTGCTAGGGGGGGTATAGTTTGAATTGGACAAATTATTTATTTCGCTTCCTATTGCATAGCTTTTTTTCACTCTGCCTCAAGCAAAATATTTATAGCAGTTAATTGGAGTGTGGAGATACATATTTGTTTTAATTTCTCAGAATGTTTTTCTGTCACGTTGGATCCCAAACTGGCGATTTTTAAGGGTAATTAAATGATGCTGCACATAAGCTGATATAATCATATACCTAAAATTTATTTTTGATATAGATATTTATTTACAACATGTCTAGCCGAATAAACAACGGCTCTAGGCGAGTGCGACAAGGCCAGTCAGAGCTACAACATGTCCAGACAAAAAATTTTGTCTACAAATATTTATTTAAAAAATACTCTATCCCCCTCCCTGTAATTTAATGGTAGCCCCCCTCCCATCAGGTTATCACTCAGTTATGCTGTAGCTCTTGTAATATTAGCAATGTTTTTTTGCGCGGAGGACAAATTCGGGAATTCAAAAATCTCTAAACTACTTGAAAAGTCCCAAAATCAGAAAATCACGAAAATATGAACACGCTATTATTACCAGAGCTACAGTATATTGGGAGGAAGTGTACGCTCTGATATAGGCTCTTTGGTTGTATCACAGTGCTCTGGGAAGACATGAACCAGGCGGGGGGGGGGGGAATGACCAGGCGGGGGGGGGGGGGAATTGTCCACTCTCAGCTATCGTTGAAACAAGGATACTAGAACACAAGGATATACAGCTCCGGAGAGCGGGGTTTGGGTGGGGGGGAAGAGATTAGTACCCATTCATAGAGTGAAGGGACCCCTTTGTTTTAGACAGACCGCAAGGGTCATAAATAGGGTGGGGAGAACTGGTTCAGCCTGATGTGCCTTGCGATTCCAGCTGTGTCAACAGCCCCGCCTGTGGCATCAGCAACCCCGGTTGCTATGGTAACGACCCGTCTCGTGATTGGTTGTTTTCTGGGTGTGTGAGGTCACACGTGGAGGCTGGACCTGCGCATTGTGGATTTCCGATATCAACAAACGCAGCCATTTTTCCTAGACTTTAAAGCGTGAAAATCCGATCATTTTTGACAATTTTCTGAGGAAAGCATCATTTCTCACAACATAACGGTAAGTACAAATAATCCACTTTCTTCGCAGAAAAAAATGATAGCGCACAATTTGACACCTTATTCAAAAATATACGAAAACAGAGTAATTTATCCTGAAGACTATACAGAAAACGTGGAGTGTGTCAGATTTGAGGCTTTTGACGTAGACCACGTGGAGTAGCACCACCCTACCTGCCCCCGCACGGCCTGTCATTTGCGTATATTTCCTTAATTATCGCTCACATGCGTGTTATTGATAGACATGGCCTTGTTGTGCCTTATGAAGTTCTGTATGGAATGACATCTGACGACTACAAAAGTTGAAAAGTAGGATAGCTTGATTATTCATGCAATCATGGCTATGCGGTATGCCTATGCCATGGTAGGTACAACACATACATTTTTAAATTGTCAAATAAAATTATGCTGACCCTTTTTTCGTAAATGCAGACATGCCAGAATAAATATTTGACCACATTTCAAAGTTTCATTGAGCAAGAACAGGGGTGAATTTAGCTTTTCACTGAGGGTGGGTTTACAATTTGACCAAAAAAAATATTTTACATTAATTTTAAAGGGGTCGAGGGGCCAATCCCCGGGAAATTTTTGATTTCCAAAGGTTTTCTCATGCAATCTAAGGCACATTGGGCACTGTTTCTCACTCAGTATATCACCAAATCATAAGGAAATACCTAAATAAGGTTTTTTTTTCTTAGGGAGAGGGGAAATAACCCCCCCCCCTTGGATCCGCCACTGAAGAAAAATGCTGTGCTAGATCAAAATCTGAGCTAAATTATAAATCCGTCCAAAAGTTGTGACCTCAATGACAATGTTGCAAATTGCAGAAGGGATACAGAATCCAAAACATCATCCAGACCCTTGAACTTTTAGAAGCAGTTGAAGAAAATTACTGAGATGAACGTTCTTAAAGGTTTTAGTTTTTAGATACAGCAGGGCACCCAATGAGTGCGGCACTGCCCCACAAATACAGTAATAGTAGCCTACTTAGCAAACATACCACATATATGTCAGGGTTTCCCACAGATAGAAAAATATTAACTTAGCGCGCGCGAGCAGCTTAACCCTTACACTGCTGCATAAAATTTGCAGCATGTGTGGTTGCCCACTAAGTAATATCTGGCACGTTTTTTCTTAAAAAAATGTTCATCTGATGAACAACTGATACATCTTTCCACAGCACTCGCACTTAAACTTGGCAGTATCAATAGTACTAGCAATGTGATCATCATGATCAGTGACAGTGGCAGTCACGCTCACAGTGACAGTGTCAGTCAGTCACAGTGTTACTGCTGTCAGTGTCAGTGCATAAACTTTTTTCATACTCATAGTCATAGGCCTATCATCAGCAGTCACGCAAGATTACGTCGTTTCCCTTTCATTGAAAGAAGAATCCAAATCAACAAAGTATTCATCATCTGAAGATTAAACTAAATTGTCCAGTGAATTCAGGGGTTATTGTTACTAATTCGTTTTCTTCATAGCTCATCATGTTTGTTTGTTGTTCCCTCATGGAAGTCGCCATCTTGAACTGATCACGTGACCGGCGGAAGATACCGAATCTTCCCGATATACGCCGAGTATAAATAGTTTTGTGTATGTTATCTTCAGAGTGTGACTAATCAGAGGGTAATAAAAGGAAGGAGTAAACCCAAGCGCAAGCCACATCAGGCCGGAGGAGGGGGCTAAGCTGTATATCCTTGTGTTCTAGTATCCTTGGTTGAAACAAGGAGGTTGAAAAGAGCTTACAATCCGGAATGGGCACTGTCCAGCTGGCGAGGGCGCCGTTAAATTCCCAGTCGAAATTGTCAGACAGGCATCCCGTCTGTGCACTGCCCAACAAACACACAAACACGCAATGGTAAACCAACTTTGGCTCAACGCCAAAAAAGTCAGAAAAAAAAATTGTTGAAAATGTGGATAGAAACAAAAAGTTTGTTGTCGAAATTGATGAAAAATATGTTGACCAGAAAAAACACCAAATGGTAACGTATATAATAGGGAAGGCACATGACAAAAAAAAAGAAATTTTATTTTCATAAAAAAAATTGTTCGGACGTTCATCGCAAAAAAAGATTGTGGAGGCAAAAAAAAGTTTGCAACCAACAAAAACTCTACCCCCCCCCCCCCAGATATCTAAAGGTGCGTCCCTTATAACCGAGATGGTGGTTACTGACAGTAGGCTATATGATCCAGGAGGATATTCCACGGACTGTGGTGCTATAAAAATCGGGAAATTCGGGCCGTGTGGTAGCCCAATTATCAAGATTTCCAGGAGGGGTTGGGGTATTTTTTCACATGGGGCCGGATTTTTACTGGAACAGCCCTTACTGGGATAGGTCATGCTTTCAACAAACTTAGAACATTTAACCAATATTGGTGTGTTGTTGGCCAGAGTCGTAGACGGTGGGCCAACATTAAACCACCATTGGTTCAAGGCATATGATCGTGTTTTGTTGCATCTTAACACTTTCAGTGTGGGACCGGCTTTAGACGTCAGATTCTGACGTCTAAAGCCGACCTCCGCACTAAAAGAGCGAAATATTTACAATGGCCGTAAACTCATAGCATAGGCCTATTTAATGAAACGGAAAGAGCAACATTCGACATTATAACAATACAGAAAATACCATTTAACATGTAGGATGGTATGTCAGGAGACCCCTATTATATGTGTCGCTCTCATAGGGGCCATATATATACACATTTTAGCACTTTAAGAGTTAATTAAGAGTTAATTAAAATCCGAGTTGACGCTGGGCCAACATCAGAACAACATTGGGCCAATGTTTCGTCTTTGCTGGTGGGCTTGAACTTAGTAAAAAACGAAGCCGACAGTGGGGTCAGCGGCGGGATCCTGACGCACCTGTCCTTTTAGAAATTAACATATTTGACATACCAAATTTTCTGGGTGGATCCCCAAACTCGCTATTAGGGACAGTTGATTTTTATACTGGTGTAACACCCCAGATTATACCACCTTTGGAACTATACTGGGATCTCCCAGAATCTACCCGGCGTAGATCCGTGATTATAACCTGGAGTAGATCCTGATGGCTCCCAGAATGTACTGGAGGCTCCTAGAATGTACTGGAGGCTCCTAGAATGTACTGGAGGCTCCCAGAATCTACTAGTGGCTCCCAGAATCTACTGGTGGCTCCCAGAATCTACTGGTGGCTCCCAGAATCTCCTGGTGGCTTCCAGAATCTACTGGTGGCTCCCAGAATCCACTGGTGGCTCCCAGAATCTACTGGTGGCTCTCAGAATCTACTGGTGGCTCCCAGAATCTCCTGGTGGCTTCCAGAATCTACTGGTGGCTCCCAGAATCTACTGATGGCTCCCAGAATCTACTAGTGGCTCCCAGAATCTACTTCTAGCTCCCAGAATCTACTGGTAGCTCCCAGAATCTACTGGTGGCTCCCAAAATCTACTGGTGGCTCCCAGAATCTACTGGTGGCTCCCAGAATCTACTAGTAGCTCACAGAATCTACCGGTGGCTCCCAGAATCTACTGGTAGCTCCCACAATCTACTGGTGGCTCCCAGAATCTACTGGTGGCTCCCAGAATCTACTGGTAGCTCCCAGAATCTACTGGTAGCTCCAAGAATCTACTGGTAGCTCCCAAAATCTACTGGTGGTTCCCAGAATCTACTGGTGGCTCCCATAATCTACTAGTAGCTCACAGAATCTACTGGTGGCTCCCAGAATCTACTGGTGGCTCCCAAAATCTACTGGCGGCTCCCAGAATCTACTAGTAGCTCACAGAATCTACTGGTGGCTCCCACAATCTACTGGTGGCTCCCAGGATCTACTGGTAGCTCCCACAATCTACTGGTGGCTTCCATAATCTACTGGTGGCTCCCAGAATCTACTGGTGGCTCCCATAATCTACTAGTAGCTCCCAGAATCTACTGGTGGCTCCCAGAATCTACTAGTGGCTCCCAGAATCTACTGGTGGCTCCCAGAATCTACTAGTAGCTCACAGAATCTACTGGTGGCTCCCGGAATCTACTGGTAGCTCCCACAATCTACTGGTGGCTCCCATAATCTACTGGTGGCTCTCAGAATCTACTGGTGGCTCCCAGAATCTACTGGTAGCTCCCAGAATCTACTGGTAGCTCCAAGAATCTACTGGTAGCTCCCAAAATCTACTGGTGGTTCCCAGAATCTACTGGTGGCTCCCAGACTCTACTAGTAGCTCACAGAATCTACTGGTGGCTCCCAGAATCTACTGGTGGCTCCCAGAATCTACTGGCGGCTCCCAGAATCTACTAGTAGCTCACAGAATCTACTGGTGGCTCCCACAATCTACTGGTGGCTCCCAGGATCTACTGGTAGCTCCCACAATCTACTGGTGGCTCCCATAATCTACTGATGGCTCCCAGAAGCTACTGGTGGCTCCCATAATCTACTAGTAGCTCACAGAATCTACTGGTAGCTCCCAGAATCTACTAGTAGCTCCCAGAATCTACTGGTGGCTCCCAGAATCTACTAGTGGCTCCCAGAATCTACTGGTGGCTCCCAGAATCTACTAGTAGCTCACAGAATCTACTGGTGGCTCCCGGAATCTACTGGTAGCTCCCACAATCTACTGGTGGCTCCCATAATCTACTGGTGGCTCTCAGAATCTACTGGTGGCTCCCAGAATCTACTGGTAGCTCCCAGAATCTACTGGTAGCTCCAAGAATCTACTGGTAGCTCCCAAAATCTACTGGTGGTTCCCAGAATCTACTGGTGGCTCCCAGAATCTACTAGTAGCTCACAGAATCTACTGGTGGCTCCCAGAATCTACTGGTGGCTCCCAGAATCTACTGGCGGCTCCCAGAATCTACTAGTAGCTCACAGAATCTACTGGTGGCTCCCACAATCTACTGGTGGCTCCCAGGATCTACTGGTAGCTCCCACAATCTACTGGTGGCTCCCATAATCTACTGATGGCTCCCAGAATCTACTGGTGGCTCCCATAATCTACTAGTAGCTCACAGAATCTACTGGTAGCTCCCAGAATCTACTGGTGGCTCCCAGAATCTACTGGTGGCTCCCAGAATCTACTGGTGGCTCCCAGAATCTTCTAGTAGCTCACAGAATCTACTGGTGGCTCCCGGAATCTACTGGTAGCTCCCACAATCTACTGGTGGCTCCCATAATCTACTGGTGGCTCTCAGAATCTACCGGTGGCTCCCAGAATCTACTGGTGGCTCTCAGAATTTACTGGTGGTTCCCAGAATCTACTGGTGGCTCCCATAATCTACTGGTAGCTCCCAGAATCTACTGGTAGCTTCCAGAATCTACTGGTGGCTCCCAGAATCTACTGGTGGCTCCCAGAATCTACTGGTGGCTCCCAGAATCTACTGGTGGCTCCCAGAATCTACTGGTAGCTCCCATGATCTACTGCTACTGGTAGCTCCCAGAATCTACTGGTAGCTCCCAGAATCTACTGGTGGCTCCCAGAATCTACTAGTAGCTCACAGAATCTACTGGTGGCTCCCAGAATCTACTGGTAGCTCCCACAATCTACTGGTGGCTCCCATAATCTACTGGTGGCTCCCAGAATCTACTGGTGGCTCCCAGAATCAACTGGTGGCTCTCAGAATCTACTGGTGGTTCCCAGAATCTACTGGTGGCTCCCATAATCTACTGGTAGCTCCCAGAATCTACTGGTAGCTTCCAGAATCTACTGGTGGCTCCCAGAATCTACTGATGGCTCCCAGAATCTACTGGTGGCTCCCAGAATCTACTAGTGGCTCCCATAATCTACTGGTAGCTCCCATGATCTACTGCTACTGGTAGCTCCCAGAATCTACTGGTAGCTCCCAGAATCTACTGGTGGCTCCCAGAATCTACTGGTAGCTCCAAGAATCTACCGGTAACTCCCAGAATCTACTGGTAGCTTCCATGATCTACTGGTAGCTCCCAGAATCTACTGGTAGCTCCCACAATCTACTGGTGGCTCCCAGAATCTACTGGTGGCTCCCAGAATCTACTGGTGGCTCCCAGAATCTACTGGTGGCTTCCAGAAATTACTGGTGGTTCCCAGAATTTACTGGTAGCTCCCACAATCTACTCGTGGCTCCCAGAATCTACTGGTAGCTCCCATGATCTACTGGTAGCTTCCAGAATCTACTGGTGGCTCCCAGAATCTACTGGTGGCTCCCAGAATCTACTGGTGGCTCCCAGAATCTACTAGTGGCTCCCATAATCTACTGGTAGCTCCCATGATCTACTGCTACTGGTAGCTCCCAGAATCTACTGGTAGCTCCCAGAATCTACTGGTGGCTCCCAGAATCTACTGGTAGCTCCAAGAATCTACTGGTAGCTCCCAGAATCTACTGGTAGCTTCCATGATCTACTGGTAGCTCCCAGAATCTACTGGTAGCTCCCACAATCTACTGGTGGCTCCCAGAATCTACTGGTGGCTCCCAGAATCTACTGGTGGCTCCCAGAATCTACTGGTGGCTTCCAGAAATTACTGGTGGTTCCCAGAATTTACTGGTAGCTCCCATGATCTACTGCTACTGGTAGCTCCCAGAATCTACTGGTAGCTCCCAATATCTACTGGTGGCTCCCAGAATCTACTGGTAGCTCCAAGAATCTACTGGTAGCTCCCAGAATCTACTGGTAGCTTTCATGATCTACTGGTAGCTCCCAGAATCTACTGGTAGCTCTCACAATCTACTGGTGGCTCCCAGAATCTACTGGTGGCTCCCAGAATCTACTGGTGGCTCCCAGAATCTACTGGTGGCTTCCAGAAATTACTGGTGGTTCTCAGAATTTACTGGTAGCTCCCACAATCTACTCGTGGCTCCCAGAATCCACTGGTAGCTCCCATAATCTACTGATGCCCCCCAGAATCTACTGGTGGCCCCCAGAATCTACTGGTGGCTCAAGGAATTTACTGGTTGCTCCCAGAATCTACTGGTGGCTCCCAGAATCTACTGGTGGCTCCCATAATTTACTGGTGGCTCTCAGAATCTACTGGTGGCTCCCAGAATCTACTGGTGGCTCCCAGAATTTAATGGTGGCTCTCAGAATCTACTGGTGGCTCCCAGAATCTACTGGTGGCTCCCAGAATTTACTGGGGCTCTCAGAATCTTCCGCTCCCTCTCAAGATATACCCCCTTTTAAACATCTATTTGCGACTCTCTCAGGATCTACCCCACCCTCCCAGAATACACCTCCCCTTTTTTACAACTATATGCGACACTTCCATAATCTACGCCTCCCTCCAAGATCATACCCCATTTGAAACATCTATATGCGAACCTCCCAGAATCTACCTCTCCCTCCCAGAAAATACCTTAGTACATAAGTCCCATAGCCATGGGTATACTATCTCCATACTATAACATTCTAAATCCATGAATAAGTTACAGCTGCGAACAATAATTCAGTTTTGCCGCATTCTTTCCTTAGAAATTCAAAATGATTCTAATTTTCATTTTCAGATTTCATCACATTTACGGGGTTATTTAATGTTTAAGTAGGTTATTTGAGCGGCAAACGCCATGTATCCATTGTAATTTACCAATATTGTATTTGGTGTATCATCCCATCCTTTGGAGGCCTCACGAACATTGCGTACAGGCAGGGCGTGCAGCGATGCTGTTAAGTCTGTGCTGACAGAGGACTTGCTCTGCTCTGTATCAGGCTGATCCAGAGAATGACATCTGCATGTCATCAACGCTCTAAAGCTGTGCATTCAGGGACCGGACTGTGGTTAGAAACACGTTTGGCAGATTGGCGTAATTTTGTGAATATTATTAAGGTCAGATATAGCCGAGTAAACAAAGGGCTCTTGGCAAGCGCAGCGAGCCACTGGTCAGCGCTAGGTCAGATATATCTAGATTTAAAATACACTTCATCATTATAATTATATACAGTACAACTCAATGTAGATAATCATAATGTTAAACAAGACGTAAATAACTGTTATTCTAGACCTTGATTAGACCAAATACCCTAACGTTAGTTATTGTGGGGAATCTCCGTGACCGAGAGGTAGCGTGCTCGGCCTCAGACCGCCAGTGCTCGAATTTCGAATCCTGTGTCTGGAGGGCAGTGTCATCTCAATCATCTCACCCTCCTCAGGAGGTTGTCCTGGCCCAGTTTAGCCTATATGTGTACAAAGGTGGCCTAAAGCCCGATTCATTTCTAATGTTAGTAGTTGGAGCAGTATGGCAGACCGGTCAGTGCCATACAAATAACCAGCAAACATATTACATTGAACCAGAGATTCTTGGGATACCCTAAACAAGTTCCCAAGTTCCGGGAACTTGAAGCTCCCAATCTTCAAGTTCCGGGAACTTCAAGTTCCGAAATAAAAAAGGTAAAAAACCCCTGTTTTTTCCTATTTCAACAAAAAAAACATTTTAGATACTGCCTTTTGCCTTCCCACACATTATAGGCCTAGTACTTCCAAGCTGCGCACAGGAATGGAATTAAATATGGTTTTCTAGACCGCGCACACTCATTGTTATGTTCAAATGACGAATTAGGCCTCTATGTGTAGGCCCGACGTTGACCCAAAGTTGAGGTAAGGTTTGCCCAACGTCTGCGAACTTACAGCAGCATTAATCCAAGATCGGGTCAATGTCTGTTTGATGGGAGATTTACAGCTGTTATTAAGCAGCCATCCACAGAAGAGTTGATCTGAGTAGGCCCAGTTGTTTTTCAAGTTTAAAGACTATTATAACATGCCGCTATAGGCATAGAAAATATATAATGATATATAGGCCTACAAATCACACCTTGCAGATGACAACCCAGCAAGCACCATGCATTGACCCAATGCTGGTTTTACGTTGGGTCGGCGTCGCAGACGGTGGTCCAACATAAAACCAGCATTGGGTCAATGCGTCGTGTTTGTTGGGAAGAAATCCATGTAGTCTCAACGTTGTTCCTTAAAATATTATAGATACTGTTTTCACTGTTATTAAGTAGACTACTGTCACATGTCCTAATTTTCTCACGGGTCGAGATGCTTGTTGATTGCCGGGGGGCGGTGCAAACAGCGTCGCGCGTGGAGGAAAGACCCCAATAGCTCCACAGGATATTAAATAATATATGCAATCAAACACGACAAAGACCAATACTAGTAATCGTTTAATAATGTTGTTCTATCGTCTGCCACCACCACTCGAACTCGAATAATTTATACTATATCTGGGAAAATATCATATTGTAATAGGCCTACTTTTCATTTTAGATTTTGTATAATAAATTCGCGGTTCTATTGTAAATTTTATTTCATACCTGTAGGCCCTAGGCCTAAGCCCCTATAGTCTATATTTAATTTCACATCGTGAAATGTTTGCCAAGATCGCCTATAAACAAAATATAAATATGTGAAAACTAACTTTAGTCTACAGCACTTAAAATTAATAATGGGTACCAAACTGTTTTTCCGACCAAAAACGATTTTTGCAAATGATGTTTTATTATATTTTTTCAATTATTTTGGAATTTCGGAACTTGAAGTTGCCGGAACTTGAAAATTGGGAACTTGAAGTTCCCGGAACTTGGGAACTTCGGAACTTGGGAGCTCCGGGACTTGGGAACTTGTTTAAGGGTATCCCGAGATTCTTTACTAAAATCTCTGGTTGAACCAAAGGTGTTTTAAAGCTGGGCTAGCGCTGTAGACGGTGGGCCAACATTAATCCAATCGTGGTTCAACGTAGTGTTTGCTGGGCAGCCTACATACCAAGACATTGGTACAATGTAGTTTCAGTGTTGGGTCAAGGTCGTAGCCCAACATTAAGGCAACACTGGTTCAATGTCTCGTCTTCGCAGCATAATATTCCCAGCAAACACAAAACATTTGTATACCATTTATACAACGTCGGCCCAACGTCTTCGACGTTGGTCCAACATTGTATAAATGTTGTGTTTACTGTGAATTCCACTGATCGCGAGAACACAGTTTACTGCTTTGCGTGTACGCGACACTGCTTTGCAAAGTTAAAAGGCTGTAACTTCTTACTTGGTGAGAGGGCAGTTACTAGCTTTTGATTTTGCGTGGCATTATTTACAGCATAGCCATAGTAGGCTAGATACGAGGTGTTGATACGTAGGTGACCACTATTTGATTTCCGGGGGGGGGGGGGGGGGTGGAGTTTTTTCGAAATAGGGGCCTAAATAGTGTTAGTTAAATTGTGTTTAGATACTCTTTTGTTATCACAAAAATAGGCATGTACACTCTGTTAATTTTATGTTAATCACAAGATTTTCAAAACGATGGATAGGAGGGACATTTAAGCTAATTGTTTTAGCTTCTCATGTTATCTATCACCAATCATATTAGTTGTTATCATACTAGTTGTTATGATAACAAATATTATCATAGCTAAGATCACATACAATGCACACAAAATACGATTGTGACCTACAAACAATGTAATATTTATTTACTTTCAGACAAAGACACTGAAATGGACGAGGACGATAACAAGAAGGACCTGGTATCTGCCCTCCTGCATTATCAGATGGCAGGCTATGTATGTGATGGGAAGAGCCTGCTAGCCACCCTGCACCAGTACCAGCAAACAGGACATCTGTGTGACGTCACTCTAGTGTCAACTGAAGACAGAGAGTTTGTAGCTCACGCTGTAGTTTTGGCGACAGCCAGTTCTGTGTTGACACAGGAGTTCAGTGAATGTGATCAGGGTCATTATAACATTGTAATGCCTTCGAACGCAGCCGAGATAGACACAATTATCCAGTTTGCATACACAGGGCAGATGAACATGACCCACCTTTGTGATATGTCAAAAGTAAACTACTTCTGTGACAGAAGTGATTCTCAATGTTACGAGAAGAAAATAATAAAAAAGCTATGTGAATTGTCTGAGATAGGTATGTTCTCTAATGTCACATGGTTTGGTATAGATTTCACGATGCAACCCACTAGCTCGTTATTACTGGCTGCTAAATACCAGTTTATGTCACCATTTATAAAGACTGGAAGCGTTGTAAAGGTGAAAATGTCAAAAGTAGCTGTCAACATGAAAACAGAAATTGAATGCCATACGTGTCACAAATATTTCGATATAAAGCATCAACCCTCAAAACATTACGGTGTCAATATCAAGGATAAGCAATTCACATGTGATACATGTAAACATTGTCTGGGAGCAAAGGTTATCATCGAGCGACTGGAACCTATTTACATTGGTGATACTCAATCTTACTCTCATCTAAGAAAACATAATCGTGACTTGTGTCCAAGACGCTTTACAACAGAATGTGAAATGAGGAAACATCAGTGTATTCAGGGTAGTGATAAACCTCATACGTGTACTAAATGTTGTAAATCCTTCACCACGAAGAAAGCAATAAATACGCATAAAAAAACTCACTCTGGCGCTAAACCTCATATATGTGCCATCTGTACGAAAAGCTTCAGAACAGGAAATCAGCTGAAAGAACACAGTCTTGTTCACAGTGACAGGAGACCATATAAATGTAAAATATGCAACAAAGGTTTTAAAACAGCCAATAAATTAAAGATACACGGTCGCGTTCATACTGAAAATAGGCCTTGTAAATGTGAAATATGCAATAAATGCTTCAAAACAACCTATGATTTGAAAATACACGGACGTGCTCATAGTGAATATAGGCCTTATGCGTGTGAAATGTGTGACAGACGTTTCAAATCAATAGCTACTTCCAATAAACACAGAAACCTTCACAGAGAAGATCTACGTTATGTTTGTGAATTGTGCAAAAAATCATTCCAAACAAAATTCCAGTTGAAATTACATTTACACGTTCACAATGACTACAGACCTCATATATGTGAAATCTGCAATAAAGGTTTTATAACAAGATCTAATTTGACGCTGCATAGACGACTGGTTCATAGTGAAGATCGACCCCATGTATGCGAAGTGTGCAACAAGGGCTTCAAAACGAAGAGTGCGTTAAAGGTACACAGTATATTTCACAGTGACGATAGGCCTTATGTATGTGAAATGTGCGAAACATCTTTCAAAACAAATGCCGAATTAAAACAACATCGATTAGTTCACGTGATTGGTAAAATTAAACCTTTTGAGTGCAGCATGTGTGACAAAGGCTTCACATTAAAAAGTAACATGATCAGGCATGAGCGCGTTACACACTCGCAGCACAGACCTTATGAGTGCGAAACATGTCACAGATGCTTCAAAAGTAAGGGTGAGGTGACGCTACATGTAGTAGTGCATAGTGAAGATAAGCCTTATATATGTAAAATATGTAACAAAGCCTTTAAAACAAACAAACAATTGAAGACACATGTGGCCATTCACAGTAATGATAAACCTCATAAGTGCAGGATATGTGAAAAAGGCTTCAAAACAAAGAACAACTTGCTTTCACATATGCGCGTACATAGTGATAAAAGACCTTACACATGTGAAACATGCAAAAAAATGTTTAAAACCAAGGTGGAAGTGAAGCTTCATGAACGTGTTCATAGTGATGAAAGAGCATACAAATGCGAAATGTGCCACAAGTTGTATAAGACAAAGTCTGAATTGAAAGTACATATTCGCAATCATAATAATGATAAACCTCATGTGTGCTAGATATGTAAAATGTGCTTCAAAACAACTTAGACAACTTGATACAGCATGGAAGCTTTCATAGTGAGAATAGACCATAGCTGTGCAAAATATGTTAAGCCTTATGAGTTCTTCACCCATGGTAGTTACAACCCTTGAGTGCCTGAGTAATGATAAGTGTACTTAGCAATAATAAATGCTTTAAAGCTGCATAACTGTTTTTCTTATTTTTTCTGGATAACAAGTCATAAAAAATTGTGTTTTTATTTTTTTATTTTACTCTTCTGGTTACCGAGTTATTAAGTTTTTAAGCTTGACAATTTGTAAACAGGGCTGCCCCACCAAAACAAACCTGATCACCGCAGATTAATCCTCAGTCTGTATAAGCCGCAGTCTGTATAAGTCTGTATAAACAGGACATTAAAAGTACCAAGTGTCAGATAACGAGCACCATTAAAAAAGAATAGAACACGTTCAAACTTATTCTTACTTTTAAAGCGATGACATGTACATTTCACAGTACACAGTTTATGTCATGTCATTTAGGCAGATCTATGATTTGTTGCTTTGTGCGATATAGGTGGGACATGCAAATAATGTCAAGTTTAATTTTGGACCCTGTGAGGAGAATGTCGGTATCTTTAAAAATAGGACTGTCCTCTTTGTATAGTGTTTTCAAGTGTGGGCCAGCATCTGTGCCTTTGATCGCCACTGATCGAGCTGCTCTCACCTGACCTGCAAATTCGTGCAAAGAGGTGAGCAAGTGGTCGCCACATGTGGCGACAGAAGCAAAATATCTGTAATGTAAATATTAATAAATGACCATTCAGAGCACCTAAAAGTAGTCATTTGTGGCGACAGGACTCATTTTGCCTGCCCACCCCTGGTGCATAAAAACACTCTCACAAACCATATTTTTCAATATTTTGTTTTTTGCGTGATTTTTTTTTAAATATAGTGAAAATGATATGCAAAAATATCTGACTTTATTTTTTTTCATCGTTAGTCATCACATGCAGTGATATAAATTACGAAATGCGGTAAAAGAAAATAATTAGAAAAAAAACAGCCTTCAATGTAGCAGTAGCCGAGTGATTATAGGGGATGACCTAGCCTTTAGACACAAACCGGTGGTTTGTGTGGGCTTGACATAGCAGCTAACACGAGGCGTTGATCCAATATCGGACTACAGAGTCAGCACGACACTAACCCAATGCCCATCGTCGCCGGTGCTGGCCAGTATCCATTCAACACTGGGCAGTGCTTTATGCTGTCTAGCTAAGTACTGCGTGACTGCAATGCACCGAGTACACCGATCCATTGCCGGCTCAATGTTGTGCCGGCGTCTGAGACAATGGCCCAACACCGCTCCACAGGGTTCCCAGCCAGCCTGGAAAACCTGAAAAATAAGTCAAGTTTTGACATAGGTCTGTTGCTTTTTTCATAACTAAATTACACATTCACTGAAAGATATTGATTGACTTTAGTATGGTGGCTTTTTTTGTCTGTAAATCCCTCCTTTTCTTTCTCTCACTTTGTGACTGTAGTGAATTTGACCTATACCATCTATGCTGAAGAATCAAAAGGGAGTGGCGCTATTTTTCACTGCATCATGGAATTATCAAAAAATCATCAGGGGAAATCATAGAAAAATCATGAAAATATGTTTCCATCAAATGTTGAGAACCCTGGCTCCAGAGCATCGTACTGAATGGGAGGTGCACCCATTACGACAGAACTTTGCCCTACTCTGTTTCAATGTCGACCCGTCGTCTGTGACGCAGGCTCAACCTTAACCCTGCTAACACGCTGTCTTTCTTAGGTGTTGTTTTAACGTTGGGCCGGCGTCGTGGCAATAGGGCCAGCATTGAGGCTGCATCTGGTTACGTAAGTCCTGTGGTGAGCTGACGCTGCCTCAACACTGGGTCTCCGCGTTTCTGGTTTGTGTTTCCCAGATTGTTGGGGCGGCCGGCATGACAAGAGTTATTCACCCATAGGTACACGAGGGTCACATCTGCCATTATATTATATGACAGATGCATTTTAACAATAATTACTGTCGTACTGTCGATTTATCATTTATAGATGATATATACTATGTGTATTTTATGTTTGAATGTCTCTTACAACTCATTTCTGAGTGACCATTTAATTGTGGAAGAGAATAAATGAATACTACTATACAGTTGCAGTGGAAATAACATAGGAGTGATAAATAATCATCAATTTGTTTACAAATGTGCTGATTAAAGAATTGAAAGCAGTTCTACAATAAATAAACGACATAAAAAAATGACCAAATGTTTCATTGATAGAACAGCTTTTGCGCCTGTCTGTAGCTCTGTGTCAAAATAAATTTCTTCAAATGACTTGTATTTTTCAAGCCAATTAAAACCCAGTTTGACTGCAGAAGAATATTAGAATATTATTTTTGCTATTATTTGCAATAGTTTGTATAGCCTTTGGATGTGGCTTTGATAAGCTTATCCTCTGTTTGTGGGTGTCATTGCAGTTCATGTTCTGGTAATATCCATCCGAGTTCACGATGGACCATATACATGTATTTATGTATTTGCCTTCAACCAAAAAACAAGTACAATTAATATGTATCACATAACTGTACCTAGATCTGTAAAAATCATTGTTGTAGTAAAATTGGATTAATGGACCACCAGAAACATAGTGTACAGTACATGTACCGTATTATTTATTAAGCCTGTCGGTCCAAAATGTATATAAATGTATATAAAAATAACATGAAATATATAGTCCTGTCCCTGTACCAAAGATTTCTCAATGGCTTTATGTAAAGGGACCAATCCCTGATGAAAATAACCAGGGTAGACATTTGACCAGCGGGGCATAACTCGGCTACAAGTATTATTCAAAATGGCCGCCAGACGGCATAATAAAAAATTGCATATTGGACTAGTTGTCCAAAAATCTCAACTAATACCTGTTTTTGACTAATTTGAGGTCCAGGAATTCATTTGTCGGGTTATTTTGACGATATAAGTAACTGTTGACATATAAAAACTGGACATAATTGGTTTGTTCATTTGCGATTAAACGACTTTTATTTACGTGTATCACTTCATGTTTTATGGATACCTTGTTCAATAGATAATTCTCGACTAAATCATCTTTTGTATGCCGATGATTTGGTTTTATTCTCAGAATCAAAGTCTGGGTTACATAATTGTTAGAATAATGTGATTATTACTGCAAAAGATTTGAATAAATCCATAGTCATGATATTTTGACCTAGTGGGCACTTAACCGCTTACTGATTCAATATTGCAGGAGAAGAAATTGGATGTGTCAATTAAGGAGTATAAATATCTTGTAATAATAATTTCAAGCAGTGGTTCATTTGTTGACGGAGTTAGGGATTTAATTAAGAAAGCAAAGAAGGCTTGGTAGGCCTACTCCTGGAGAAGTACAATTAAACCATATGTTTATATCCGATTTTTTATTCTATGTTAAGACCTATTACTAGCTATATGGTTGTGAAATTTGGCAGCAACAATTTATTAACTCGATTATTAAGAACATTAACAATTGTGATTTAAGTTTAAGAAATTACATACGGTAATAGGGTTTGCAAACAACTAATCAGAGTAGGAAAATATACTTCGAACTTGGGCTCAAGTTTCTTATTAAGCAAACTCTAATCAATTGGGTGAAACTAGTTATATGTGATAAAAAATTATTGTTGCATCAATGAGTATTTCCTGAGAAAGCCTTAGATTCCAAGGGATTTATTACGTGGCATACAAATATTAAGAAATTTACACAAATACGAGCCAGTGATGATATGGATATTAAGATAACATTAGTTGAAGGCAAAAAAGAAATCAATAAAATATTTGGGTTAAACAGCATGAAGTGTATGTATCAAGGGAGTAGCTGGTAATACAGCAACTGATAATAATAAGTTGAGAATTTTTTCTGTATCATGTGATAGGGTTAGGGTTCCCTTGGGAACTCAAAAGATGTAGGCATATGTCTAAAATTAGGGTTGGTGATCATAAACTAAACATTTAAACTGGGAGATATTACAGACATAAAATACCCTTACAAGAGAAAACATGTACGTTTTGCGTCTTGAATAGTGTTGGATATTGTTTCAGCACTGTGGCATATGTTCAGTACACACCTCTGACTGACCGGTGTCAACGAATATTAAGCATCCCCATATATTGGGCATCCCTGGCAAGTAAAAAAATCACGTGACTGTGTGGGCATGCGCAGAGAGTGTCTACGCAGCGGAAATCACACAAAGGTGTCTTGATCAATCCACCACAGTCAGTCCGCAGGCCGTGATTATTTTAGCGAAAAGGTCGCTTTGTTTTGTATTAATTTAGAGGCTTCGCGGGGGGTAAAAAATTGGCGCGGAATTACAACATTTATCCTGCATTTTAACTGGTTTTAATTGTTGCTGTAAACGATTTAAAATTGGCCTTGAGTCATTCTGCCAGTTGTTCACGTAAGACCAACATCAGCTAATTGTTCTACGTATTTTGTGTCAACAATATCTATTTAAATCAGTGAATTTTAAAGGATTTAATGTGACACCCACAGAGAGGTTGAATAGCTCTCTCTAAATTACACCTTTTCGTTGTTGGTTCCTTTTTTTGGCCAGAAAAAAATCAATTAACTGATTGAATTTTCATGTAGTCTAGAATTTAAGGCGTGCCCTCAAGAGGTGGTATTACACTAGGTTTAATAAATATCCGGTCATGATCTTACAGCTGTTTATATCACTTTAAAACCATTTTAATGGAATATAGATGGCTTGAAGTTGTCTTACGCAGATTTCATTCGAGCGTGTCATACTACACTGACTGCACTGTGATATTAATAGGCCTACCGGTATCTCATGTTCATGTTCAGCGGCCGGCAAACCCTCACACCAGTCACATGTATCATGTGTATAACTATAGGCTACACCAGTCACCACCACTGCTCACACAGCCTCACAGGTGAAGCACACATTGACACAATCATTGTCGAACGTGCCGCCGCTGCACGAAAAAAATGCTGTTTGATTACAACTTCAAGTGAAGAAGTGACAGTGTGCGGGGTGGTGCTGAACTAGACTCTCAGGCTTTAGACAGTCATGATAGAAGGGTTAGCCGTTAGGCCAAACATGCCATGATCCCGTTTTGATGTAGGCCTAGGGCCTAACACTAGGCTATAGACCCTATTTGGACCCCCATCTAGCTATAGACCCTGGTGTAATGTTAGGCTAGGCCTATAGGCTATATAGCCTATAGATCTAGTCATACAGCAGCCTTTGTTAAAGTAAACGTTTAGGCCTACCCGGAACAATAGTCTACAAGTACATGTAGGCCTATAGGCTTACAATACTGTCATTAGGCTACATGTAGGCCTACACCAGATTTAGACATGGTCTGGGTAGATGCGGGATTTGAAAAAGGAGGGGGCGCAGGTGGCTCGAGGCCAATGTAAGGGACTACTTGGGCCTATTTGTTTAATTGATAGCTCAAAAATGTTCCATTTATTAATATAGGGGGGTATTAAAAACATTTGGCAAAAAAAAAATATATCCCACCTGGATCGGGCGAAAAAAAATCGACATCTGCTGTGGGTGGTTATTAAATATAAATTTTCCAAAATTTGTTTGCCCCCGCAAAAAAATTACAAACAATTCCTCTTCAGTTACACTTTAGGTCTGGATGTGACTCCAACAGGCTAGGAAAAATTAACTGCTTTTTAACTAGGAGGTCAACCTTGCTATTGGCTATCAGTATTTTAAAATTAGATTGATTGAATAGGAATAAAAAAAATGTTTCAACTTTTATTTTACCCTCATCATGCTCATTATCAATACAAAAACTGTATATTACACATTTTTCAAGTAGGCCTATCTTGAAATAATTCCTCATCTGTCCAGAATTTTTTTTTTCTGTGAAAAATAAATCTGGTTAGCAACATTTTACAAATTGCTGCAATATATTGCTAAAAAAATATATATATAGACAGTAATATCCCTTGCTACTTATCAAGCATATGCCTATTATTTCTAAAATGTGAGAGAAGTTAACTTCACAGACTTAATTTACATTGCCATAAACATGATAAATTCTTAACGTTTGTTTTCATACACATTTGTCACCCTATTTTTCAGTTCTGATTTTCCTCTCATTTTCTTACTACATTTGTTTGAAGATATTGCATGTATTGTAGGCCCTAGACACAATTATTGACAATTTTTAAATGAATACAAAACACACACTGAACTGCACAAAAAACTTGAATTCTTATATATAATGATACTATAAGTAGGCCTACAACATGTACAAAGTGCAATCAAAACATTCTACATTAATAAATACACTACACCAGATGAATTATAACTCATTTGTAAAGGCTATTATACCCGAAGAAATGTACTAGACTAGTATATTGATTAAAATTGAATGCTTTTTGTGTAGCTATTTGCATTTCGTCTTAATGCATAATTAATATTTTATGAATAACATTCTCAAAAGTTCATACATGCCTGAAATGACTGATTTATCATAACTGAATACAAGTATTCACATCAATGTCATTTTTGTTTTATTCAAGATAAATATGTGGACTATTTCTAAATCAGTCAGTGATGTTGTCATTTGTTATGCATGTATTTCTCTTAGCATGACTTTCTGACATGACAAGATATACATATTTGACACAATATAAAAAAACTGGCATTAATAGTACATCATGTTATGAACTAAGCCTACATACTCAGCAAAAGATCCGCAGCAATAAATTTAACCCTTGTTCTGCTATGACTAAATATCAGTATATATATGTCTTACAAACAAATTTCAAACCCAACAAAAACGTAGTCAAACCAGAAAGAGTCGTAAGCAGCCCTCCTTTATTGCCAGTCGGCCATTTAAAATTTGATATAGATCAGTACATTTTTTCAGGGTTTATTTTATATTAGCGCTTTAGCTATTATGCAAGATTTATGAGATAATGCGGAAAAAAAAACAATTAAAAATGACCGTCAGTCAGCTATTTTGGATTTTATTTCAGCGAAATTTGTCATGGATTATCCTTCTGTGAGTCATTACGTTTTGTTCTATATGCTTGGTCCAGCTATTTTCCTCTGTTTGGGATTGACGAAAATATTACAAAATAACTGAAATTAAAAATGGCCGCTAAACGGCCATATTTAAATCTATTGCTCTCCAAAGTTAATCATGTCATTGGCTGACATCACTGTGCCTATTTGCCAAATAAAAAGAAGATATGCTGGGAACTTTTTCCTGAAATGAGTATTTCTTTGTTGTTGGCCCTATTATAGTAACTAGAAAGAGTTGTGCGGAAACGAACACGAAATCAGCCCACCGTTATCGTTTTTGAAAACGGCCATTTTAAAATTGTTTGATCCCCAAAGTTAATCAGGTCATTGGCTGATATAGCTGAACATATTTGCCAAATTAAAAGAAGATCTGATGGCAACTTGTTCCTGAAATTCGCTAATGAGCATTTTTTTGTTAGTGCTCATAGTAATTAAAGGGTTGGTGATATGGGGATCAAAATGTCACCAAAACAATTTCCCAGTGGTATGTGATGGATATGTGAAGTATGAGGAAGCAGAAGTTGATAGATCAGCTATCATGCCAGTTTTCCGAGATAATGAGAAACAAGAGGCCAGCCTGGGGCCGTATTCTCGAAAGAGTTAAGATCTTAATATTTGAGATAATCGTAGTATTTACGATTATCTCAAATATTAAGATCTTAAGTTTAAGATTAAGTGTAAGTGCTATTCTCGAAATATTTAAGATGCGACTGAGCGTAACTTTCCTCTTAAAGTTACGACAGCTCCCGACCTGTCCTAACTTCTACGACGAACTATACCAGCCTACCCTACAACATGTACAGTGGCATTTATATGCTTGTGACGTCATACTTTATGCCAAGTTGACTTGCGAAATGTTTTCCATAGTCTATGACTTATTTATTAATATTATCATGAAAAATGGGCGTCGGGACAACATCACGCTTCCGTGTTGATCGGATCTACCCCACCCCCCCCCCCATATCCATAGACTATCCATAATGTTGCCTGTGTGATGTGGCATTTTTTGTCTGGTAGTCTACACACTCATCAGTAGGCTCAGTTTTAATTATTTGACGCTGTGGTCTAATGGTAGAGTTGTTGACTGATAAGTCAGAGGTACAAGGTTCGAGTCCCGTCAGGTCCAATTTTTTTTTCTTTGTAGACTACGGCAATTAGTCTAGACTACATCTATGTCAAATACAGAAAAAAAACATAATTTATTTATTGGGCACATCAGGCCCTATAATTATAGTACACGTTTCCGTCACACGGAAATTTAGCCGATTTTTAGTAAAACACAGGGAGTTAAGATCTTAGCTAAGGTTAAGTGTAACTCGTTCGAGAATAGCAAATTAAGATCTTACTTAGCTACGACAATCTTAACTTGATTTAAGATAAGATCTTATCTTAACTATTATTGTACGAGAATACGGCCTGAAGTCCAATGTCATCCCCAGCATAACTTAGGTTCTGAATTTTGGCGCCTACAAATAATTAAAAAAGTAGACTTGTGGCGGCCATTTCAAATTTAATTAAAATCACCAACACATCTCCATATGGTGGGAAATGTGATCGTAAAATTTGAATAATTTCTGACTACTATTTGAGTTCTTGCGCTTACAAAAATGAAATTGATCCGTGGCAGCCATTTTGAATTTCAGTAGAACCTTTAAAAAATCTCCTGGACAGTATATCATGAGCAGAGTTATTGTAAAATTTGAATAATTTTTTACTTGATTTTTTGCGCACACATGAATTCGGTTAGCATCTTTAAAAACTCACTTTCACATCTCCACCTAGTTAGGAAGGTGATTTAAACATTTTTGAAATTTTTTTCGCAATCACAAAAATGATAACTTGACCTCTGGTGGCCATTTTGAATTTTTGTTGCATCTTTAAAAAATCTAAACATTACGGACGCTGTACGGAATCCTGGCACAACTAAAATCCCCCTTTCCCTACGGGTAGGGGATAAAAACAATTAAAAATGGCCGACTGCCATTGATCAATATATACATATATACATAAATGCATAGGACATTATGGTTAATTCACAATGTAAACCTTTATATATAACGAAGAAGTTGTAATTTTTTATATTGTTATAACTTAGCTACATGCATTTTCTTTCTCATTCTCAGTTCACTCTGTTTATGCCATAATTTATACAGCTTGTATCAATCAACTACCTTTTCTTATAATCTAAACATAACTTTTCTCATTGGCTGGACACACACATTTTTAATAAATACTGGTACGTTAATACCTGATATGATGTATTTTTTCATGTATGATGTGTATTAACCCTTTAACCGGCTAATTATTCAATTTGAATTTTCACTCGCTTGAATTTGTGTCTCGTTGACGCGATCCACAACGTCAAGCGAGTGAAAATTATTCAGATTTGACAAAAAGGAGATCAACTTTTTTCAGATCTTGCTCATTTAAAGTCACATTTTATATTTAACATGTTTAAAATGTGGTAAATGATGTAGTAATAAAAACTGAAGAAATTGAATATATTCGGGACCGGCGGTTAAAGCGCTAATTTTTAATTGTTACCCCTTAGCAAAGATGTTAAAAGTGGCATAGATTTAACAGGTTTACGGATCAATACAATCATGATATCCAATTACTACTCAACATTGTCATTTACAATCGCTTCCATTAATTAGAAAATGACAGATGAAATAAGTGAGGATCCCATTTTAGATTTTACCATTGTCATGATTACTTTCACACATATAATATACAATATGATCATTGGAAGGATTATGCCATGCATTTCATGACCCATGGATTTAGCCCATATGTCAAATAATTTGAAGAAATAAATTTAAATATGTTATTGTTCTACTCTTTAATTCATTATATTAACTTTATTATTTCTAAAATTGGTCAATTCATTCCTTAGCTACTGCTTCATGAATCCTTGTAAATTTAAATTTATAAATCACATTTTGAGTCTGAATTCCCAAATCATATCCCTCCAAATTGTTTAAACATTATTTGACACTCCTGACATTAACTTAGGGTGCCTCTAAACCTAATTAATAGGCTGAAAAGATTGAGAAATCATTGTTTGACAATTCCTTATTAAATTGATCATTACATTCATTGCTTGGAGGCTGAATACCAAATTTGTATATGATTTTGATGATGTGTCCTTAAAAAATGCCCATACCAAGCAAAATAATTCATGAACATTAACCTATTAAGCTTTTACTTGTAGTTTTAATTTTAATTTAAAGGGACTGGCCCAGGCTTAAATCATCAAAAAATAGGTGATTTTATTTTGGCTTCTTAATATGACCATATGATGTAAACATGTCCGTAGACTAGAACTGCAAAAGTTTTTTAAGTGTTCTGCTGCGCATTCACCAGTTAGACTAAATATAGAGACGAAATTCCCGCATTTCTAATTATTTACATGGTTGTCAATAATTAGAAAGCGGGAATTTCGTCTTTATATCTAGCCTAACTGGTGAATGCACAGCACAAAAATTAAAAAACTTTTGCAGTTCTAGTCTATGGACATGTTTACATCATATGGTCATATTGAGAAGCCAAAATAAAATCACCGATTTTTTTATGATTTTAGCCTGGGCCAGTCCCTTTAATGTGGATAATAAAAATACATACATGTACATCCTCTTTATAATTGGGATGTAATATACTACTACAATTAATCAGATGAATAAACCCGGTATTCAAAATATACAACATGTGACTCAAACTGTACATGTTAAATGTGAGAAATGTGTGCTGTTGTAGCAATCTTGCACATGTTTTTCCAAAGAGCAGGTCACTTCTTTCCTGTGAACATGTTGCATGCATGAAGAAACCTCTCACATGTCTGCAAACATATATATTTCATTGTATGAATATAGAAGTATTTTTTCCTATAATCAAAGTGATTAAATATAATAATACACTTAAGACTAAATGTTCACTTTTAAACAAAACTACATAAAATACAACATTAAGTACTATGAAATGACTGCAACAAATTTTATTCAACATGTTGTACCTCCCCCACAAAGAAATTTCTGGAGTTGATTATTATTCAACGCTCACTTGCCTAGAAGATGAAAACTTACCAATAAATGCATGCAATAATTTACAAACTGTCATTTAACTTTTCATCCCATTCGAGAGAAATTAATCACTTTTAGTGAATTGAATGTAATTTCTTATAACTGCTTAAAGTGATGATTAGTAGTTAAAGGATTAATCGATTTGACTTACTGTTAATAATCAGTGAAACCTCATACACAATGTAGCACAGAACATATTCACTGCAATGTATCTCACTGCCTAGTTTATATCTGGAATATAGAAACAAAAAAATCTAAACAAAAAATCAATGCAGTGAACATGGTGAAACACCCCAAATATGATTATTTTTTCAACAATATTTCTTTTTCTGTAACTAATATTTTTGTGATTATTAACAGTTCTGAACTTCACAATGTTAGAAGAATAATTGTGATTACGGTACATTTAGAAAATAGACATTTAATATGTCAGTGCAAGTGGTGAATTATTTAAGATTACACATATTACAATGTACAACTGTGTATTATGCATAATTTCAGTAAATTGGTTAATTACTTTAGATCTAATCTTTACATGTACAATTGGAAAAAATGGTTAACATTTAATTTCTTATATACAATTTCCAGTATCAAATGAGATGGGATTAGTTATAAAAAAGACATATTTATACACAGTGGTTCAAATATACACTGAATGGACAGTTAATTACTTCCACATTTAACTTGTGGTGATAGATACTTTTTTAATTATGCAAATAAATTAATCAAAAATATTAATACATATGTATTACCAAAATTAGGGATGTATCCAGGTTTTCTTTTTTACATGTGGCCCAATGTGAATTTGGTGGGCCTAGTGCCTTTTTGTGTCTCAAACATGGTTTTCTAGGTTAATATCTCAGCTGTCAGATAAACTAAGTTTGGAAAGTTGTGTAGAAAGCTGTGATAGTGAAATGAAGTAATAATTCCTCCATTATTCAAATTGAATTCTAAATATTATTCATGAATTATTTGAAGTTAACACATTTGTCTGACATTTATTTCAGGTAAATGTTATTGCAAAAACATTAGATGGTGAAATGGCCAACTTACCATTATTTTAAACTAGGATGGGCTGTTCTAATTATTCTGTTAGGGTGCATTGATTGCACAAATGTACACATGTATGAAGGTCCATGAAAAAACAAACATTTTAGGAGGTAAACTTTTAAATTTATGTAGGGGTACTTTTCATTCTTTTTTGTATATGTTAAGGATATGTAGACCTCTAACTATATTATGTAGATGTATAAATTAGGCCTAATATAAGACCTAGCCATATAGGCTATTTTATACACTTCAAATTTAATTACATTAAATACTGGTCTGGCTAGGGAAGCCACACCTGTTCTAATGCCTGGTAAATTATACAGACCTGACCTGGAAGCCTAAAATATTCACTACCCGATAATTGCAACACCATAGATATGGGTCAAATTCAGTATCTAAACCTGAGCCCTTGTAGGCCTAGTCATTGAATTATGTTTTATTCTGACAGATGTACCCGAGATTGTGGGCTGTGGGCACAACACATTAAAACAAAAGGCTTACATGCTACTACGATGTAGGCCTACAGCTAAGTTACAGATCCAGAAGAGGGACATCCTGACCCACCCCCTCTTTTGAAGCTAACTGTACCTCATCAACCCTCAGTCACACTGCTAATTGAATAATATATTCAATTATCACCTAATTTTTAAATTTTGTCTCGCTACCGTGTCGCTAATTTGCATTATTTTACTGTGTTATTTGTCAAATAAACATTTTCTTCTTCTACTGTGACCCACAACTCCAATTGGGTAGAAATGAACCGTAGTTTGGGACCAAAAATTTGCAGATGTTGATGTTTACAGTGTAGGCCCCTAACAGTCATTGCATTCTCAATAGCATTGACATGGATTTCTCTTATTTTGCACACACACTAACCTTTCAGGGGGTGTAGATGTGCCTTTTGTTTTGTTTTTAAAATGCCTGATAGCTGACAAACTGTCAGATACATGTAGCTAGACCATTAGGCAAAGCTATAAAACAAAATGTGTGGTTTCAGGTAGCCCTGCCCTGAAAACATTTGTCCAACATTGTATAATGTTACCTTTAGCCATGGGCATTGCTAGAAATAAAAATTGTGACAGTTAGCAGGCCCATAGACTGGGGCAGACGAGGCAACCGCCTTGTCTGTCTTTTCACATTTTTTTCTTTTCATCACTGAAAATTATCAGAAATTCAGGGTTTTCAGAAATTTAGGCTTGGCCACTGAACTCGCCTTGTCTGATTTCCGACCGTGACTACGGGCCTGGCTAGTGCAGAACATTCAACTTCTTTTACGGACTATATATTTTCCCATCACCGAGTTGAGTACTCGTAGGGTTATAAGCTAATGCAGGGGCGGATCTATGCGGAGCCGGCCGGTTGCTTTAAAAATTGACAAAAGGTTTTCTGGAACATTCCACTGTAGGCCTGGGGGTTTAATAAAATAGGCCTATAGTATTGTGCGCCTCTAAGCTCTGTCCGCTGAGGATAGGCGACATAAAGTTTATCGATTGAAGATCAAAAGATATCCAGGCACAAGGGTTAATTTTTAGCTCAATATCATGAATATGCAGGGTTGGGCAGGCGAAATGAGTCCTGTCGCCACAAATGCCTACTTTTAGGTGCTCTGAATGGTCATTTTTAAATATTTACATTACAGATATTTTGCTTTTGTCGCCACATGTGGCGATGTGGCGACCACTTGCCCACCCCTGAATATGTAGAATAGGCCTATAACGATATATTGCGAAGCCAAAATACAGTATAATTGTTTTAGTTGTAAAGCAAACAGATAACAGTGGCGGATCCAGCATCTGAAGAAAGGGGGGGGGCTATGGGGCTCGCCCCCTAAATTTTTTTGGTAAATTTTAGCCAGTTAAATAGGGGGATTTTCAAAGTATTTGGCGAAAATAAGGGGCGCACGCGCCTGCTGCCCCCCCCCCTCCCTGAATATGCCTACTGCATTTGGGCTTTGTAGGTAACTGTGCACAGTATAACATGTAGCTATATGCATGCCTAATATAGGCTTATTTAAACAACTTATAATTATATTAAAGACTATCTATAATCTGATAATGTCCATGGCCTATAGTAGACTCTAAGCCTATTTCATTATATTATATTAATTTGGTAGGCCAGGCCTATAGCCTACCAGGCCCTAGCCTATGACAAAGTCTATGTAGGCGAGATTGCAGGGTTTCCACAGGGGGCCGAAGGAAGGACCCGGTTCAGACCCCCCCCCCCAAGGCGTGCATGGGGGGAGGGTCAGAGGGGTCCTGCCCCCCCCCCATTGAGCTTCAGATTTTCAACAAATTCTGTGGATTTTGGGGGGCAAGCCCCCGTACCCCCCTGTTTTTCTAAATATCGTAGGGCCTACCTCTTAAACCCCCCTCTATATCGGGAAGCTGCCGCCGTTCCCCCCCCCCCAACCCCCCTCAGGCCTAGGCCTTAGTACAAAAGCTGGTTATTTACTAAGTGTTTGAAAATATATAGTGACCTATTCCCTATTTTGTTGTAATTTCAGTTAAGTTAAAATAAGGGGTCTAGGTCAGGGGGTCTATAGTCGCCGTCAAATTAAAAATGATCAACCAGGATCGCATGATTTTCTGCGATTTCTCCGTCAATTATGAACCGATTTTCTTGAAATTTTGCAGAGGCCATTTCCTATTAAAATCCTAACAGGGGTAAAAAATTTCGCAAAATAATATTTAATGTTTCAAAAGTTAGACCATTTGGCATGTAATAAAATTCTAAAATTTGTTTAATGGGGTTAAAGAGGAACGTCGTAATTTCAATTTATTACATGTCAAATGGTCTAACTTTTGAAATGCGCTATATAATTTCACGAAATTTTCAGGGCTGTTAGGATTTGAATAGAAAATGGCCTTTGCAAAATTTGAAGAAAATCGGTTTAGAATTGACGGAGAAATCGCCGAAAATCATGCGATCCTGGTTAATTTGACGGCGAGTATAGGCTGTCACTGTGTCTGTGGAATCACCTTCCTCCCCACCCTTTTGCCAATTTGGAGCCCTCTCACACTCAAAACATTCCTGGTGGAAATCCTGAATGGTCGTAGACATACCGGTACATAGAAAAGACACTGTTATAAAAAAAATTGTGTAGGCCTAAACACTCAAATAATAGGCCCTTAGCCTAGGGGGTCTATTAGTATTAGTGTTAGAAAATCAAATAGCACAGCCACAGGCACAGGCCACAGACACAGTGTAGGCTAGAGTTGATCCGAAATCACGTGAATGGGAAATAGCACACAACATGACAAGGTGAGTAGTTTTCCGTTGGCCATAACATTTTTGGCCAAAGTTGTCACTTTCCACGAATGTTATCAACTCTTAGTGAATGTAATAATGCACCATCCAGTTAAATTGCTACGACCGCCGGTTAACAGTTTTTATAACAGAAGTCACTGAACAGCAACAACAGTCTGTCACAACATCGGCCTCTGACAAAAAGTACGACATCACAGAATCTTAAGGCGATAATAATCATACTTTTGTCCTGTGGAACTAGCCCGTTCTGGGAATATGACCGTTGATTTCTGTTCTTCATTGTTCCATTGAACAAGTTGTATTATTTCTGAGACGGCCTAATTATATTGACAGAGAAATTATATCATTTGTAACGTTATCGTTGAAATCCGTGGCACATTTGCAAGCCGTTTCACGACGTCGTCTTGCCGACAACACTCGGAATAAATTGCCGATTTCGCAAACCGGTTTATACCATTGAAATAGAAGCTTTCATCACACGCTGCGGACTGACTGCCACACTTACACATTATTCTATGTCAAAGCAAGGATACTAGAACACAAGGATATACAGCTTAGCCCCCTCCTCCGGCCTGATGTGGCTTGCGCTTGGGTTTACTCCTTCCTTTTATTACCCTCTGATTAGTCACACTCTGAAGATAACATACACAAAACTATTTATACTCGGCGTATATCGGGAAGATTCGGTATCTTCCGCCGGTCACGTGATCAGTTCAAGATGGCGACTTCCATGAGGGAACAACAAACAAACATGATGAGCTATGAAGAAAACGAATTAGTAACAATAACCCCTGAATTCACTGGACAATTTAGTTTAATCTTCAGATGATGAATACTTTGTTGATTTGGATTCTTCTTTCAATGAAAGGGAAACGACGTAATCTTGCGTGACTGCTGATGATAGGCCTATGACTATGAGTATGAAAAAAGTTTATGCACTGACACTGACAGCAGTAACACTGTGACTGACTGACACTGTCACTGTGAGCGTGACTGCCACTGTCACTGATCATGATGATCACATTGCTAGTACTATTGATACTGCCAAGTTTAAGTGCGAGTGCTGTGGAAAGATGTATCAGTTGTTCATCAGATGAACATTTTTTTAAGAAAAAACGTGCCAGATATTACTTAGTGGGCAACCACACATGCTGCAAATTTTATGCAGCAGTGTAAGGGTTAAGCTGCTCGCGCGCGCTAAGTTAATATTTTTCTATCTGTGGGAAACCCTGACATATATGTGGTATGTTTGCTAAGTAGGCTACTATTACTGTATTTGTGGGGCAGTGCCGCACTCATTGGGTGCCCTGCTGTATCTAAAAACTAAAACCTTTAAGAACGTTCATCTCAGTAATTTTCTTCAACTGCTTCTAAAAGTTCAAGGGTCTGGATGATGTTTTGGATTCTGTATCCCTTCTGCAATTTGCAACATTGTCATTGAGGTCACAACTTTTGGACGGATTTATAATTTAGCTCAGATTTTGATCTAGCACAGCATTTTTCTTCAGTGGCGGATCCAAGGGGGGGGGGGTTATTTCCCCTCTCCCTAAGAAAAAAAAACCTTATTTAGGTATTTCCTTATGATTTGGTGATATACTGAGTGAGAAACAGTGCCCAATGTGCCTTAGATTGCATGAGAAAACCTTTGGAAATCAAAAATTTCCCGGGGATTGGCCCCTCGACCCCTTTAAAATTAATGTAAAATATTTTTTTTGGTCAAATTGTAAACCCACCCTCAGTGAAAAGCTAAATTCACCCCTGTTCTTGCTCAATGAAACTTTGAAATGTGGTCAAATATTTATTCTGGCATGTCTGCATTTACGAAAAAAGGGTCAGCATAATTTTATTTGACAATTTAAAAATGTATGTGTTGTACCTACCATGGCATAGGCATACCGCATAGCCATGATTGCATGAATAATCAAGCTATCCTACTTTTCAACTTTTGTAGTCGTCAGATGTCATTCCATACAGAACTTCATAAGGCACAACAAGGCCATGTCTATCAATAACACGCATGTGAGCGATAATTAAGGAAATATACGCAAATGACAGGCCGTGCGGGGGCAGGTAGGGTGGTGCTACTCCACGTGGTCTACGTCAAAAGCCTCAAATCTGACACACTCCACGTTTTCTGTATAGTCTTCAGGATAAATTACTCTGTTTTCGTATATTTTTGAATAAGGTGTCAAATTGTGCGCTATCATTTTTTTCTGCGAAGAAAGTGGATTATTTGTACTTACCGTTATGTTGTGAGAAATGATGCTTTCCTCAGAAAATTGTCAAAAATGATCGGATTTTCACGCTTTAAAGTCTAGGAAAAATGGCTGCGTTTGTTGATATCGGAAATCCACAATGCGCAGGTCCAGCCTCCACGTGTGACCTCACACACCCAGAAAACAACCAATCACGAGACGGGTCGTTACCATAGCAACCGGGGTTGCTGATGCCACAGGCGGGGCTGTTGACACAGCTGGAATCGCAAGGCACATCAGGCTGAACCAGTTCTCCCCACCCTATTTATGACCCTTGCGGTCTGTCTAAAACAAAGGGGTCCCTTCACTCTATGAATGGGTACTAATCTCTTCCCCCCCACCCAAACCCCGCTCTCCGGAGCTGTATATCCTTGTGTTCTAGTATCCTTGGTCAAAGTGACTTAGTTTTAATACTTAGTTTTATTAGTAGCAAACATAGCTTTACACACACTTGAAGTGAATTATGTTAGCCAATGTGTTAGAAAGTATAATCCATATCCCAGCTGGTGATCACCAGAATACTATCCATTTCTAGACAAATGAGGGGATGCTTAATATTGCAATAAGAAGAACAAGACAGATGGTGCAAAATTAGATTCCCCCGCCATGTTTTCTAGCCTATTGGAAAAAAAACAATATTTTTTCACATTGACATATATTTATATATTAGATTATTTATTAACGATCTTAATACAGGGAATGCTTTACAAGGTTAATAAGTATAAGTCATAGTTATATTAGGCAGTATAAGACATATTTATATTAGGTAGAGCAGGCTATTCGGTAAGA
Organism: Flabesymbios commensalis; assembly: GCA_964017125.1. Taxonomy (NCBI): domain Eukaryota; kingdom Metazoa; phylum Annelida; class Polychaeta; order Terebellida; family Flabelligeridae; genus Flabesymbios; species Flabesymbios commensalis. Next base: position 76,924,126 of record OZ024915.1, read on the forward strand.
GCGCATGCAGAGGGGTGCCTAATTTTGCTGACAAGTACAGGCACGCCGACGCCCTGGCAAGTCGTTGCCAAATTAGACACTCCCCTCGTCCCGTGCAAGCTGGCTTGTATGAACAAACCAATACCATGGCAAACAATTTATATTTATTACTGGGCCCACACTTCATTATCGATTGTCTATATAAAAATCGCTACTAAGGTTGCGATAGATATAAATTAAAATCAGTTATAATTTTAGAAAAAAAGTAACATAAAAATACTTTGTCATGTCTTTCTTTTTCCGCAATGATATGTTATTCCAGGGACTGTCCGTGCATATAATATATATAACTTGTGTATAGAAATACAAAAACAAACTGAAGGAAGTGTAATCAAAACATGACAGAAGCTACGTTTCAAAGCGCATTTTCAGATAGGTTTGTCAAAACTTATTGAAAGTTTTTCAAATTTTTACACACATTGATTCACAGAAAACACGCCCGTAGACCAAATGTTGGACCAATGTTGGTCCAATGTCTACGACATCAGCCCAGCATTTGGTCTATGTATCGTGTTTGCTGGGTTTTAATGCCCAGGCATAATCCTCCGAATAAATAAAATTTATCTTTAAAATACATATCATTAACTGATCATACATATACCGCCGAGGAACACATTGAGTCACCCTTTGGTTGCCAAAGACACTAAGTAAATTTGATACAAAAAACTCATAGTTGCAATTATAAAATTTGATATAACCATCATATTGGGAAATATTTGAAGTTATCAGATAATTACATGTATTCCCATATTTAATTACTGTTATCCGCTGTACCAATGGTACCCGTGGATACATTATTGACAATCGCGTTAATATACAGTCATGGGCTCACAAGTGTTAATTGCGGCGGGGTTTCAATTAAGGAGGGGTGTTATCACACCTAGTTCTTTGTCTGATCAAAATGAGAGGGTGCAGTAGCTGTGGAAGCCAAAAGTGCGAACATTACGTCTTAGGAGTGTTATGTTTGCAGTAGATTTAGTGTTAGACAGAATATTATAAGCGGTAATTAAGCATAAAAGCGAGATGTCAACGGCTTGTGAGTGCCAATTATATTATAAAAAAATATGTGGATATTTATTTCTGCATAGCTGGAAACAGCTTTACTTATATCTATGTATCACATATAATATATTATATATGTTGTATGGACATTGAATACCTATACAAAATATTGTCAAGATATATATAAATATATATATATATATTTGTTTTGTATATAACTTATAAACATTAGTAGAAAAAAATTGTGTATTGAACTATTTCATGAGCTCCACATTATCGGACATTCAAATTATGGACATACAACGACAATCCAGAGGGGGTGATTGTGGCTAATTTGCCATATCATAAGCCCTCTGTTTTTGCGAAGGAAAGGATCCATGAACACATTCCTGGAAGCAGCAAAGTATGAGGCAACAAACTACTTCACTATGAGTATTATTAAATGTTGTTTCTGTGAAAATGTATTTCATAAAAAATGTATTAACCTCACTGAAGACGCTTCATAATATAAATGTATAGATGCTGATGCAAATAAATGTTGATAATATTATGTAAAATGTTTTGTTCTTATGATATGTACTTTGCATTGCATTAAAATTGTATTTTCAATATTGTGGTGGTCAGCTTTATATGATATTATGAATGTGAATACATTATTAAACTGAATTGAATGTACATGATATTGTAATATATTACCAATTATATTGTGATATTTATATTTTATATGTGAATGTATATAATATATTTATTCTTGTTGCGATGGCAGTATAATATGCTACTATAAATGTGAATATATAAGCTGTGAAATCATATTTATAAATGTAATTTTATTCTTTGAAATGTACTGCAATAAAATAATACTTAATAATTAGGTAATACTGTTGGAGTACTGGTATGATACCTGTGAAAACATTTGTAAATAAATATTTGCATGTCATTATTGGTTCCGATCATTCATTTATGCGGTGATGTAATATATTAGCACCTTATTTTGTGGCCATATTTTTCATCCGCTTGGTCGCCTAGGGTTAATCATTAAGATTAGGACATTATAACGCCGTGTTGCATATACGCCGCTGTTACCTCTTTGTTCTTTGTCATCACACGATACAGTAAAAACAACACCTCGTGAGCTAGGAGGGGGGGGGGACTAACAATAGCAAACCCTTGTGATATCGGGGACTAAACATGTTATTAAATACTCGTATTTATTAAAAAAAAAAAACATTGTAAGTCAGAATTAAAACTGGCTTAGAATACATGTATAACCATGCCTGCGTACAGCGCTGATTATTATGATGCTTACTAACACACAAGTACGCGTTAATTATCTTCTTTTATTTATCTATTTAGTGTCATGCCATGAAAATGTTATTAATATGTGATATGTTTGGATCACATTAGTGCACTATATTGCTGTAACAATGCGATATTTCTATTTGGAATGTCAAATATAGGTAGAATAAATATAGATAGATATGTATTGATGACGGGAAGTCTATGTGGATGTATGCTTCGTTAAAATCAAATAAACATCGACATGATATATTGCTAAAATAGTTGTATAATAACGCTCGCTGAATCTTGATAATTTTGTGTTTTTATATTTGCTAATAGTTTCAGTTACAATGTATTATTCTATGCGATGTTAAATTTAGAAACGACTTGCCAAGCCAGAGATATTAAGCTCCCCCAACCAGGACTGTCACCACACTGTGACTAAGGGGATGTCTTATTTGACAACGGCTTGCCAAGGTCTTGCCAGGGTGTTGGCGTGCTTGCACTTGTGAGCAAAATTAAGCACCCCTCTGTATGCACTCTCACTGAACACGCCACGCTACACTATGGTGAAGGGATGCCTAATCTAACTATATCTTATATTTATTATAACATAATTATATTAATTATATTTTTTGTTTCCAAGGCCTTATAATATAAATAACACATAATATAGTTTGAATTACATTAGTGTAATATAATAATGTAGTATTTGTTTTACTTAAAGACTATCAAGATTAATTTTCTGATGAATATTGGTAATATTCACAAAAGAAGATGTATTAAACAATGATGAATGACATTTCCATGCCAATTTACCAAATAGTATGCATTGGGAAATTAAAATTAATTATTTTATAATTTAATAAGATTGCTGTGATATCAGTATGATTATGCCTGCTGAATTTCAACAAGTGTGTTTATTACATATTTGTAAATTGTGTCTTTAACTAGCAATTAAAAATATAATATAGGCCTATACATCTGCTGATCCTTTACGATGAGACACACAGCTGTCTCACTGTGACCACATTAGGCGCCTTTTTGCGCAGAACCGGAAGAGAAGCCTAATATCGAGGGGATGCTTAATATGGCGTGACACCGGCAGGGTCTCGCTGTCATGCAAACTGGAGGACCTCGAACCAGCGTTGGAACAGCACTGGTTGCTGGTCCACTTGATAGGCCTAAATTTTTTACTCTCACCGATGAGTAGTTCTGGAGACGAGGAAGGCTAGGTGAAAGCCTCGTGGAGTTGTGCAATCCCTACCAATTTCAATCTGGGCCGGTTTTGACTTGGCGTGATAGAAACTGATAAGTCCCGGCAAACCATACCTACGCTACCTTTTTGCGTGTATTTCGTCATCTTCACAGGCAGTCAAAGCGAGTGGACACGCCGCTCCACTGAGCGCCGAATAGGCTAATATGGCGGGTCACACACCCCGTCGTGAGCTGTGCATAGCAAGTTGATATTACCAGATTATCTACAATAAATGAAAGAATGAACTTCACTAGTTATCTTATTTATTTCATCTTTGACCGCAGACCCGGCCGGTACGGACTTAGAGGAAGTTTGAGGCTGTACCCTGGTTGTCCGCACCAACATTGGTGAGCGCCCGACCAACCCAAAAGATCAACCCAAAAGAGTCACCACACATTGAATATGTATAAAGCACCGCACGGATTGAATGGCTACGCAGCCTGACAAATGCTTGATATGGACATGAATAAAGATCAATGAATCAGTTCAACTGGTTGTCTTGTTTGTGAGGAGAGGTTACGCTAATGTAACAGTGTTGAAACTGCCCAGCCCGGGGACCGAACCACCAACCCTGACATCGTGATGCCTGAGTGCTACGCATCTAGCCAAAGAGTCGACTCATTGGCCAGAGTAGTAATCACTCCAGTCCGTCATACACACACCCGGCTACATACTCCCCCCTCAAATATCTGCTCGTCCCCGAGCAGCCTTCAACACACTCGTGGGTTAACTTCTCCTGCCTGCCTTTTACCTCAACCCTATCCTCAGTGTTCTGTACTGAGGTCAGGCCTATTGGTACTGCATTACCGGTAAGGAGAACCGTTATTGGGCGCCATTGTAACAGTGTTGAAACTGCCCAGCCCGGGGACCGAACCACCAACCCTGACATCGTGATGCCTGAGTGCTACGCATCTAGCCAAAGAGTCGACTCATTGGCCAGAGTAGTAATCACTCCAGTCCGTCATACACACACCCGGCTACACTAAGTTAAAAAACTTTAGGGAAGATGAGTTACATTTTTTACTTATAGGCCCTATCCTATATTATAGGTTTAGTTAAACCAGCATATTTATTGTGGAACACACCACCTGAATACAGTAGGCCTACTTGTATTTTTTTATTTTGTTGTTGGTTGTTTTTTCGTTGTTGCTGTTATGTGGAAATATAATAATGTTATTTATTCCAATAAGCATTAGAATTGAATTAACTTAGTTCTCATCATCTGGCCATAGAAACAGGTAAAAATAGGGTCAGTTGTCCTAATATGAGCATGCTCCTAATATGAGCATAGCTGGAATTTCCATGAAATATAGTCACCAGGTGGTGTATTTTGCCTTCTTTTGCGAGGACAATGTCAAGGCTTCTAATTGAGATTAGTTTTATTCAGCATCAAATGTATCAGAACAAATCAAGTGACTTCAACTGAGGTTTTTTAAACGAGTTCAATTTCGTATAAGCTTTAAATGTATGGTGATTCTATTGAAGAACATATAAAGATGTCAAGTTTGTTTCATGTCATCAATCAAAACCTTATTTTTCTGATATGTGGACGATAAAAAGAGTATCTATCTCGTGTTATTTGTATTGGTAAATTATAATAGCCATGCTCAAGTGTCCTATTATGAGCATAGCGGATGTTCCGATTATGAGCATATGCTCATGTTGGGAGCACCAATGTGCTCATATTAGGGGCATTCGTGGCAGTGAGTAAGGGTGTCCTACTACACACCATGATTTGTTTGTGTAAAAAATAATAATAAACAATTATTTAAATAAATAGTTCTGCATTACCACATGGCATTTTTCATACGATAGTGGCATTGTTGAAGTAATAGCTAGGTTATCATTTACAAGTGTGCTCGTTTCAAAACTAGTCTACTGAATATCATTTACAAGTGGGCCTTGTATTGCTTAACTTTCAGTTCTGGGGTTTCACATTTAATAATTTTAATTAGATTTTAGTTGAGAATAAACAGTATGTCTGTTTTTTTAAATCTAATTAAACTTCGATGAATGTAAATGATCAAAGACAGCGCCTTTTGTATTTTTGTCGATTCAGGCATTTCAAGGAATTTCCCACTGAACCTACATAATTTATTTTTATATCACCTATGTAAAATGCCTTTACCTATAGAATTCCAAAGTCCGTATAATTACAAAAAATCTTTTTTGCGATGAGCAAGTCATTTTTAAATCTTCAGTCATGACAGGTAGACATGAGACGAAACGTCCATAACGTCATTAACGTCCTCCGGCTCATATAAGTTTCCAGAGGTCAATAAATTACTATGCTGTATCTTTCACGCCAATAACGTAAATATCGTTTACTGTTCCTCTTTCATTTTAACAAAATTAACAATGCCTTTGGAATTTAAGAGTTGTCTTGGGGCTCTTAATTTAGATAAAATATGAAATAATTTCATAGCCTTGCGGATTCAGTGGCGGATCCAAAATTTGCCTGACGGGGACACCTAATTTTCAACTAAAATTTACAGCTGGTAATTCAACTATGTAGGATCCGGTTCATGCTCTCATGGGGAATTTTGACTACTAAGGCTTCAAATGGTGCTTATTAAAGCTTATTTCTGTACAAATATGTCGTTTTTTATTTTGAGATATTGAAGGGTGGGAGGGCGCACCCCAATGGATCCGAACTGGGTTATTCCACTGAATTAGCTAAGTGCACTATATTTGGACAAAGTTTATTTAACTAATCATTCCATGTATACATCTATTATAATAATTTATGAAAAAGTTCTGGTATCGTGACAATATAGGGCTAATTAAGTTTAGGCCTACGCGTTTTACAGCAAGTTCCAGGCAGCCCCCCTCCAGGGCTGCCAGGGTTCCCACAAAGATCTGGAAATTAAATTCCATGACTTTTTCATGACTTTTCATGACCATTTTTTTCGTAAACAAATATAAAAATGCCCATCACTACATCGGTCTGAACGAAGTAGAAGCGGGTGTCGCCGGTTTCTTACTTTTTGGATGCAAAATATTTCACAGCTATAAGTGGACTGCCAGTGTCATTGTGTGTCAAAAGAATAGGTTATCAACACATTTTTCTCAAAAGTACTGCAATCGACATTTTATAAAAAATCTAAATTCCATGACTTTTCAGAGACTTTTTGCAAAATGTTCATTTTCCATGACTTTCCCAGGCCTGGATTTTATTTTTTCATTTTCCATGGTTTTCCATGACCGTGGGAACCCTGGCTGCTTTAGTGTTAGCAAGGAAGATAATCTGGTGAAATTGCCCATTAATTTGATCTTAAATCTCTACAATTGAGATGTAGATTCCCCTGAAGCCAATTATTTTCCTCACCGCAAATGACTGCGATTTTTATTTGCATACAGTATCTACATAAGCGAAGTAGACCAAGATCAGCAGACATATTCCCTCATAATATAAAATAATAGAAAATACATGCACTACAAACTTTAGTTTATCTGACATTATTTCCCTACTATATGTGAGAATAAATAAATTAGTGAAATAGTTGCCAAATGTCACTTTTCGACAGTGGTCAGTAAACAATATTTAAAAAAACAATGCAAACTTTATGATAAAAAATGAAACTGTATATGTACAGATGACGACGCGAGGGTGGGGTGGTTGGGCATCGTGAGTTATTAAGGTTGTTTTCCTTCACTCACCCATTTTGGGCATGCCTGGGGGGCTTACAACCATACATGCCAAGACGTCCAGAGACGTGGGTTTTACTGTGAAATATATGGTGGAACGCCGACGCGTGTCGCTCAGCTCGGCTATCCTCTGGTCGCATAGTCCTCAGAGTAACACAAGTTGCAATGAGGGGTAATTCATGCATCCATCCAATTGACCTAATTTTAAACACTCTATTGCTGGTGGTGAAAAATGGTGTTGAAATAGTCGGTACTTCCATAAAATGAAAAGAACTAGTACTAACAACTATTCTAGTTCCCCCACAAGTGCATTTTGTATCTTTCATTCGCCACTCTATTTATACCAATTCCAACATAATAATTTTTTTGGAAACATAGATCTTGAAAAATCTTGTGCATGGAACGAGTTTTATATTTGAGAAAAGTTATACAATAAATCAGGGACAAAATATAACACACTGCACCTAATATGAGCATAGGGGATCCTTTATGAGCAGACCTGCTCAAATTTGGAACACCTATAAATGTATTCACAAATAAATAACAGTCTTTGATTCTTCAAGTGCTTCAAATAATCATTGAGCCAGCATATAGAAAAATGTTATATTCGTGTAATGATTGAAATATTCTTTAAAATTATCTTCGTACAAAACATTTAGCTCCATTCTGATGACCGTGACAGCCAAAACAGTGTCATGTTAAATAGACAATGTTCCTAATATGAGCATGGTAGTGGCCATGCTCATCTTATGAACAGATGTTCCTATTATGAGCAGGATTGCAAAAAAATTAAAACTTCCTCAAAATAAAAAAATGTCGTTATCAAAAAGGCGAAAATATATATTTTGATAGAAAAATCATACATATGTATATTTTATTAGGTTCAGTTGTCATTGACATACTATTAACGCTCACAGGACAGTGTTCCCATACTATGCTCATAATAGGCACTTCTCCCCTACCTATTGAGCGAAGATTCTGTACCTTTTGCTTGGATAAAATTAATGATGAAATATTCCTACACTTTCTTATTGAATGTAAAAAAATATCAAAAATTAAGAAAACATATATGTTCAACACTATTTTGTCCTAGGTCGGATTTTAACACTAGAAATAGGAATAGCAAAAATGTTTTTCAGAGATAATGTTTTCAGACAATCTAGAAGTAGCCTACTAGTGGCTGTTGCTAAATTCATAGGCCTATAGGCCTACCTGGCTTGGAAAAGTGAAGGGCCTATATATCTGTAATATTCTTGATGTAACGTTAGATATAATTTTTTATTTGTTTGTCAATCTATCGAAACTCTTTAATCAATTTTTTGTTTTTGTTTAATCGATCTTCGTATATTCTTTTCAAAATGACCTATGTATCTGTTTTGATATATTTTTGTCAATAAAAGCATCGAATTATCATGGGCCTAACGGCCTACCATAAACATGGAATCATTAGTTAGCAAACGCCACCCTCCACAACGTGTTACGGGTTAACAAGCATTCCATATCTGAGCCAAAAGAAAGCGTGTCGTTGGCGACACGCGATCGATTTAACCCCCATTAACGCCCTCTAAATACATTTTAATTGGGTTGACCTAACTTAGTGACCTTTTATGCATCCATTCAGCTGATTTTGAAACATTCCATCAGTTATTTATCAAGTGAGAACATTTTTAAAACACCTCCCGAAAAATATTTCGGCCATTTTAACCATTTGTGATGATATGAGTAGGGGAGAGTGGGGCATGTCCGCCACCCTTAAAATTTACAGCAGTAAAGATAAATTGGACTAATATGGCTACTAAGACAACCTCCCACAGTACTTTGGTTGAAACAAGATTCGATGGTACCCAGCCAATTTATGAACAGTTGATGTGGGAAATAAAACTTTACTCGCATGTGGCGGTTATGCCCCGTGCATGGGGCATAACCGCCACATGCACAGGGCATAACCGCCACCAATTATGACCTAACTCTCAAATATTGATTAAATTAAATTGGGAGGCAGACTGTGACTACTCGACAGTGGCAATGTTTTTTTATTCCTCGGGAAAGTCTATTATTAAGCAATCCTCTAAAAGGGGATGTTTGCTGTTTTTTCATTGGACGTCTGCCGCCGCCGCAGTGCGTGCCGCCGTTTATGCCTCTGTCACGTTTTGGCAATTTGAGTCTAAGATCTATGCAAATCGTTTTTAAATTTAACTCAATTATGCCTAAGGGTAATTTGTTGTAAAATTTGTTGACCTGGCAGCCATTTTACAAATTTCTTGCATAATAGTAGGCCTATGTGTCCGAAATTGAACTTCAAAGATTTCAAAAAAAAATTTTAACAGTTAAAATTTAATTGTCCTACGATACAGTCCAAACTGAATGCTGGATTTATTTCATTTTAGGCTAAAATCAATGCTTGGGGGCAGTCCTCCGATTGTTTTTGGTTTTTTTTTTGGGGGAGTGGTGGACAATTATTATTTTGCACATGCAATTATTGCGGTGACCAGCTGACCGCTTAATAGTGCAGCAACCACTCTTTCACCACTTTTTTTCACTAACGGTGTAAAGTCTGAAAATATGCCCTCTGCCAGATTATACCCGGGTAGATTGTGGGCGCCCCAGAATCTACCCCAGGGCAGATCTCGAACTATACCCCCGGGGTAGATTACGTTGGCTCCCAGAATCTACCCCTCCCTCCCAGGATCCACCCCCTCTTTATTGTAATTATGTGAAGTGTATTCGGCTCCCAGAATCTACCCCTCCCTCCCAGAATATACCCCCCCTTTTCAACAAATATATGCGACCCTCCCAGAATATACTCCTTCCTTCCAGAATTTCTCCCCATTTTCAACAATTATATGCGGCCCACCCAGAATCTACCCCTCCCTCCCCAAATATACCCCATTTTCAATGTCAACTATATGCAACCCTCCCAGAATCTACCCCTCCCTCCCAGAATATACCCTACTCTGGTTCTCAGAGCCACACTACGCGGCGTGGCCGAGCTTCATGTAGACTCTGGTATGGCCCAGTGGCGAATGTTTGTGACTAGTTGCTATATTTAGATGAAAATAGGGTAATCCCCGAATTCAGGCATTTTTGAAAGGTCACTTCCCCGGATGAAGAGTTGTTCACAGTATTGTATTTCCCCTCTGACGCATTTCCTATGACTTGACCCAGAAAATTATTCACCGGCCTCAATAGCACAGGCATGATGGTCACGTGACGAACCGTGGTCACCTGAGGAACCGTGGCCAATACCCGGCCATAAATGAAATTGGCTGGGCTCGCCAGGCAAAATATACCCGCCTTTTCAACAACTATATGCAACCCTCCCAGAATCTACCCCTCCTTCCCAGAATATACCCCCATTTTCAACAACTACAAGATTATGCGACCCTCCCAGAATCTGCCCCTCCCTCCCAGAATATTTTTCAGTTCTGGGAGCAAGTGGTAGATTCTCTCACAATTACTAAAGCGACTAGATAAGGGGGGCAGAATATAGAATATAGGCCCTACCCTCCTTTTCAACAACTATATGCGACCCTCCAAGAATCTACCCCTCCCTCCCAGAATATACCCCCCTTTTCAACAAATATATATGCGATCCTCCCAGAATCTACCCCTCCCTCCCAAAATATACCCCATTTTCAATGTCAACTATATGCGACCCTCCCAGAATCTACCCCTCCCTCCCAGAATATACCCCCCTTTTCAACAACCTTATGCGACCCTCCCAGAATCTACCCCTCCCTCCCGGAATATACCCCCATTTTCAACAACTACAAGATCATGCGACCCTCCCAGAATCTGGCCTTCCCTCCCAGAATATTTTTCAGTTCTGGGAGCAAGTGGTAGATTCTCTCACAATTACAAAAGCGTCTAGAAAAGGGGGCATTAATTTTCAGTGAGGGCTAATTTCTTAGAATATCGCATATAGTTGTAGAAAGGTGAGGAGGGATATATTCTGAGAGGGAAGGGGACATATAGTTATCTAAAAGGGGGTGGGTATTCTCGGAGGGAGGGGTAATTTCTGAGAGTGTCGCATATAGTTGTTGAAAGAGGGGGGGGGGTATATTATGGGAGAGATGGAGGGAGGGATAGATTCTGGGAGCGTCATATAATAAAATAGTTGTTGAAAAGGGGGTATATTCTAGGAGGGTCATATATAGTTGTTGAAAAGGGGAGGTATATTCTGGGAGGGAGGGGTAGATTCTGGAAGCATCGCATAATATTATAGTTGTTGAAAGTGGGGTGGATTCTGGGAGGGGTAGATTCTGGGAAGGAGAGAGGGGTATATTCTGGGAGGGTCGCACATATACATTTGTTGAAAAGGGGGGGGTATATTTTGAGAGGGAGGGGTATATTCTGGGAGGGTCGCATATAGTTGTTGAAAAGGTGAGTATATTCAGGGAGGGAGAGGTATATTCTTGGAGGGTCGCATATAATATACATTTATTGAAATGGGGGGTATATTCTGGGAGGGAGACGTAGATACTGGGAGGGTCGCATATAGTTGTTGAGAAGGGGGTATATTCTGGGAGGGAGGGGTAGATTCTGGAGGGTCACACATACACATTTGTTGAAAAGAGGGTTATAATCTGGGAGGGATGGGTAGATTCTGGGAGGGTCGCATTATATTATAGTTGTTGATAATGGAGGGGCATATTCCGGGAGGGAGGGGTCAATTCTGGAAGGGTCGCATAATATTATAGTTGTTTAAAAGGGAGGCGTATATTCTGGGAGGGAGGGGTATATTCTGGGAGGGTCGCACATAGTTGTTGAAAGGGGGTATATTCTGAGAGGGAGGGGTAGATTCTGGGAGGGTCGCACATATACATTTGTTGAAAAGGGGGTATATTCTGGGAAGGGTAGATTCTGAGATGGTCGCATATAGTTGGTGAAAAGGGGGTATATTTTGGGACGGAGAGGTAGATTCTGGGAGGGTCACATAAATACATTTGTTGAAAAGGGGGGTATATTCTGGGAGGGAGGGGTAGATTCTGGGAGGGTCGCAAATATAATTTGGTTGAAATGGGAAGTATATTCTGGCAGGGAGAGGTAGATTCTGGGAGGGTCGCAAATATAATTTGGTTGAAATGGGAAGTATATTCTTGGAGGGAGAGGTAGATTCTGGGAGGGTCGCACTATAATTTGGTGGAAAAGGGGGGAGGGAGGGGTAGATTCTGGGAGCCGCAGGATCTACCCCTGGGGTATAATGTAGAATCTATCCCGGGGTAGATACCAGAATCCTGGGAGATACCAGAATCTACCTGGGTATAGTTTCAAGGGGGTATAATCTGGGGTGTTATACCTGTACTCAGCAAACACGAGACATCGGCCCAATATTGGGTTAATGTTGGGCTGATGTAGATGGTCGCCTAACATTAAACCGACACTGGGCTAACGTTTTGTGTTTGCTGGGTAAGGGTTAAAATTAACACTCCTGTAAACCGACTCCATCAAAATGAAATTGACCATCCTTAGTAGTAGTACAAGTAGACGACCACACAGTAGTGAAGCCATATTTTTGGGGCTGGAAAGTTTCTAACTGTAATGCCATTGGGGCATGATCGTCATGGGGCATGTCCGCCACTGGCGGTTATGCCCCAATTAATAGGGTTGTTTAGTGCCTCTAATATCAGCCACACTAGTGATCCGACCTTCAAACCTAACATGGTAGGAACTTATCAACAGTCCAACTTTATAACTGCAAATTACTGTTCAGCACTATCTAAATGATTTATACAACTACACTGCGTATCAGTAAAATGACAATATTAGATCAAATTGTGCACTTAAAAAGTTTTATTCACCTCTGCAAAAACTGAAACGCCAGGATGTGTGTCATGCCACAGAAAATGGTGTCTTATAGTAGATGCATCGTCTTCACTAAAATAATATTCACCGGGTGGCACCCTAGTGCGAGAAACATGGTGGGGCGGTTATGCCCCAGGTATAACCGCCCCAGGGGGCGGACATGCCCCACTCTCCCCTATCTTACGTTTCAGTTACATGCTGCGTTCTAACCATAGTGGAGGGCGAGATCGTTCTAACTAGGAATCATGAACGAGTTGACATGGGGACGAGCTGACTGGTCACCATATGACGTCATTTTGGGAATCCACCTAACCGGCTTGGGTATTCTCCAGTCAATGAACAAGCAGAAATTTATTTTGATTATTTCGCAGATTCAATGATGTCAAAGTTTACTTATCCAACCCCTAGAAGAGACGAAACGGTGATCGATGATTATCATGGAACGAAGGTAGAATACTGAATAACGTTAGGCCTAGAAATTTCATTGATCTGTTGTGTTGTCGTGTTAATTGAAATCATGTCAACCATGATTTTCACACATTTTGTCAACTCCATGGACCATGACCATACTCCATAGGCTAGCATACATGATACAGGGCATAGCCTAGGCCCCTATCTCATTTTTTGGACCCAAACCTCGGGCCAAGGCTAACGTAGAGAGTAAAGTCGATCCCTGCACTGAAAGATTAAAATTATTGATAATGGCCTTGGACCAACAACATAGGTAATTTAAATGAAGCGGAAAGAGCTAGTCTAACTATAGTCGGATCCACATTAAATTCAGCAACCAGGATTATTAAATTTCGCGGATTTCTCAGTCAATTCTCAACCCATTTTCATGAAATTTTACACACACTATTTTCCATTCATGTCGTGACTGCCCTGAAAATTTCGCGAAGTTTTAATAAGTATTGTAGAAGTTAGACCATTTGACATGTAATACAATTCTGAGACGAAGCTAATGGCTTTATAGAGGGCGACATTTTTATTTATTTACTACATGTCAAATGGTCTAACTTCTTAAATACTTATCAAAACTCCGCGAATTTTTCAGGGTAGTCACGACATGGATGGAAAATAGTGTGTGTAAAATTTCATGAAAATTGATTAAGAATTGACGGAGAAATCGGCAAAATTCATCCACCACGGTGAATGTGAATCCTGGTATAGGCCCTACCCCTACGGCCTAAGACATTCATGATGGATTGATGATTTCAAATCGGTATGAAAAGCGAGGGAGACCTATAAAGCGAGAGAGGATCAATAAGAGGCTTCGTATGCCAGTGTAATGCATGTATATTATGTATTTATCGATGTCGCAATAAAATATATGCTTGTATTTTTGTTATGCAATTATTATTATTTTTTATTATTTGGGAGACAATACACAGATACAGGTCCAGTTTTGTGAAAGAAAGAGACTACGCTTCGTTTGAAAGTTTCTTTCGCTTTGACAGGCGGCTGTGAGCAACAAATGTGCTAGTCGAAATTCCTATCAATGACCGTTTAATCCCAGCGGACAAAAGAACACGTGGTGGGCACAATCAGGCCTACAAACATCTTAGAGCTAACACCACACTAGGACAAAATTCTTTTGGCATCAAACTATCCCTGATTGGAATTCTCTACCGGCAGCTGCCATAAAATCAAAAACTGTGGCAGCGTTCAAGAGTCAGCTGGTTGACTGAATCCACCAGCCCTTTCCCCCCTCCAGCCTAATACTCCAAATAGGAGGTGCTGCTGTATAACATTTCAGGGTTCAAGTTCAAATTGGTGTGTACCCGGTAATCACTTAGCCGCTCCCGTATCACGTATGTATAAATGTATATATCTAACGTTACCACTGGCACACGAACCATTTGTAATCAGCCAAAATTTACAAAAATAAAAATGAAGAGTTATAGGGTAGAGTCTACCTTTTAATTACAAAATTGAGACTAATATATTTTATAACATAAATGTAACAAAAATAATATTTAAATCTCCTTAGTCTCCAGAAATATTAATACCTTTTCATCAGAATTGAACCAATAGGCCTACATATTAATAATATAAGTCACACAGAATAACAAGAAATAAAAGAAATACAAACTGATCATGACTCACATGCCGGCATAGGGCCTATTGTATCACGGGCGCGTATTTTTCGAAAGCCGGCCACAAGAAAGAGCACTGTATTTAACCTACAGGCTATAACACTATAACAATAGGCCTACCTTGTAGTGCTCAAGATTACAATATAAACTGGTTGCATCTGGATATGTATGTCATTCATATATATATAGGCCTATACATCACAGCTCTCTGTGTATTTAAGAGTCGGTCTAGGTGAAATGCAATTGAAAAGAAAACTGCCTAAAACACAATTAACTTAACAGTAGATAAAACACCACATGAAACGCAATTAACAACAACAGTAGATAAAACACCACCTGAAATGCAATTAACAACAACAGTAGATAAAACACCGTCCAAAATGCAATTGACGACAACAGTAGATAAAACACCGTCCAAAATGCAATTGACGACAACAGTGGGTAGAACTCAATTTTGTATTATATTGTATAATATGCTTTTGTGTACATTACCTATCATGTTGAATGCTTGTTATATGAATGTTGTATGTCAATAAAATATATATTATATTTACGCATAATGTGTTATTGTGTTTTTTAATATAATTAAAATAATATACTACTCTGATATCAAAGCTATCCTGATTGCTTCAGTACTGTACCTGTTACTTGTGACAGCCCGTTCTATTCACCAGATGGCCCCACTGTTGGCCGACTGGGCAATCGGACAAAATGGCGGCCGGCCTCCTGCGATCTTAATAATGTCTCCCTCGTTGTTGTTATCATTCTTTTTGTCAACTGTTGCAATAATTATAGCTGGTTTCGATACAGTTATATGTATATTATGATGTTTATAACATATATTTGTATATTTAGTGATAAATTGCCATCTCATAAACACACCTTCGGCCTCTTATTGATCCACTCTCGCTTTATAGGTCTCCCTCGCTATGCATACCAACCCTTTCAAATTGAGAAAAATCCTTTGGACTTCGGATTGTTCTTCCTGGCTCAGGGCCGTATCCAGGGGGGGGGGGGGGTGTTCTTTTGTTTCTGTAATCCCCCTTGCTAAAAAAATAGACTAATGGGTTTGGACTACATTGGGATCTGTATTGTATTGATTTTGTGACACTAAGTGGGTATTATGGATGAATAGCAATGTAATGAGCAAGATCAAGAAAAAGAACAAAGCCTATAAACAGTTTTTGAACTCCAGAGATGGAAAAGAATATTCCAAAGCAAGAAACCTAGACAAGTGGAAATCAAAAAAAGCTGTCAGAGATTTCCAAAAGGAACTATCCAAATTAGCAAAAAAAAACCCAAAAGCATTTTATAAATTCGCCAGCAGTAAAGCAAAAGTTAGACAATGTATATCCGACCTGGAGAAACCTGACGGAATCCTGACAACTTCAGATAAGGAAAAGGCTGAAACACTAAATAGCTTTTTCACAGTTGAGGAAAATGAAAGTCCAGCAGTTCAGAAAAGCACGGTCGAAGAATTACTCAGTAATGTGACATTCAGTCTCAGATGTGTAAAAGTGGCTGATAGCCCCAAAGCCAGATAAATCACCAGGGCCAGACAAAATACATCCAAGGGTTCCAAGGGAGCTAGCAAACCAAGTGGCTTACCCATTATACATTATATTCAAGAAAAGTTCATGCGATAGTGGATTACAAGCCAGCTGGAAGTTGGGTCATATAACACCCATTTTTAAGAAAGGCTCTAAAAGTGAGGCTAGTAACTATCGGACTGTAAGCCTAACGTCATTGGTATGTAAAACACTTGAACACCTAGTAGGGGGCCTAAGAGCGGATATTATGAAACACATGTGGAAAAACAAGTTGCTATCCGACTACCAACATGGATTTGTGGAGGGTCGATCCTGTACCTCACAGCTTTTTTTTTTGTTTGTTCTGTATATACTGAACACAACTTCCTACTTTGGAAGACTAACGGCTCAGGGTGCTATCGCACCATGGGTGCTATCTCACCACATTTTGAATTTTCTGGGTTCTCGCTGGATGGAAACTGCGCCTACTTCCATTGAGGTTTTTTTACGTCCAACTCTAGTTCAGTCAGACGAGCTATCTGATTTACGTGGTTCTCTTAGCCCCACGACATCGCTGCACGCAACATGTCCTTGTGTATACGGCACCTAGCAGTCCCAGGCGGTCACCCGTCCAATTATGAAATGGGCGTGACGTTGCTGAACTTCTGTGATATAGCCAACACCGGTGAGCGAACGCGGTATTCCGTATTAGCAGTCCTCAAAGCCTGGACACGCGTTTTCGACAGTAGTAATGCAGTGGATGCCATTTACTTGGACTTCAGAAAAGCCTTTGACACAGTACCGCACACACACATACGGAAGATACAGACGAGCCTATAGCTCAAGACAATGAAGAGCTAGAAGACAAAATCGGTCAACAGATCTCCGACCTACAAAGGCCGTAACGGATGGTAAATAGTATAAAAAATAATAATAAAACATTGGGGCATCATGAGGGTTTATGGTGAATTAAATGAAGGTTTTTAAGACCCGCCTAGATCCCAGCAAGGAGCTATACTGAAATGCCACAAGAGGTTATAGGGGGTAATATAGGGGTTGGAGGGGTTTTAATCCCATCAAATCACCCTTTTAAAAGTCTGTTACCATATTGATGGTTTATCATTATTTTATATGTTAGTTACTGAACCCCCTTAGGGCACAGATATTATATCTTAATATGTGGTAAAATAACCATAATTCCATGAGGGCACTGAGTGGACCTACTTCAACATTGTGTAACATCATGAACATAAGCGCCTTTGAGAATTTAAAGCCCCTATATGTTGATAAATGTTTGTTCTCTGAGCTTAAGTCACTATTATATAGGCCTAAGTGTTCATATTACATGCTCGTATGCATGGCAATGTGTGAGCTTAGTTCTATTTATAGAGCACAAGTATTTCTCACTATCTCCATGATTCTACTTTGACTTTCAGTTTTAATTATTACCCCCCCTCCCCTCACCCAGACTATATATAGTTATAAAATATGAGGCTATACAGTAGGAAAGATATATTTACCTTTCTCTTCTAGTTGTAATAATAATCAGGGCTTTCCTCAAGAGGCTTACACTGTTACTTGGTGACAACATTCATGATATTGTCAAGATCAAGGTCAGTCAATAATCCAGCAAACATGAGATGTTGGCATAACGTTGGTTAACTGTTGGGCCAGCGTTGTTGACGATGGGCCAACAGTAAACCAATGTTGGACTAACTTATCAGTTTGCTGGGAATGAATAACAACAAGTAAATACCCTAACATTATTCCTAATTCGTAGAGTACCGTAGGCCTGCCGTACCACGCTAGCAGTAGGCATACACAAGTCTAATGTCACGATAAGTCCGCTTGTACCTTCTGTGAACTATATCGTCTAGAAAAAGTAGATAGTACATATAAGATGACAGTACATGTACTTGTTAGCTTAGAGACTACTAGTATATTTTATTTTTACAAAATAACAATTATATTTGGTAGGGCCTACATATGTTAATCTGCAAAGACAGTAGGCTCTACTGCATTTGTTTTTGCACAGGAATATGCCTGTGTAGATCAACGACATATATAATCAAGCTCATAGAAATTATTAGCCAAGTAATCAGCCAAGTCAAAAGTCTTTTAGCCAAATCTGTAAATGGTTGGCCGGCTAATGCGTTAAATTTTTTTTTGATAAATATTCTGAAAAACGGTCGACCAGGGCATCTGGTAATGGGGCCCCCCCAGACAATTAAAAAAAAACAAGGCATTTTGGGGATATTCATATCAGGTGGAACAGACACTCAAAAACTCCTCCTGTGTATGGCCCTGGGCAGAGGGCTCTCACCCGCATCGTTCAGCGTATCAGGCAGTGTATCAGCTTACTGTAACATCAGAGTTTCCGCCAGGGGGGTGGTCCAGGGTCGCACCACAGGGGGTGATATCCCTCCCTTGTTGGCAAAGAAAGTAAAAATATATTCCATATTTTGCTGTCATTTCAGTTAAAATAGGCCATTTTGAGCATTTAAATTGAAAATTCTGAATGTTTTTCTCCTTAGGGAGGACCCACAGACTCCCCTGCTTTTGGACATCCCCTCTCAAATATCCCTGGCGGAAACCCTGAACATGGTTACGGATGTATTGGTTTTCAGTTGGCTAGTTTACTGTTGTTTTTATTTTATGCAGGTATCCGACCCATACCGCTGGATGGAGGATCCTAGTTTACTGTTGTTTTTATTTTGTACAGGTATCAGACCAGTACCGCTGGATGGAGGATCCTAGTTTACTGTTGTTTTTATTTTGTACAGGTATCCGACCCGTACCGTTGGATGGAAGATCCTGACGCTGAAGAGACGAAAGCTTTTGTTGATCAGCAAAATGACATCACGATGCCGTATCTACAGAAATGTGACATCAGAGATAAACTTCACTCAAGGTAGGTGAACATCAGGTACTAAGCCCCAGTCTACAATATTCAGATGAGATCTTGTGACCAATCTTCTTTTGAATTGTGTGGGACATGCTTGTCATTCAGTTTTTGACTTTTGTGAGTAAAAATAAATTATCAGATCTATAAGCAATTTTAAGTTGATATCAATAAACACACAAATTAATAATATTATTTTTCTCTAAGACAATCATTTTGATTTATAATCACAAGGTTGCCAAATTAAGTTGCTGAATAGCTAAATGGCAGCAAATATTAACATTTATACATTTAATAATATTTATAATCTTAGAACATGTAGGCTCCTGGACTCTCTGGTCTACACAAGCAAATCTCTCTGTCACTTTATACATTTAGTCTAAAACTGTGGAGTGACTCCAGTGAGCCCTATGAATCAGTTGACATGACATACCTGATTGGGTACAAAGTGACACAACATCCCTCTGGGTGGATATCAGGTATATAATATGTGCAGTGCACAATTTTGAACTCAATAATTTTCAGAGTGGTCAACAGAAGGACTGCCCAACTTAAGTCATAATAGGAAGAAGATATAGGCTTTCAGGGTTTCAACCAGGAATGTTAAGTATAGGATAAAGCCCGAGGGGCTCTACATTCTTAGCTTTGAAAAGTGCCAAGGCCGAAGTCCGAGGCCTTTTTCAAAGCTTAGAATGTAGAGCTCCGAGGGTTTTAACTGACCTAAACACATCCGACCATAATGAAAATCCCTCATAATCAACAGTTCAGTCGCACCTGACTGATTATAGTACCATATGCCTACCATGATATTCTGTCTGTACTTGATGAACAATAACTCTCTATTCCTGGCTTAGAATGTTGTGGTCGGTCAAAGAAAATAATGTAGTGGTGTGTTTTAAGGGGAGGGGGGGGGCACTGTGTTAGTCTGTGACCCGTGCACCCGTCTTTTGGACTGATGTAAATTCGAAATGACGGGCAAAAATTGTCCAAATTACATTATAAAGAGAAAATGCACGGGCAGTTATGCTGAAATTGGGAAAAAAGACAGGCAGTTGTCTAATCTTAGTTAAGTCAGTGGGGAGGAGGGGTGTCCAAAAGCTGGAAAATTTTATTTCTTCTGAGTTTTAAATAATATAGAGCTAAATATGGGAAATAATTTTCATTTTCCTCGCCAACGAGGCAGATATTCAGTGTTCAATACACGCTGCGGGATTGCCACGGGCGCACTGTTTTATAAGATTTTTATTTCAGGATAGACAAACTCTCTTGACTGATCGCCGGGACAACGTAGCCTGAGCCTGTGGCTTCATACCAAGTTCGATAGACAAGGATCTGCAGGAATTGAAATATTTCTTTTAAATGAAAATATAAATGAAAATATAACACAGCAGTATACGAAATTGTTGTGACCAAAACAATATTTATTTAGCGCCTCATCTTTGGTGGGCAACTAGAGAGCAGCACAAGCCAAGTCCTGGGCTACTGCCCCAATGATCATCTTTGTAAAGCCCTGTTTAGATATAAATTGAACTTTAACATATGTTATTATTTTTACTCACTTGAATTTGTGGATCGCGGAAGCAGCACAGGACTTTAGGTGGATGAGAATTTCAATTATCTAGATATTAATTCTGCTCTTGCTCGTTTTTGTTTTTAGAATAAAGGAATTATGGGATTATCCAAAGTACGGTTGTCCAAGCAAACGTGGATCCAACTACTTCTACTATTATAACACAGGTCTCCAGAATCAAAGGTGTGGTAATCTTTCTGCTGACCAAGCCGTAGACCTATAATATATAAGTTTTCGCTCATCTTTTAAACGAAATAAAATTTTGTTTAAATTGATACAATATTTTTTGATGAATGCTCAGTCAAATAATTACACTTTTTGTCACTTTTTGTATGAACATACATCATTTAAAGATGCAAATTGTTTTGGCATTTCCATCTTTTATACGAAGTAATAAAGGGATAAACAATTCTGCATCATCAGGGTTTCAGATACCCACTCGCCATTGGCCCCTTATTTTTGCTGTGGGCTAACAACGTTGACATGAAAGGTAGCCTGCATTGCAAATATCAGGGCCAATGCTTACCTAACATGTATCATATGTACTTACAATGACAAGAAATATATGCCGGATATATTCTTCAAATTATCAGTACCCAATGCTTACCTAACATGTATCATATGTACTTACAATGACAAGAAATATATGCCGGATATATTCTTCAAATTATCAGTACCCAATGCTTACCTAACATGTATCATATGTACTTACAATGACAAGAAATATATGCCGGATTTATTCTTCAAATTATCAGTACCCAATGCTTACCTAACATGTATCATATGTACTTACAATGACAAGAAATATATGCCGGATATATTCTTCAAATTATCAGTACCCAATGCTTACCTAACATGTATCATATGTACTTACAATGACAAGAAATATATGCCGGATATATTCTTCAAATTATCAGTACCCAATTATCAGTTTTTCAAAGTTTAAATTTATATGATTGAGTGGGCTCTTGAAATGTTGTGTGGGTGACCAAATTTTGCATCTGAGGGGGCCACATGATACCACAGTTTTTATGGGTATCTTGACCCCTTGAGCACAATGGCTAATTGTGCAAATTTAGCCTTATTATGACTCCCATTTCTAGAATCATCGGTAGGTTTATTACTAGAATTTAATCAGTCTGTGGATCACATAATTAGCTGATGTCATGTAGGGTTAATTAGACATGTATCAGTTGTATATTAGTCATTTCTACTTGAGGCGGGGGTGGCAAACTATCCTGGATAAGTGGAAGAGGGAAAAAAACACTTTTTATCCAAAATTATCGAGTGTTGTTTTGATAGTTACAGTATTAACACAGTTAAATCTGATGATCCTTGTTCAATCTGCTGGACTATTACCCGTACTTCTTTTTTCCAGTGTCCTTTACAAGCAAGCCAAATTGGACAGTGAAGCTGAAATCTTCTTTGATCCCAACAAACTTTCTGAAGATGGCACAACATCGATCCGCGGAACCGCTTATAGTGAAAACGGGCAACATTTTGCTTATGGTCTCAGTAAAGCGGGCTCTGATTGGGTGACAATCAAGGTTTGTAAAGGAGGCTCTGGCTGGATAACATATAAATGAGATTGAGATCAGAGATACGAGTATAGCAATAGTTTGTTTCAACACCTTTTTCTTTTGACGACCCTTGGAATCCCAAGGTCTTTAAATTCAAATTAGGCCTACCACTTTCCAGGTTCCAGTCCTCCTTTCCATCCACACATTTTGAATACAGAATGAATTGGTAGGCTAAAAAGGACTCATTAACATGAGATCCTAATGCCATTATCTCACTCTCAGCACCCTTCGGCTGCTAGGGTTCCACACACGATAACATTCAAAGTTTGTCAACCGTGCTCTGATTGGGTGACAATTAAGGTTTGTAATGCTGGCTCTGATTCGATGACAATAAAGGTAAACTTGTAAAACTGGCTTTGATTGGGTGATGGTCAAGGTTGGTAAAGCTGTATTTGATTGTGTGACAATGAATGTGTGTAAAGCTGGTTTTTAATGACAATTAGGGTTTGTAAAGGTGCTTTTTATTGGATGACAATCTGGATTTTTAATTTAGGTCTGTAAAAGCAGGGTTCCCCACAGAAAAAAAAATCATCCGGTCGTTATCTGAAAAATCTTAACTTAGCGCGCGCGAGCAGCATAATAAAATATCTACTGTTGCACGCGCATGCGCGATAAAAAATATCAAAGTTTTTTTTCATTTGTGTTGTTTGCCTGACTGTCTGTGTGCCGTCACCATACTCCAGCATACCCAGCATACGTCAGAGTTATGTAATTTTGATTGAATTTGAGTGGAATGGTCTAAAAGTGTCTGAAGTTGATTTGAAAATAGAAAGGTCCTAGAAGAGTCTCATCCTAATTTGTGAAAATAAGAAACTTCGCTTGTTCTGAATTGTCTGTCTGTTATTTTGTCTTGTTGATTTGATGGTTTGTGAGTTGTGTATTTGAGTGTAGGCCTATGCATGTTTTCTTGGTGTTTTATGTGTTTTTGTTTGTTGGTGAGAGTTATTATTCTGTTATTTATAAGTGTTGTTGTGTATGCCTGACAAGGTTTGTGAGTTAGTATCACTCACTCACCAACGAGGTGACACTTTGGTGAGTGACAATGTGTCGTGGTGACTGGCAAAGCTAGAAGTGTTGGCCCGTCCGCCAGCTTGGCGCCAATGCCGGCTCAGCGCTGTTAGCGCTGGACTTACATTGGCACAGCGGTGGACTGGCCACCCTGTGACAGCACTTTCTGCACTTGCTGTCAGCCCTGCTTCTGCCAGGCGTAGGCCTACAGCTATGTTATGTAACATACAGCACATAACGGGTGACCCAGAGGTGGGGGGATTTAGGGGGGGGGTGGTAGTTCGGACACGCTGATCGCTAAACCAACACAGTAAGACACTGGCGACGGGAATATTAGCTAATCTGCCAGCTGGATTACAGCCGGATGTGACCTATTACATGCTGGTCGGCATAAAATTCATCCGGTCGGCATGCCGGCATTTCCGGCACTGTGGGGAACCCTGGTAAAAGTGCTTCTTATTGGATGACAAGTGGCATAAAACTGTGTCATATCATTCTTTTAAGAAATGTATAACTTTTTATTTACAACTGAAGAGTTGGATTTTGTGGTCTTTAACCCTTCAGCCACGAAGCGGAGATAATCGTTGACATAATGATGACACAAAACTCCATTAAATACTGAGTGTTAAAATTTTTTAGATTTTGTTATTTGGGGACCTTTTACGAGGTCTAGAATTATCAAATTATTGATTTCAATGATAGGCAGTGCTATTATAATAATAATTTTCAAGAGATTCTTAAATTGACGAATTTGTCCTCCCTAAATACATGAAAATTAGAGCCTTACAAGTATTACCAGATCTAAAGTATGCAAATAAATGATTTATTTCTTGGTCAACTTCATTTTATCACCACTATCACTGACTTAAATTCTGCGAAATTGAACTTTTGTTTTCTTTGAGAGCAGGGGTTTCAAATAACATTTTTGTTATGAGTCAGGATCTGAGGATGCTGAGATTTAATTGGCTTCGTTTGCCAAATGATGAACGAAAAGTTCAATCGCTAAATGATAATTTGATTGCCACCATTCAAGTACCTGGCATGTTAACCCTTTCAGTGCGGGAACCTACTTTAGTCGTCAGAATCTGACGTAGACCTGTAGATGTCAGATTCTGACAACTAAAGTCGGTTCCCGCACTGTAGGAGTAAAAATATTTCTGATGCTCGTAGACCCAGTGAATTCCCATGACACATGGGAGAACGACTTTTTGATTGTGTTGTATTTATTTTCAGATTCGCGATGTTGAGACGGGAGAAGACTTCGCTGATGTGCTGGAGTTTGTGAAATTCTCCTGTATGTCGTGGACGCATGATCACAAGGGACTGTTTTATAATGTATGTATTAACTGTTTCTGAAGGCCAGTCATGTAAGGGGAGACCACATAACCTTTTGCCAGCTGTGTTATTTATTTTTAAATTTTCACCCACTTGAAGTTGTGTCTCGCTAGAATGAACAACCTTGCAACTTCCAGTAGGTGGAAATTACTCACATTTGTTAAAAAGTGACTGACTATAGACAGTTTTAATCCATTTTATTGGCCTGTTAAATCACTGTTATTGGGAACGAAATGTGTGTTTATAAACATTGAGATTTGCAAATGTCTCAAATTAAAAGAATATGTATGCTTTTCACCCACTTGAAGTTGTGGATCGCTGTAGCGAGACACAACAACAAGTTTGTGAACATTTTAATTTGTGATTTAGGCTCAAATATAAGGGTTAACTTGTGACCAGCCATTTACAAATCTTGATGTTTGAACGCACATTTCATTCCCCATAACAGGGATTTTATCGGCTAATAAAATAGATTACAATTGACTACAGTTGTGATTAGAAGTGAAAGGGTTAACCCTTCAACCCTCACGATGCATCAAAACATCATTTTGCATCTCTGAAGCATGACTTAATTTCTTACACCTAGGGGTTTTGGAACAAAAAATTTCATGTTTTAATAATAACAATTTTTTTTTTTCATCTGCCACCCAATTTATGTCATCTTCATCCACTGCAAGGCAAGAATTGCGACAGCAATTAGCGGATTGTAGTGGATGAAGATGACATTTGTAAATTCAGAAGTGAAAGGGTTAAGGACCACATAACATCAAACAGGTTTTATCCCCAGCAAGCAAAAAATCATTCGTATAATAATTGTACAATGTTGGACCAAGGTCGAAGACGTTGGGCCAACATTGTACGAATGTTATACATTTTCTGGGATCTTATGCTAGCTTCATTGTATTAAAAGGGGTTTAGGGGGCATCGCATAAGTTTTCTAAGCTTGAAAGAAACTTTTGGGATAATTCCTTATGCATCACTTGACAGGTGGAAGTAGAGGTTATTGTTTTACCTCAATATGATGGTTCTATTGTGATCGCTGTGACTGTTAACTTAGGGTGAAATTCTCCATATATATCAAATATAGCTAAATATCACTACTCACAATTTCCAAATCGGTAATAATTCAAATTATTTCAATTATTGCTTTAAAAGTTGATGGATTTTACCATTTCCTTGTGACTGAATTTATCTAATATATCCCATGTCACTCATAAATAGTTTGGCTTTATGAAATATATTCCATATGATTCATAAATGTACCAAATGTAGTTTAGCTTGCACTGTTCAAAGTACTTTGATTTAATAATTATGTACCAACATACACCTATAAATGAAATGTTTCAAATTTTTTGTTCCTGTATAGTTTTGATATATATATATCCAAAATGTCAGAATAATTAGCATGATTCTGAATATATTATATTACCGATATAAGGGATGCTTGTATTTCCATCATTTTGCAGAAACACATGTCTGGTTTCTTCTTGTTTTAGTGTTACCATGATCAGAAAGGTAAATCAGATGGGACGGAGACGACAAGTAACATAAACCAGAAGCTGATGTATCACCGCCTCGGGACGGATCAGAGTGAAGACGTGCTGTGTGCAGAATGGCCAGACAACCCTAAATGGATGACGTGAGTCACATTCACTAAGGGCTGTTCCAGCAAAAATCCGGGCTCCCCCCATGGACGGCAATCAGGTTTTTTTCCGGAGGGTTGGTGGGTTTCAATTGACACTTTCTGGTGGGTGGGGTATTTTGTCAGTGACTATTTCCCAGGTGGTTGGTGGTAGGCTAAAACTGAAATCCGCGGTGGTGGGCACCTTTTCTGGCATGTATTGTAGGCCTAATACATTAATAGAAAAGAAAGTGTAAATGACAATCGCATTGTTTCTGTATTAAAAATGACATGAAAGCTGTAAACCTGGGGATAGATATTAGTTTCATATTCTCCTTTTTTCACAAAAATTTGTAGGGGTGGTAAATAAAAACTATGTTGAGGCATCAGGAAATTCTGGAAATCCGGGCGCTGTGGTGGCCCACGGACGATTTCCGGGATGGGTGGGGGTAAGTTTTCAATTGCCGTCCATGGGAGGAGCCCAGATTTATACTGGAACAGCCCTAACCAGTAGCCTGTTCAGGTAGAACTACAGCTAACACTGCAGAGATCTTTGTACAATATTTATTCTAAAGTAAGCTTTAGCCCTTAAGCTGCTGAATTTTTATTTCTATCATATATTCAAAGCTGGAATTGCTAACGCAATTTCCAGCTTCTAATGACGAAAAATATTTATATTTATAAAAAAAAAAGAAACTTCAAATATTGTATGTGTCTCTAAAATTCATCAGTTTTTTTATGGACATCAGGTCCAGTAACTAACACTTTTACTAGACCTCAAACATGATTATTGCACCACTAAAACGAGTGATGCCGAGTAATTTCTCATATATCACCGGACATGAGCGCAAGCCAATTTTGTTGTTTATTGGACCTTCGTATTAATAACTAGGTTCGATCAGACGTGAATTTTAATGATTGTTGAATTATTGGATTAACTAAGCATCTATAAAAAATAACACTGAAATCTACAAAAGAGTTGTCATTGATGCCCAGTCAATCAACGGATTTAAATTTGCAGTTGACAATTTTTCATCAATATACATATTTTTTATCATTTATAGCTGTAATTTGCATCAGCAATACCATCTTGAAGTTTTTCTAAAGACTACTCCATTTTTAAAGAAAAATCATTTCAAATGAAAAAATTATTTATTCTCATATTATATTATTGACTTTATCTTGTTGTGGTGGTGCTGAGGCTAGTGACTGTGGACCTCACCTCTCTCTTCTTCTCATATTATATTAGTGACTTTATCTTGTTCTAGTGGTGCTGAGGCTAGTGACTGTGGACCTCACCTCTCTCTTCTTCTCATGTTATATTAGTGACTTTATCTTGTTCTAGTGGTGCTGAGGCTAGTGACTGTGGACCTCACCTCTCTCTTCTTCTCATATTATATTAGTGACTTTATCTTGTTCTAGTGGTGCTGAGGCTAGTGACTGTGGACCTCACCTCTCTCTTCTTCTCATATTATATTAGTGACTTTATCTTGTTCTAGTGGTGCTGAGGCTAGTGACTGTGGACCTCACCTCTCTCTTCTTCTCATATTATATTAGTGACGTTATCTTGTTGTAGTGGTGCTGAGGCTAGTGACTGTGGACCTCACCTCTCTCTTCTTCTCATATTATATTAGTGACTTTATCTTGTTCTAGTGGTGCTGAGGCTAGTGACTGTGGACCTCACCTCTCTCTTCTTCTCATATTATATTAGTGACTTTATCTTGTTCTAGTGGTGCTGAGGCTAGTGACTGTGGACCTCACCTCTCTCTTCTTCTCATATTATATTAGTGACTTTATCTTGTTGTAGTGGTGCTGAGGCTAGTGACTGTGGACCTCACCTCTCTCTTCTTCTCTTATTATATTAGTGACTTTATCTTGTTCTAGTGGTGCTGAGGCTAGTGACTGTGGACCTCACCTCTCTCTTCTCATATTATATTAGTGACTTTATCTTGTTCTAGTGGTGCTGAGGCTAGTGACTGTGGACCTCACCTCTCTCTTCTTCTCATATTATATTAGTGACTTTATCTTGTTGTAGTGGTGCTGAGGCTAGTGACTGTGGACCTCACCTCTCTCTTCTTCTCATATTATATTAGTGACTTTATCTTGTTCTAGTGGTGCTGAGGCTAGTGACTGTGGACCTCACCTCTCTCTTCTTCTCATATTATATTAGTGACTTTATCTTGTTCTAGTGGTGCTGAGGCTAGTGACTGTGGACCTCACCTCTCTCTTCTTCTCATATTATATTAGTGACTTTATCTTGCTCTAGTGGTGCTGAGGCACTGTGGACCTCACCTCTCTCTTGAGATCAGAGAAGGCTGTGATCCCGTTAACCCTCATCCTGCTGATGACAATAGTCATTTTAATCTGTTTTATTAGCCGATTAAACCACTGATATTGGGAATAAAGTAACTGTTTAAATGTCAGGATTTGTAAATATTTGGTCTCAAATTAAGCAAATATGAGTAATTTTTAATCACTTGAGGTTGTGGATTGCGGTAGCGATACACAACCTCAAGTGGTTGAAAATTTAAATAAATTTATTTAGCCAGATAAAGGTTAACGTATTACATTTAATAATGAGTTTATCTTGTTCCAGCGGAGCTGAGGTGAGCGATTGTGGGCGTTATCTCGTTCTTGAGATCAGAGAAGGCTGTGATCCCGTTAACAGATTATATTACTGTGACTTACAGTCATTAACAGAAGGAATTAAAGGTGAGTTACTCTATTCTTGACTTTAGTCGTCAAAATCTAATGTCTGTAGACATCAGAATAGACTTCTACCCTTGCACTGTTGGAGTGAGAATATTTCTACTGACCGTAGACACACAACATAGGTATTCAAATGAATCAGAAAGAGCTAACTAAGACATTTATGATGATTTCAAATTGAAAAATGCTTTTGATCTCCATGGATTACCAAAAAAAAAATTCAGCGTTCAAGGGTTAAAGAATACATTTTTGCAGATTTTTATTTCATATATATATGATTTTTGTTATACATGTCGTCGCTTTATACACAGGGAAATACAGTAGTGACTTTTAACGACTTTTGATTGATGATAAAAAATGTAAAATATTGGCACAAGGGTTAAGAAGGTTGAAGATGTTAGTTCTATGATATATCTGTTACACATATAGGTGATAAAGTAAATGATACATTATTTTCTATTCATATTGTACATGCAATTTTATTCAATATATGTTTGATATCATGATGAACAATGATTTCTGCTTCAATAGGTTTGCTGCCTTTTGTCAAAGTTGTTGATAACTTTGATGCAGAATATGAGGTTAGTTAAATGATGTGCGCACAAACAATTTTCAAATCACCAATTGTTTTAAAAAACATTTTTTGGTACATACAAGTTCTTAAGGATAGCTCAGCTCTTATACATTCACAATGTGGGCTACCATTGATGGCAACTTGATTAGCCCACAGCAAAAACAAGTGGCCAGCGGCGAGTGGGCGACTGGGTATCTGGAATCCTGTATTTGAGGTTGTGTCTCACTACTATGATCCACAATTTTCAAGTTGTTGAAAACTACTCATATTTGTTCATATGAGACCCAGATATGAGACCCAAATCTTAGTGTTCAAACAGTCATTTCATTCCATATAACAGTGATTGAATCAGCTAATAAAATAATGATATAGTTAAACAAATTATAATGGTTATAGATCCATAACATAAGTATTCAAATCAATCAGAAAGTAAGACATTAATGATGATTTCAAATTAAACAACCCTTTGGCCTCCCATGTTTTTTTTACAAAAAGAGTTCAGCGCCTTCAAGTGTTAAAGTAGGCTAAAAGACACTGAAAGATTACTAGTCAACATCAGTGCTTCAGGGGTTAACCCTTTGCCTGCTGATTGAGACTATTGTTGTTTTCAATTAGTTTTATTTGTCGAGCAAATCACTTGTAGGGGGAACAAAATGTGTGTTTAAGCATCAGGATTTACAAAGGATAGATCTCAAGTTAAACAAATATGAGTAATTTTCACCCACTTGAATTTTCACCAACTTTGTATGAGTGAAAATTTTAAGTGTTGATATAAAAGATTGTAAAAGACTGTAAAAGAAAGATTACTACGGTCAACATCAGTACTTCAGGGGTTAAATTTGTTTTTTTGAATTTTACTTTTCGATTCCAATAAATACAAAACAGCATCTGTAACATCAGCATTCATTTCAATACCTCCTGAGCTGCAAGAGACCTATTGTGCGTTATTAACCCTTGGAGGTCAGAGATAATAAATCAACATTTTCAGTCACTTAAAGTTGTGTCTTGCTACCGCGATCCACAACTTCAAGTCACTAAAAATCAGTTGCTCAATTTTAGTTGAAATTTATATGATTATCGCTAATATGATACACATTTAATTTTTAAAAGCTGGTTTATATCAATGCTATTAAAACCTAAGAAAACAATATTAGAGTCGACGTAAGTAGTCTAAGGGTTACACACACGTCATAGAGATTTCATTGGTAGCTGAGAGTTATTGCTGCCAACATAAGATCTATTGTACAATATTAAATACACATCATACAGAACTCATGTGTAGCT
Organism: Flabesymbios commensalis; assembly: GCA_964017125.1. NCBI lineage: Eukaryota > Metazoa > Annelida > Polychaeta > Terebellida > Flabelligeridae > Flabesymbios > Flabesymbios commensalis. The sequence continues at coordinate 76,955,364 of OZ024915.1, forward strand.
AGAAGTTTATGCTGTAGATATTCGATCCATGTATAATGGTACATTTTTTTATTGCAGTATATCACAAACGAGGGAAGTGTTTTTACATTTAAAACGAACTTGGATGCCCCTCGATACAAGCTCATCAACATTGACCTTAATCAACACGAAAAGGTGAGCGATGTAACTGGTAAAGGTATAATATTCAGAAGATTTCTTTACCCATTATAGTCCTTAAATGACAAATATTATGGAAACCAATGGTTATTTAGTTTCACCTGCATATGAATAATATTCACCCACTTGAAGTTGTGGGTCGTGGTAGAGAGACAACTTCAAGTGGGTGCAAATTTATATTATTTTTATTATAGCGGATCAATGGTTAAAATTTTCATAAATGTCTTGGTTATCTCTTTCTGCTTTATTTGAATACATATTTTACAGGTGCGCTACGAGGATTATCAAGATTTGACTAAATGGAGGTCTGCCCTTTTCAAATAATACTGAATAATGTCATATCTTATATTTAAAGTGTTTAAAAGGTGGTACTAAATGTGGTATATAAATTATAAAAAAAGACTAATATATTCAGGGCAGGCGATTGAAGGATTAACCTTGTGCTGCTGAAATGTTTTTTACTTTTTTTTTCTTTTATTTGAAGCTCGAATTGCTAACACAATGTCCATCATAAAATGACACAAAGCCGTGAATTTCTAAAAAAACCAATGGATTTAAGCAATAAATAATGAAGGCCACAAATATGGGAGAATGCCACTTTGTGAATATAGGCCAATTATACAGCTTTAGTTGTCTAATTGACAGATTCATGATATATTTTGCAGCAGAATTGAAATTGCAATATTCTGTGCCATGTGAACATTTGTTAAAAGGATTTCGCCCTTCACCATCTGATCAATAGCCATTAAAACCCTTTCAAGCCTGCATTTACCATTGTCATCACAATTCACGACTTGTAGTGGATGAATATAATTTGATGTGGTTTAAAAATTAAAGAAAATTGCCATGTATTGGTAAACCAGTTTCATGGAAGTTATCATTATAAAACCCTTAGTTTTTGGAATATTAAGTCTGTTTACAGGGATGTCAAAAGATGCTTTACCGCATCGTGAGGACTTACAGGGTAAATTAAAGCACAGCTCTACAAGTAATCTCTTCACTCTTTAGATCCACAACTAAAAGAGTGACCACTTCATTAATAACAATATGCCTTGTACAAACCACAGACCAATAGCAATGTCTGTGGTACAAACACAACTTCTGCATTATATAATTACTAATTACTCTGAGGCTATGTTGTCTGTTAAAACTTCAATTAATTGAAAAATTCCTTCCCCTTCAATCTGGGTGCTGGAGTTAGAGATCTTTGACCACCATGAAAATTGGTTAAAAATTAAACTGATAAATCAGCGGAAATCATACGCTATTGATTAATCTGGCATCAGGTAATAATAAAAAATTCTTTTTTCAGGAGAATTGGCGCGATCTCATAGAGCAGAGTGACAAAGATGTATTGGAATGGGCAGCATGTGTGAATGAGGATAAACTGGTGTTAAACTACCTCCATGATGTCAAGGTAGGTTATCACAGTGAGTGGGCTGTGTGTGTGTGAACGGGGATAGAGTGGGTAGTATAGGTGAACAGAGTTAAACTGGTACTAAACTACCTCCATGACGTCAAGCTAAGTTACCAGTTAACAAGCTTTCTCAGTTATAAACCATTTGCCCGCTAATCATGATTATTATTTATAATCTGTTGTATTAGCCAATTAAATCACTGTTATCGGACTGTTCAAACATTTTGTTTAAACAAAGATTTGAAAATGTGCGATCACAAATTAAACAAATATGAGTAATTTTCACCCGTTGAGGTTGTGGTTTGCGGTAGCAAGACACAACTTCAAGTGGGTAAAAATTAAATAAATTAACAGGATTAAGGTTAGGCAGAAAACATTTCTCATTATGTAGACATATAAATATTGATCTTTTGATTGCCATCAGCCAATCTGACTTAAGGATGTTGTTGTCCCCATGATGTCAGTCTCTCTGTCTGTTCATGTTCCCTTGTAAGCGAAATTGACTTGTGGTACATCAGTAAAAACAGAGATGACAATATCTACAATTTGAGCTCAGCAGATAATATGATTTACAAGGCCAAGTCTTTCTACAGTTTTTAATCAATATCAGAAAAAGTGTATAAGAAAAGCTCATCTGATTCAGTGGGATCAACTATAGACGTCTATAGACATCAGATTCTGACGTCAAAAGTCTTCCTGAGTTGAAAGGGTTGATATCCTTCGAGTCCATAATGATTTTGCTTTTTTATCATCTGCATTGTATAAGCCCATCAAATTTTTTACTCCAATTTTTTAGCATAAAGAAAACATTTTCAGGCATGAATTAGCCTTCCATTTAGAAGTTTTGCTCTGTTTCTCTGTCAAAAGAAATGCACATGTTTTGTCTTGGACTAAATGAATGAGTATGGGCATAGACTAAAATTATAGGTTGCAGTAGCGAGACCCCTATGAAAGCAACACATATGTGTCTTAATAGGGGTTTGCAGTCAAATTTTATTGCATATCAAATTGTATTTCTTTTTTATGATTATGTAGAATAAACAAATCTGAATCTAAACAAGTCTGAACCAAGTTGGTGAATATTTTAGTTGTTCAACTTGAAGCTTTTTTTGTCTGGCAGAGTCAGCTTTATTTACACAGCCTTGCTACAGGAGACAGAATCCGAGCTTTTCCGCTTGATATCGGCAGCATTGTCGGCTACTCAGGAAAGAAAAAAGACACACAGGTATAATAGTAAAAATATATTCTGATGTCCAATCTTTGTCATACCTTGTGAAAGTTGATAAAGTGTAGGCAGGTAAATATACCTGACAGTTGTTGATAAAAAGCAATAAAATTTTTGTCAACTGTTATTAAAAAAAAAAAATTCGAACTAGTAAGAACCAGCTAGCACACCATTAACCATTAAACTCCCAAGCTCGACTTTAGTTGTTTTTATTGGCCGTTAAAATCAGTTATGGGGAAAGAATTGTGTGTTTAAACAGCAATATTTGGTCTCAAATTAAGCAAATATGAGTAATTTTCACTCACTTGAAGTTGTTGGTCGCGGTAGCAAGACACAATTTCAATTAGTGAAAGTTATTTAATTTAGCAGTCTGGGGTAAACTTATTTGAGAAACTGCTGTTTATTAACATCTTCAATACTTTAGTTTCATCAGTTTAACTGCAGGCTGCATTGTGGCTACTCAGAAAAAAGAAAGACACTCCGGTACACCAGTAAAAAGAGAGATGACAACATCTACAGTTTGGGCGTAGCAAATATGATTTGTAACATAGAGTGGCCAATTTATTGTATATCTTAACTCTTTAACCGCCAAATTATTCAATTGTAATTTTCACCCACTTGAAGTGAGTGAAAAATATTCAGATTTGACAAAATAGAGGTCAACTTTTAAAATTCTTGCTGATTGATGTCAAATTTTATTTTTAACATGTTCAAAAGCTGATGTACAATATGCTAATAAAAATGTGAAAAAACTAATTTAATCGGTACCGGCGGTTTAAGGGTTAATCAGTAGCTGAAGTAGTACAAGAGAAGATCAAATCTGATCCAGTGGGAAACAATAGTAGCAGAGGTGCCAACCCTTTCTATTTGATCAATTTTCATCCGATCATCTGCTATAATATACCAAATGATTGCATCAATGATAACTTTTTTATTTGTGAGTGAAAAAGGCTTCAGATTTCAGGAAAATCTATATTAATAAAAAAAAAATAGGGGGGGAGGGCATCTTCCAAACCTCCCACCTGTGCTGCAACCTAATGCTGTGAATCGCAATTATTGAGTTATCAGTCATATGTTACAAATATATCAATTAAAATTATATCTGGATTTATTTAAACATATTAACACAATATTTATAACAGTTTTAAAAAATGTCATTTTTTTTCATTGCAGATTTTCTATCAGTTCATGTCATTTCTCACGCCGGGCATTATTTACCGCTGTGACCTCACACAAGCCGAGCTGAATCCAGTGGTGAGATCTTTATGTCTTATTATGTCATGGTTATGAAGTTGGCCTATCTAGCACGCATAGTGTATGTATGGCCTTGAAATTTTACTGCGACGATTTTCTGGGTAATTTTACATCATGACACGCATTTTAGATGTGCACACACCTGGATGCGCACATGCTAATGTTTACTTCCGTATTGTGTTTTTATTTGTCTGTCATGATGTTCGTGTGTTTGATTTTTACATTATTGGGACTCATTCCAACAATGTTTTAATATGGTTCACAAAACGGATTCTGGGCACTGTTTTTTTGTGGCCATTTTGTCCCAAATGACTATCACTCACATCTTCTCAAAAATGACAACACCCATAGATCCAGTTTTCTGTCATCACACAGCCTATAGTAGGCCCGCCAAATGTTGTTTTTGAATAAGCATAAATATCTGTTATTAGGATTTCCGTCGTCAATTTTACAACAGTTAGTGGTATCCAATTTTTGAGCTGTGGGTTGAACCATCAGTTAATACCCTGTAGATAGCCCATAGATTTTAGTGAGAACATTGCCTACCTTGGGAGCAAACTAGTCCAATATAATCTTAAGAAATTGCCACAATAAGGGTCGGAAACTGCGGGAAGCTAGCAGATGTTCAATTTTCCAAAGCAAATATATTATGGTATAAATGCAATATTTTGCAATGATATATCTGGCCTTTGAAAATCTAACTCTTGGTCTTAATAGCATCTAGCGCCATAGCCACTATTCTGGTAAAAAAATTCCTAATGCTGTTGATTTCCATCTTAGGCAAACCATTGGACGAGATGGCCTTCCCTGACCAATTACACACAAACCATCTAGGTCACTCACATCTCTGGATATTTCAACATGGACGACAGACACGTGACATTGATACAGTGCAATGTCAATGAGGCTGTTATAAACTCGGAAGGCAGTGTCTTCTTACTTGTAATGTAAGCAGGTACTGTGTTTGTTAATTGTGGCTGTGTATGTCAGTGTATACACATGATACACACCCTGCTCTAGACTAACTGTGATTATGTAATACGCGAGGACTCGCCACCTTCTCACTTCTGAGTTACTGTGAACTAAATCTATTTAAATTGTGAATATATCAGGATTCAAGATATATATTTGCTCTTCCGTAAAATCACTGTTGTGCGACGTTTCAAAAAGTCTCAGCTCACTAAGTTACTGCATTATCGTGGCGGCTGTGTGTGACATGTCTTGCGCATACTTCGTCATCAGCCGCACTCGGTCAGTATCTAGGGGGACGATGGTTTGTCAGCGTGTAGCTGTCTAACCCCGCAAACACGGACGTTTAAGAAATGTTGATTAAATGTTGGCCCATTTTCTGTAACACTGGCCAAACATTAAAGAGGGGCTCAACGTCCCGTGTTTGCCGGGATAAGTAGGCATATGTGATATAGGCCCAGTGTGTCAGAATCTTCGACGATGCCCACTGGTTAGGCAATGAACATGATGAATGCATGTGATGCTTTCTTATTGGGATATGTAGGGTGTAACATAGTCTATATAATAATATTCCCAGTAAACTGTCACAGTGATGCAGATCTTGTGTAGGCATATGATGTGTTGGTTGAAGGCTGGACTGACGTCCCAGATGCCTGTAGGCCATATATAATATAACATAAGGCAAACACATGGCCTCAACCACAACATCATGCTATTAACAGTGATTAACAGTTTATGTCATTATGTCTTTATTTTAACGTTCATGGTTTATATAATAATCAAGATCACTGCTTTTGAAAAAGTGTCCAATTGTCAGCTGAGTTGTTCTTTGATTTACGGTAACTTGATTGATCTGATTAAATTTATCGCCTGATTTAATTTAACGTCGATTGCAGGTCTCGCCAAATGGGGTTAATCCCACATTGCAATTCACACCCAACACTCACAACATCACTTTATTGTAAGTATTGAATAACAGCGGAGCAAATGAAACTCGGCGATTGTCACTATGACGGTCTGCTATAAGCAGTGAAGAAATAGAGCCATGCCAGTGAATCAGATCACTGACAGACCGATCGCATATCTCAGACTTGGGGACGCTAATTTTCATAATAAGGCCTAGTAGTAATGATAAATTATAAGCCACGTATGCCTATATATTAAGTATTGGTCTTGTGAATTGGGTTGAGTTTACGAGCATAGTGAAAAGCTTTCTTACAGAAGGTTTGTTGTTTGTAATTTTCAGCTTATTTTGGCGTCCATCACCCCCTCCCCCTACCTCCCCAGTAAAAATCTAGCCATGAATGAAGGTGGAAAAGTTTATTGGAGTGTGTCCAACCATTTCAGGCCTACAGGCTTGGTAGTTATCCTACAGATAATACATGTATCAGTGATAATTATGATATCCGATCACACAATTTATTAAAAAAAAACATTATAATTGTGTTATAATATTTATTAGGCGATTTTTAAAGCTCACAAAAAAATCATATTTGTATTCCTGGCACAAATCATCGACAGGTCTGATCGACAAACGTGCTCAAACTCTGATTGGTCAACATCTCCCTCCCATCTCATGCGGCTCAAGGTACGGCCCACCGGACGCCTCCATGCATAATCAGCTACAAAAAAAACAGGATTTTCACCCGTTGGCGTTGCTAGAATATTGTAGGCCTTTGTCCTGTCAGGGATATTCACCGCGGGGTATACAGATACATACTGCATACGCCAATTATTTTCCAAAACTGTTATAATAAACGCGCACCCCCCTGTAACCCTCAGGCGATATTCTAATTAACGCAGCGGGCATTTATTAGAATAAATACAGTATATGTTTTCAAGCATTTTTCGGGGGGGATGGGTGTCACCTCCGCGTGGTCCCCCCTGGGCAACTTCTTAGAAGGCCAAGCACACCCAAACCTTTCATCAAACCAGGTTTTTCTATTTTTTTGACGTGAAGTTTTTTGTGCTTGCTTTCCGGTGGTACTGAGGTTGTTATGTTTATTTTCGAATATTTTTCAGTTCAAATTCTTTATATATTCTCTATATATTCATATTTATATATTTTATATATTTTTTCATTGTACTTGTGGTGCCTTACAGTGCTCTCACGGATTATGATCGCTCTGTCGTGCTAGTTCTCGATGACAGACCCGATCCCCAGCTGTGGGGGCATTGTGGGTCTACTCATAATTCCTCTATGATTTGGTTTTTGTGTTTGCAGTGGTTTCTCTTTGGCATCCTGGCGATGGACGGGATGTCCGAAAGAAACCATTGCCATATAATTATTTTTTCACTTTATTGTTTTAAAGGTTTCTCTGTGGCATCCTGGCGGATAATGCAGCATGTCATAGAGAAGCCATTGCCGTACAATTAGCCTGTGGTGACTTACGGTGTCCTCACGGTTTGTGATCGCTCTGTGATGTCCTCCAATATCACAGACCTTATTACCAACTGTGGGGGCACTGTGAGTCTTTAATTTTTGAGAATTTTTTGTGGTTTCATGATTTCTCTGGCCATACTGGCCGAAAAGTGAAGTAAAGATGACATTTACTTACTCACTTAATGGTTTCTTCTTCAGTTTTTGTTCATTGTTTATGTCATTCATATTTAAGTCTAAATGGGTTTATTTTTTTTGATTATAGTATATAGTATTATAGTATATATTATATATTTGTTTTGACAATGACACTGTTTTGACTTAGACTTGTAGTTTTTACACAATCACTCCAATTTCATGGAGATATAGTGACTTGAAAAGTCGTTCATTTTAAATTCACTTCATATTTTACATTATTTATACTGATATTTTTATACCCATTAGACTGTGTTGTAGTGCAGGCGCTTCAACATGTCATCAGACTCGTTACATATAGGTGCCAGGAGCATCGTCATCTTATCATATCAAACACTTTAAATTGAATATTTTAGTACGAACATGCTTTTATTAGCTTTGTCTTCCCTTTACTACTTTAACTATACAATATAGGATATTGTAATACCTGGAATTTTCACTTAAATGGCCATACTGGCCGAAAAGTGAAGTAAAGCAAATATTTTACTTACTTACTTCAAGCATTTTTCAAACCAAATAAAATAAGACTGAAAATTGACAAAATAGTTTGTGAAAGATGCTCAGATTATCAAATAAATCCTTTTCAGTCTATCAGATTTAGACCCTGAACCATATTTAGTGGCATTCTGATTCATGCAATGACTGATATTTTTTGTTTTAGGTTTTCAGAGAGATTGCTGTGAGTAACTTTGATCACACACAGTTCGAGACAGAACAGGTGTTTTATCCAAGTAAAGACGGTACAAAAATTCCAATGTTTATCATACATAAAAAGGTGAGAGCTAAAGTTGTATTACTTTTCAATTATTGACTTCCATTATATAAACACCTAGAACACTGATGTTGACTACAGTAGACATTATGTGTTTTTATTAGTACCTGTATAACCCCTGATAACATGATGTTAAAAAGTAAAATATGTCTTCAATCTTGAAACACTGATCATATATATTGGGACTTAAATTTCACAAATAACATACATTTTCAGTCACTTGAAGTAGCGAGACACAACTTCAAGTGACTGAAAATTCAAATTGAATAGCTTAGTGATCTACCAACATCCAACCTATAATTAATAACCTCAACCAATTTTCTTGGGGGCTCCAATCCTGCATCACGCTATGGATATTATAAATTTGATGCTTGACAGAATTTGTTTTCGGGTGGCTTGCATGTCATCCAATAATACGTTGTGAATACTGTATTAATAACCCATAAAGTGCTGAATTACTTTTCTCTTAGCCATGGAGATGAAGGGGTTTTTTCAATTTGAAATCATCACAAATGTTTTAGTTTGCTCTTTCTGATTCATTTGAATACCTATGTTATGGGTCTAAGGCTATTATAAATATTTTTACTTTTTCAGTGTGGGAATCGACTTTAGATGTCAGAATCTGACGTCTAAATTTGATCCCCGCACTGTAAAGATTAATGTCTTTTCTTGACAGGGTTTAGTTCTGGACGGCTCGCACCCGGTGTTACTTTACGGATACGGTGGGTTTAACATCTCCATCACACCGTCATTCAGTGTCAGCAGAATAGTATTTATGGGGCACCTCGGAGGAGTTGTAGCTGTGGCTAATATACGTGGTGGAGGGTATGTTACTCACTAACCCTACAAGACTGAATTATTTTGAATAACATTTTCACCGCTAAGCATGACTATAATCATTTTTAATCTCTTTTATTAGCTGATCAAAACAGTTATTAAGAACTGTGACAAGATTTGCAAATGTTTGGTGTCAAATTGAACAAATACAAGTAATTTTTTGCCCAGTTGCGACTTTAACTTTAAGTGGGTGAAAATATAAATAATATAACTTAGAAGTAAAAGGGTTGCCATGAATACCAGAGGGATATTGACTTTGTTAAGGTAATAAATGTCTTTCCACTGTGACATTTTTTGAAAATCTATTGTATGCGTCTCTGGTCATTTACATATTTTTAACCCCACAGTTTATCGGATTCTATGAATATTCAATCCTCACACTAAACGGGTTTACACTTTGAAATTCTTCCTCTCGTATTTGCAACATATAACATATTTTCAATAATATTTAATAAAAAAATGATCCAATAGAATAAGGTGGTTTTGATTTTTTGTTTGAGACAGTATACTTTGGTATTTCATGTAATGGTGTTTTGCTTTATCTTGAGGTAAAAAATCTCAATGTGAACTAAAATGCCAGGTAATACATAGCTACTACCCAACAAACTTTTTTTTGTCTGTTGAATGCTGGGCCAGCGGTGTAGACGGTGGTCCAGCATTCAACCAGCACCAGATAAACACCCCATGTTAGCTGGGTAGGAGGGTTTTAACTAACGGGAAATGTCATCAAATTTTCACATTCACTATTAGTTGTGAAATGATACAGTAATTAAATCCAGAATCAACAAAATTGCATATTTTATAAAATACCTTAATTTAAAAGACAGTAGTAAATTATACTATATCTAACCTTGGAACAATTGTTCTGAAACTTATGACATTTCTACAAATTCGGCAGACCTTGATCACATACTGTGATCAAGGTTTGCTGAAGCAAGTGTAAATGTAATGTCATAAGTTTGAAGACAATTGTTCCAAAGTTAGTACAATTTACTACTATCTTATTGAATCTTGCAACCATGAATAATAGTTTCCACCCTAATAAATAAAAATCTTTGAGGTTGGAATTGTGACAGCTATTCACACTTTAAGATGATTTAACTAAGTGAGTTAAATGTTTTATTCCAGAGAGTACGGCGAAACTTGGCATAAAGCAGGATGTCTGGCGGAAAAACAAAATGTGTTTGATGATTTTGAGAGTGCAGCGAATCACTTGATTGACACCAAATATACAACGGCCAACAAGTAAGCAATAGTGTAAAACCAATTATATATGCGTAATATTTAATTTAGCATTTTTGCCAGATTGGGTGTTTTATTGCTAATATTTATGGTCGTGAATTACTTACAGATAACACTCTTGCTATAAAAAGAACTACTGTCAGACATTTATTCGCTAAAGTCTCTCAGGACCGATTTTGATAAATATTTTGGATGCTAACTTAATTTAAACTGATTTAATATATTGAAGTTGAACTTAATATTTACAATTAGTGCTTTTTATGAAGCCTTTTGGAAAAATAAGTTTGAAAGCATTTATGCACAATGCAATTTGTAATATACTGCTATTCATAATATACCCACATAAAACATAGCATAATGCAATAACGCATATCACTTTTGATATTTTGACTTCTTCCCCCCTTCCATAACATTGAGGTGGTTATTGTGACATTATGGCACATTAGAATTTCTCTGAAAAAAATATTTTTTATGTAATTACAAATTCACAAAGCTTTTTTAACTTGGATTTTATTTACTTGGGTTACTTACTTAGGTAGTAATGGCGGCGGAGCCTGCCTGTGCCAACCAGTAGGCCTGTAAACTTACAAGATGTCTGACGTGGACATTATGAATATAATTGTCATTTTTTTTTATTCCAGGATCACCATCCAGGGAGGGAGTAATGGTGGTTTACTGGTCGGAGCCTGCGCCAACCAGAGACCAGATTTATTTGGCTGTGTAATCTGCCATGTCGGGTGAGTTTAACGCTAACAATGCAGACATATTTTTATTATAAACCATGGGTCTATGGCCATTATAAATATTTTAATTCTTCCAGTTCGGGGACCATCATTATAAGTCAAAATCTGACGTCTACAGACGTCAGATTCTGATGTATGAAGACAGTACCCACACTGAAAAGGCTTGAAGTGCTAAATTAAATAATTTAATTTTTTACCCACTTGTAAGTTGTTTTTAGCTACAGTAACCCACTACTTCAAGTGGATAAAAATCACTTGTACTTCTTTAATTTGAGATCCAGCATTTGCTAATCTTGAATCTCTCGTTTCGTTTCTAATAACAGCGATTTGCGGGGCTAGTAAAACAGACTAAAACAGTTATGGTTGCGCTTAATGGGCTAAGGTTATTTTGGCATTTTTTTATTTTAAAATATATGACTGTTTTCTTGAAATCTCCGTCCATGCTCCACCAATTTGACTATCCTGTAGGCCTACTGCACAAGCCTATCATCTATTACAAGGCAAATAAATGGCTCCTTCAAATGGACGTAAACTGAAAATACTTTTAGGAAAAAAAATTAAAAACCTTTTTCCAACATCACCCATAATATATAATATAAATGTGAATGTTGTTAGCGATGAAATGGGAATTGCTGCAACAATTCACATCTGAAAATGAATTAATCCTTTCAATGCGGAGACTGACTTTGTCTGTAGATGTCACATTGTGACGTCTATGTGTTAATTGGGGGTCTTTAATATAATTTACAATTAAAATTCTTCAGCAATTTTTACATTTTTTTCTGTTTCTAAAAATTCCCTGTTTTACAATTCTTTCTGTAGTTTTTTTAAATAGTTTTATATCTGAAACTGGATGAAAATAGGCAGAAATAGCATTTAGTATAATCCTTATCCGATTGAAATTTTTGACCATGTTTCCTAGAAACTTTTTGTGATAAATGTTTTTAATAGTGTCATGGACATGCTGCGCTTCCACAAGTTTACTATCGGCCACGCCTGGACTTCAGACTTCGGATGCGCAGATAAAGAAGACCAATATCAATATATATACAAGTAAGTCATGTCATGTGTTTAAACACACATGCTATTCCCAATAACTGATTTATTATGCTGATAAGATGGATTAAAAATGATTATAGTCGTGCTTAGCATTTCCCTTTAAGCTATCAAGATGCATTTTATTATTAATTTTTAAACCACATGAAGTCATCTTCATCCGCTACAAGTCGAGAATTGCGACAGCAATTTGCGGCTTGTTGTGGATAAAGATGACAATTCAGGCTTGAAGGGGTTAAAGCACTTTGACAGATATTTACCATAGGCCTACTGTTAAAATATTTTATTTTATAATATATTTGCCATAACTTTGGAATTTTTTTTTTTAATTCTATCAGATATTCACCTAAATCGTGATGCCTCAAAGCATCATTTTGCATCACTCAGATTTAAAACGAACATTTTCATGAAACTTTTTTAACAATATTTGGTAATTTTCCACTCATGTCAAGCCATCTTCATCCACTACAAGGCTTGTAGTGGATGAAGATGTCAATGGTAATTTCAGCATTGAAATGATTAATATCTATATTTTTATTTTATCAGATATTTACCTTAATTTTGTAATATTTATATTCTATCAGATATTCGCCTCTTCATAACATCACGGCCCCTGGTGGTGACGTACAGTACCCATGTACTTTGCTGCTCACAGCCGATCACGATGACAGAGTCGTACCGCTACATTCCCTAAAATTTATTGCAACTCTCCAGAGAACTGTAGGATTAACCGAGAAACAGGTATGTACAATAATGCAGAGCTAGGATGCAGAAGGGGTAGGACACCACTCATCAATAGGGGCACCCTTCATCTAAGCCGGACATACAGCTATGCATTTTCATTGCTAAACCTCCCCCAATTATTTTTAATAACCTTTTGCCTGCTAATCACGCCAATAATTGTTTTAAACATTTTATTAGCTGATCAATGCACTGTAATTGGAATTGACTGTTCACACATCAAAACTTGTAAATGTTTGGTCTCAAAATAAACAAATATGACTAATTTTGAACCACTTGAGGTTGTGGATCGCGGTAGCGAAACACAACCTCAAGTTGTTAAAAATTTAAATAAATTGACTTAGCAGGATAGGGGTTGACTTTTAAGATAAAAAAATATAACCTTTAGATGTATGGGTTAAGTTTGTAAACATCAACAGTGAAGACAAACTCTGTACAGGGCTTCAGCTGGCATTATGTAAGGCCACAGCAAATTAATTTTATGGATGACAAATTACGTCAGTGTTAGGTTTCTTTCTTTGCTCGCCCCATTTTTGCGGGAAATCAGTTTTTTGAAAAAAAAGTAGCGCTTCTTCGCTCGCTTCATTTTTTGGGGTTTTTTTTGCTCGCTCGCTAGATTTTTTTTCTGTTAAGAATCCCTCGTGTAATAAATTAAATGTGACGTGACAAATGGTTTGCAGCAAGTTTCACACAAAATAAAATGCCACTGAAAATGTTGAAATAGTTTATGACAGATTTTCAGTTAATCAAATTGAACAATCACCGGTGGGCGAGTGGGGACAGTCTGTCTGCAAAATAATATCCAACTTTTCAAAGTAATAAATGGTGAACAAACGAATAAAATTAGGATGTATGTCCTTGTAATGACCTCTGCAAGATATTGTATTAGGCTCTAAAACTTTATTTTTTATTTTCTAAAAAGATTGAAACATCTCTCATATATAAACACAATATTATTGTCGTTTTATATTTTTATTTCAGACAAATCCTTTGCTGATTCGTGTGGACACCAAAGCGGGTCATGGTGCTGGTAAACCCACAGCTAAACTGGTAAGTTACACTTAGACATTGTAAAAAAAATCTCTAACTGTGCAGTGGTTCTCTGTGAGATAATATCGTATCAGCCTATATTACACTGGGTTTCGGTACAACTGACAATCAATAGAACTTTTTAAACCCTTTCAGCGCTTGGACTGACTTTCTTGCGTCCAAAGTCCTCAGGATTCTGATTTCTAAAATCTATTCCTGCACTGAAAGAATTACAATATCATAATAGCCATAGACCCATAACACAGGTATTCAAATGGATCAGAAGAGCTAACTAATACATTTATGATAACTTTAAATTGAAATTAACCATTTGTTCCCCATGGTTTATACAAAAATATTTCAGTGTTGTAAATTTTTTAATGAAAACCTTAGAGGCCGAAGGTGTTTTTTTCAATTTAAAATCATCATAACTGTCTTGGTTAGCTCTTTCTGATTCATTTGAATACCTATGTTATGGGTCTACTGCCAGTAGAAATATTTTTACTCTTAGAGCGCGGGAATCGACTTTAGTCGTCAGAATCTAGACGTCTGTAGACGTCAGATTCTGACGACTGTAATCGCCAGTGATCGCCGCACTGTAAGAGTCAATTATTGACCGAGTCCTGCATCTTTCCTTACCACACTCAAATCAATAGCATTTACATTTCCTAGAGATACCTATAAGCTCACCTAAACCTGTAAATATTACCTTAATGTGCTCCAGGGGGGTTTGAAATGGTACATGAATGAAAAGGTTCTCCAGTGCTCAGGGGTTAAAACGTAAAGTAGGCTGACAAGTCGTCAGACTTTAAGAGACTATAAACTATGTATTATAATATAACCTGTATTTAACTGTCACCAGGTATATTTTGTCATTTATCTTTTAAATATTTGGTTCCTCTGTGGCCTCATAACCTGGGGATACCGTGTTTCAATCCTTTCTGAGCTGAATGTTTGTCATCGTAATTTTTCATGTAGGCCTACAGTGCTGAGGTAGGGCCAGGGGCCCATCCCACAAAGCATCCTCAAATTAAGATAATCTTTACTTATTTATTTGCATTAGAAAATTTAAGATCATCTTAACTTTTCTAATGCAAATAAGAGAAAGTAAAGATTATCCTAATTTTAAGATGCTTTGTGGGATGGACCCCTGTTCAGAAACCTGGAGTGTACTGGGCTATTATAATACTGTGCACTATAAAAAACTATTGAAACCTTTCACAAAGAGTAGGGAATAATTCTGCTTCATGTTCCCTTTTCTCATAATATTGCCTCAAAGGTCTGAAAGCAAAGTAAATCAATATTTATTATTATCTACTATGTTGTATGTTATCTCCATAATTATACTAACTGACATTGTCATCTCTCATTATGTCTTTCACATTGAAGAGCTCATTGACATCTACTCTGTATTACATCGTTCAGATTGCTCATTGACATCTACTGTTTATTAGATCTTTCAGATTCAGGAGCTCATTGACATCTACTTTTTACTATGTCTTTCAGTTTGAGAAGCTCATTGCTATCTATTGTTTATTACAATTTTCGGTTTTAAGAGCTCATTGACATCTACTGTTTATTATGTCTTTCAGTTTGAAGAGCTCACCGTTTTTTGTGTTTTTTCCGTTTTTTTCAGATTGATGAGCTGTACTGTTTATGTCTTTCAGATTGAGGAGCTCATTCACATCTACTGTTTATTATATTTTTCAGATTGAAGAGCTGGTTGACATCTACTGTTTTGTGACGTCATCTCTGGATCTACAGTGGAGAGATTAGGACTTTCAGCCAATTTTGGGCCAACGTCACAGACGGTGGACCATCATTTAGTTGCCATTGGCTCAATATCTCGTGTTTGCTGGAGAGGCTACTTACTACTGAACACATTCAGAAAATGTTGGTTTAATGTCGGTCCAGTGTCGTAGATAATGGACCAACATTGAGGCAAAGTTGCGTCTATACCCCGTGTTTGTACACTACTGCAACACATTCTATGCACATGATATGATATCATCATAATAAACAGTATATATATAAAGATTTTTTTTTTTTTTTTTTTGTACAGTAATATGTTTCTTCACATTGGCTCAACAATGTTTCAATGTTCTCTTTAGCTGTTTCAACATTCATACAACTCTTTTGCCTACATTTAAAAGTTCCAAAGAAAGACATGTCACCTGAAGAGCAAGGGGTGCTAGGCCAAGGGAGTGCGTGGTATGCTCCACTGGTAACATTTTTATCCCCTGCCTGACAAAGTGGAGGCGTCACTTTGGATGTCCAGACTGACGTTTGTCTGTCCGCGTTTCGTTTCCGGAGCAGACCTCGGCGGAAACCCATAGGGGGATTTCTTTCATATTACACACATAGCCCAGCATTGGACGTTTCAGTCTAGGGAGACTATCAATGTCCAACCAACAGACAATAAAAAACCTGTTGCTGAATTTTGACGATGAAAAAATTATACACATAATATTGTAAAAAAATGGTTAAAAAAAAGACCTCTTCAATTCTCTGTACCTCAGCTTATTGTCAATTATAGGCCTATTAGTTTACCGATTTGAGCATTGACACTCGAATATTTAAACACAGTAGTCAGTTATATAAAATAATCATGATGATAGCCATCATTCTGCCTTTTTGTGTCCTTATTGAAACTACACACAAGAACGCAGAATGATGTCACCAGGATTATTTTTATGAAGCTCGTCTAATGTGTTCGAATATTCGAGTGTCTACACTCAAAATGGTAAATTAAAGGTGACCTATCACCCCGTATATGGTATGAATAATTTTGTGACAAATAAATCAAAGTTGCCACAAGATGAGGCACAGTTGTTTCCTTATATGGGGTGATTGGGGTGATCATATGACCCTTTCGGAAACACGTCAGAAAATATGACGTCACATCATAATCTATGACGTCACAGAGATTCGCACAAGTGATTATCTATCACCCCCATATTTGGCAAGAATTCATACCATATAGGAGGTGGTAGGTCATTTTTAATATACACAACAACAGTTATGTTTTATTTGGCAATTTTATTAATATTTCTATAATTTTTTATCGTCAAATTGCAGTCACAGGCTTTCTTAAAAAATGTTTGTTTGCTGGCCTGATATTCCCCCCAGTATGAAACGTCCAGTGCTGAGCTAGCACACACACATTCCTTAAGGGGTGTAGATGTGCCGTTTGAGATTTATAAACTTTGACCTACTTAAATGGCCAACCATAATTAACTTTAACATGGCTGATATCTGGCAAACCATGTCAGATAGCTAGACCATTATATAAAACAAAATGTGTGGTTTCAGGTAGGGATATGCCCTGAACAAATACAGCTCGAATAAACATAAAATGGCCGACTACTACTACTGGCAATTTTTTAATTTTATTTAAGTTATAAATGGCTGACTATCCGCCATAATTAACTATGATATGCCTTATATCTGGAAAACCATGCCAGATAGCTAGACCATTACTTTAAAAAGAAATGTGCGGTCTCAGAGAGGGATATGGCCTGAAATTATTCAACTCATTCAAAATGGTAGACTATCCGTATCGGCAATAATTAACCCTTTCACTACTGGCAGTAATGTCACCCAGAGTACTGGGCTCATATGTATGACGTCATATAATTAGGCCGTAGTGGCGACGGCCCACGTACTTTAGTGTACCCAATTTAGGCCGTCGTGGCGACAGCCCACGTACTGAAAGGGTTAATATGCCTGATACCTGGCAAACCAAGGCTAAACAATAAATTGACATAATTTTCGACAAAATAGGAGCGGATCCATGATTTTTTATATCTACCATAGAAAAAGAAAAGAGTAAAAAACCTTAAAGAAAGTGGTGTTGAGCTGGGAATGATTTGTTTATTCCAATGCCATGACAGCTGTTTCGCTATGTTAGCGTCGTCAGATGGTACGGGTCAAATCAATGTTATGCCGCCCTGAAGTCACATATTGCGGTATTCAGGTGGTTAATGTTAAAGAAAAAATCACTTGGGTCTCAAGTGCGATCTTAATTTTTTCAAAAAAAAATTAAAAAGAATTTAAGAGAAAAGTGAAAACAAATGTTGATAGGTATGCAACATTTTGTAGTATAAAGCAGATTGACATTGACTTTTTCTGACGTCGCCACAGTACATAATATGTACAGGTATCAGTCCAGTCATAGGCTCCACCTGGAGGGTGGTTGCACTGTGAGTAACTTTGAAAAGTAGAAAATATTTTTAAAATTTTAGTATTTTAAATATTTTAAAACAAGTTAAATTAGACAGATTATATTTTAATTTAAGAAAAAACATTTATGTGAGCAAGAACGCTTGCTCTATTCCCATGGATGTGAGTTGGCTGTTATCCGAGGTGGTGTACATGGAGCGGGTGCCTCGGCCTTGGTTGCTTGGAAGTGGCAGGTCAGCCCTTCTGATTTTGCCTTTGTAACTCATTAATCTTGGAGGGTTTGCAAAGAAAAAGCGATCTATACAGCCATCTCGGTACGAAGAGGACCAGGAGTCGTGGCTGTTCCATATCAGGAAGCTGAGGTGGTCGTCCTCTTGAATTAGGGTGGCCCTGGCTTTCATGATCGTTGCCGTTGGTTGCCTGAGCATGGATTCCCAATCAGTCCACGACATGTTGGTATCCTTCTCGGTCTTTACATGTATCTTATTTTTTCTTTTTTTTTTGTTGGTCGGTGCTGGGGCGAGGGCCGCTAGGTGCGGCTCTACAGCCGTGGGAGCTGCTATGTGCGGCTATGTGAAGAATGATGCCGCTGCTGGCACTGGGTGCCTTCCTAGTGGCCGAGTATCTTGACTTCGGGATAGTGATTATCAGCCGCTCT
The DNA here is from genome assembly GCA_964017125.1 of Flabesymbios commensalis. Classification (NCBI taxonomy): domain Eukaryota; kingdom Metazoa; phylum Annelida; class Polychaeta; order Terebellida; family Flabelligeridae; genus Flabesymbios; species Flabesymbios commensalis. The sequence goes on from OZ024915.1 coordinate 76,974,220, forward strand.
CTAGGCCTCTTTGGTGGTGTTTGAGGCCTATGTTCCTCTTTTCGTTGTCCTTCGTGGTTTAGTTTGAACTTTATCTTTAGCATCCGATTGTTTCTCTTGTATTGGCTGGTGTTACTGTGTGTGCCATACTTTTCTTTTAATATTAAATCCTTCTGGTACGGAATGTCATTGTGTATCCTCTTGAAATGTCTGACCACGATATCACGTCTTGTAGAGTGGTACGGACAGATTGAACATTTGAAGTCGTCTCCCTAATGATATGCTTCCAAGCGGTGGTTCTTGTAGCCTCGTGAGTTGGGGTGGGTGTTCTGGCATTCGTGGCATAAATAACGTCGCGGTTCCTGTCGTTTAGACATTTTTTTAAGGGTTACTCTATTGCATTAAGGCCCCAAGGGGTAATGGTTGCTAAAGAATCTATCCAAGCATGTTCGTGGCTCAGTCTTCTGTGTAGATCTTTGCCTGGGGAGTCTATTATCTGAATTGTGACGTCATTGATACTGTGATTGACTGTGTAGAAATGTGCAGGTTGTTCTGGATCGTGTTTTCTGATTGCACTGAGGTGGTTGGAGAGTCTGAGTTTGAGTGCCTGTTTGGCCCACATATCGTAGGTGGCACTTGCAGAACTGAATGAAGTAGATGACTCCTGAGGTGCAACAATTACCGGAGCCTTTGGCTCTAAAACGTCTCTGGGTGTGGTGGCTGATGATGGGCTTCGAGTTGATGATATAGGGACAACAGAAACATTGGTGACCACAGGTAAGTGTGCCTTCTGGGTTTTTCTGTGTCGTGGATTGATCCTGGAGCTTGGATCTTACGAGTAGATTTCTCAGAGTCTGGTTTGCCTTAAAGGCCACCGTAAGTTCCATTTTGAAAATGGTTTCTGTGGTGGGGGAGGTCTCCAATATCTTCAACATTTCCCCATCAACCGCTGACATCTTTTAGTCGCCCTTTAATGCCTATTCGTCGCCCTTTAACGCATCACCCTGTAATCGGGGATACAGTGTGTTCACGAGGACTGGCGAAGCGTGATTAGTGAATGAAGACAACACATGGCTGATATGGGCAGTTTATTTACAGTAGTGCAACAAATGAACATTATGTAGGCCTACAGGATGGGGGTGTCTCAACAACACTTACAGCGTGACGGTGGTGTGTCCTAGCTACTTGATTAGTAGCTTTCTGTGTGTATGACCCTTCTTGTCGCGTCATCCAGGAACCATCCTCAGGTAGGGCTTGCCACAATTATGATGCCCGATGGCGGGACATGCATCTGATGATCCTGGAGACTCCCAGGCGGGCCAGCGCAGTTCGAGTGTGACCTGTGTGGTCACGTCGTGCAGTGTTTGGTGAACACTCACTGGCTGGCTACCTTGAATTGACAAGAAGAGTCGAGTGGTGACAGAACAGGCTCTCTCGGAAGCCAAGTGTGAACTGTGTTTTATATTTATTAAATAATTATATTTGTAAAGATATAAATCTGAAGAAAAAAAGATGGCGACACAATGACGGGAAAGCTACAATTAATTGGATATAGAATAAGGATTAATTTACCCAATATAATAAACCAAAGCAATATTACCAAAGAGATATTTAATTAATAATAGGAGCTAATAAATAATAAAGACAAATAAATAACCAACCTGGAATTGACAAGAAGAGTCGAGTGGTGACAGAACAGGCTCCCTCGGAAACCAAGCGTGAACTGTGCCACTCACCAGGCATTAGGCCTTTATTCCTTTGAGGTCTTTGTCTCTTATTACCTGACTCGCTGTCTGACTCCAACGGAAAGTCGAACACGCTTTCAGATAATAATGCCTCCAACGATGAGATTTCATATCGTCTGGCTTGCGTCGGAGGGGCGACGTATGGTCAACCTCCGTCTTCAATTCAAGCGGACTTTCTGCTTCTGGGGTTATCCCATTATATTGAGGGGAAATCATCCTCCTCTATTCGAGGAGGATCAAGCAATTGTCCCAATGGAAGAAGGAGATTTCGGTGGAGGGTCTGTACTCTGTACCTCATATGGTTCAGCTTCCCAACGGTCAGCTAGCTTGTGTTGTCCCTCAAAAGCAACTTTCTGCACAAGTACGAGGTCACCAGGAAGGATAACTGCATGGCAAGCTTTCTTGTCATACTGGCGTTTCTGCTTGCCTTGAGCTTTTGCCATGACAGCACTAGCAGCCCGATAGGCGGCTGACAAACGTCTATAGCCAACCTGGGATGTCTCCCAAACATTAGATAGAATGGCGACAACCCAGCCAAGCTATGACGTGTAGCATTGTAGGCATGCGACATACTGGGATGATGGAGTTCCCAGCATGTCCATTGATGTACGGTTAAATCGCTCACATGAACCATTCCCCGCAGGATGGTATGGGGTGGTGCGAGACTTTTGTGGTATGTGCCAAGTTGCCTAACTGATCACTGCGAATTCAAAGTTTCAGACTTGGTCACTGTGCAGTCTGCCAGGACATCCGTAGTGGGCCACAAAGTGATCAAACAGAGCACGTGCAGTTCTTGCAGTTTGATTTTTAGTTGGCACAGCTACAACGTATCGCGTAAAATGGTCGGTGATTACGAAGACATTTTCAATCCCGCTTTCGACCTCTCAAGCGACAAAAAGTCCATGCAGACCAACTTTAGTGGTTGATAAATGGTAATACTAACCAGTGGGGCTAGTTTTTGAAGGGCTGGTAGTTTCTTTCGGCAGATACATCCACAACATTTTGTAATTCGCCATTTTACATCTCGAGCCATATGTTGCCAAAAGAATCGTAATTTAGATAATTGGATAATTGTATGCCTGTTTCAACACATTCCAAAATAGGAGAGACGACAGGATCATCCTTCTGAAGCTGCTGCCACTGATTTTCATAAAGCCGACAAGGGACATGGCCAGGTAATAGAGGAGGATCGGTCAATGCATCTGGTATGACTCCAGCATCCATGGCTAGAATCTCTACTAACGGCATGTTTTCTGGGACCACCTGGGCATAGTGGCATACAGCTTGTATGGTGTGGCTGTATACCTGTTCCCACGTCATGCCAGGCAATTTTACTTGCTTCTCAGTTTCGGAAGTGATTGCTGGCAAACATGATAAACCATCTGCATTAGCATGGTTTTTACCAGGCCTGTATTTTATATTGAACTGGTATGAAGCCAACGATGCTAACCATCTATGGCCTGTTGCATCCAGTTTAGCTGTGGTGAGTACATATGTGAGTGGGTTGTTGTCAGTGATGACCTCAAATTGATTACCATAGAGGTAGTCATGAAATTTGTCACAGACACAGCGCAAGAAATTCCAGTTTATGAACTTGGTAATTTCTCTCGGAACGCGACAATCCACGGCTTGCATAAGCAATAACCTGCTCACGTCCTTCTTGTATCTGATATAACACTGCACCAAGACCTGATCCACTTGCGAAATAAATGGCTTGCTATAGTCTGCATATGCCAGTACAGGTGCAGAGGTCAACTTGAGGATCAGAAGGTCAAATGCTTACTGTTCTACAGTTGTGCAGGGCAAGCTAGCATTATTGTTTTTTCTACCACGAGTTTCTTCGGATTGGAGGCCTTCGGAGTTTCAGAGAAAACCAGAATATCATCAAGATATATCATACACTCTTCGAGATTCATGTCTCCAATGCACTTTCCCATGAGACGTTGAAAAGTGGCTGGGGCAGAAGTTAAGCCAAATGGTAATCTGTTAAACTCGTAAAACCCAAGTTGGCCAGCACTAAATGCCGTCCTCTCCTTGTGTTCTTCGGCCATTTCTACTTGCCAGTAGCCGCTTTTCAGGCTAGAGAACTGAGCTATTTTGCCTGGGCTAGAACATCGAAAGTCTCAGCAATACGGGGAATGGAATAAGCCTCCTTCTTTGTCTGGGCATTCAATCGTCAATAGTCCACACAAAAACGTAGACTACCGTCCTTTTTCCTTGCCATTTCAGGAGGACTAGCCCAGAGACTCTGTGATTCCCTGATTACCCCTGTATCCAACATCCTTTTGATGTGCTCTCTCACTTCATCGAGCATGCCAGGATGTACACGGCGCTCTTTGAATGGAGTATCATCAATTAATGGGATTTTTTGCTGAACAACACTGGTATGACCTAGATCAGAGTCGCTATCCCCCATGACGTCTACATGACGTCATTAGAAATTAAATGATCCACTGTCTTTACTGGGATTCCATTAATTATTTTATATCTAGTCAAACTTATGTTATATTACTGATATAGATCGACAATCGGCTGAATACGTAAAATGCACAATAGCCAAATTACAAAATTTGGCCAAGATGCATTTTTACAGACCCTACACGTCGAGCACGGTTGGAAATGTGACAAAATTAATCTATTGACAAGATATCATTAGATTTTACCACATAAACCAGTGCTCATGAGAAATGGGCAGGAAAAATGTAAATGCGGGGAATATCTCAAAAATACATACAAAGTTGAGATCTACAAAAATCCTTTGCTTGAATCAGCATTTATAGAAAATAAAAATCAGAAAAGGCGGGATGATTATCAATTGAATCCTAATATACTGTACTGTATTTTAGGAAAATGTTGGTTAAACGATATTTTACGCTACATTTTAAGAACTGCTCGCACAAACAATGTTCTACTTCACATTTTAAGAACGGTTCGGACAAATGATGTTCTACTTTACATTTTCAGAACGGGCTGCACAAACAATGCTCTACTTTACATTTTAAGAACGGGTCAGTCAAACAATGTTCTATTTTACAGATACAATTTGCGTGTACCTCGAACACAACGCTCGAGTGGATATGAACATGTAAATAGACAGAAAATGTAATTAGGGCCTATTAGCGCTGTCGGCTATTCATTCAACCTTTATTTATTTATGCGACTCAATGAATAGCTATACACTAACTACATAATCAAATGACATACAAAATAGACAAATATTAGCGCAGTAATTATCGAACCGTTTTTTTGTGGTTCGATAAATAGCTACGCAAACAATAGGATTGACTTGCACAATAAATGTATAGATATAAGCGCAGTAATTATTGAACCATTCTTTATTGTTGTGGTTCAATAAATAGCTCCGCAAACAATGTCGTTGAATTATATGCAAACATAGGTAGATATATATAAGCGCAGTAATTAGTGAACCATTTTTTTGTGGTTCACTAAATAGCTCCGCAAAACAATATGGTTGAATTGTATGCAAAATAGATATAAGCGCAGTAATTATTGAACCATTCTTTATTTTCGTGGTTCAATAAATAGCTCCGCGAACAACATGATTCAATAGTCAATTCGGCAACATTTTAATGGGTGGGCTACACGTCACCAAATATCAAAGCTTTCGTTTATTTCATAGCTCTCGATATTATTGGCAATATGTAGCATCTAGTGGAATGTCTGGTAATGGCTACGGTACAATTCAATCGTGTCAATACCGGTGTAACCGCCCAGATTACCCCCCCTGACTGGACTATACCCGGGTATAGTCTGGACTATACCCTAGGTATAGTCTGGGAGCTCCCAGACTATACCCCAGGGTATAGTCTGGGAGATCCCAGAGTATACCCCACAAACCCAGACTATACCCCACCAGATTCAGGGTGGGGTATAGTCTGGGCGATAGGGGTATACTCTGGGAGATATCATATATGACTTACAGTCAATTATCGATATAATATCTGATCGTAATCTGGCATAATTCATGTCTCATGTATCAACCCTCTGAGGACTAGACTATCTTATGTCCCCTATGTTAACCTTCTAATGGCTAGAGTATAATATGCCTCATGTATTAACCTTCTAGTGGCTAGAGCATCACATGCCTCATTGATTAACCTGCTGAGGGCTAGACTCATATATTCTCATATATTAACCTTTCGATAGCTGTAGGTCTCCTTTATTATCCCCCTGGGGCCTACAGTATCACATGTCTTACGTGTTCAGCTACTCTAGCTAATTGATTGGTGTGCGCCAAATGATTTGGCGCGCACCAAATAATTCAAATAATTAATTTGTGCGCACCAATTAAATATTTGGTGCGCACCCAGTTGTACACTGAAAGTATTTAATTGGTTCACACCAAATAAGTCAATGTATGAGACAAGTGATATTCTAGCCATCAGAAGGTTAAGATGGGATACATAATTTTAGGATAGTCTAGCCCCAGAAGGTTAATGCATGAGATATGTGTTGATCTAGCCACCAGAATGTTAATACATAAGACAAGTGATACTCTAGCCATCAGAAGGGTGACATAGAAGTCTTAAGATAGTCTAGTCCCCAGAGGGTTAATACATGAGATATGAGATACTCTAACCATCATAAGATTATTATAAGAGGCATGTGATAGTCGAACCCTCAGAGGGTTAATACACGAGACACGTGATACTCTAGCCTCCAGAGGGTTAATGCATATGACAAGTGATGTGACAACCATCAGGTTAATGCATGGGACATGTGATACTCTAATCAGAAGGTAAAAATCAAAGACATTTGACAGTCTAGCCCCAGACGATAAATAAACAAGACATGTGATATTCTAGACATATGGTATTCTAGCACCCAGATGGTTAAAACTTTAGACATGCGATACTCTAACCACCAGAAGGTTAATATAATGATAGTTAATACGTGACACACTTGATTCGCTAGGCCAAGGTAGGACTGGGATCCTGGTTAAAACTGCCTGCTTGGAAAGTCGGAGATCGCGGGTTCAAACCCCACTCTGGCCTTCACGTTTCAAAGAAACAAAATGTTTTTCCCCGCTCACTCGTGAAGATTCAATATTGTGGGGAGCCTCCGTGACCGAGCGGTAGCGTGCTCGGCCTTTGACCGCCAGGGCTCGATTTTCGAATCCTGTGTCTGGAGGGCGGTGTCATCTGATCTCATTCATCTCACCATCCTCATGAGGTTTTCCTGGCCCAGTTTAGCCTTTATGTGCACGAAGGTGGCCTAAAACCCCATTCATCTCTTTTTTTTTCCGACGCCAAATGGTTAATAAGAGACATATAATGATCTAGCTATCAGAAGTTTTACATAGAAGACATAGGATAATCTAGTCCCCAGAATATTGATGTAGGCCCCTATAAGGCATGTGATACTCTAGCCATCAAAATGTTAACATAGGAGACATGTGGTATTCTAGCCCCTAGAGAGTTAGTTTATAATTAGTTTAAATTTATAATCGATTGTAACCATATATACCCGGTAATATCTCCCAGAGTATACCCTCATCTCCCAGACTATACCCCACCCTGCATCTGATGGGGTATAGTCTGGGCTATCACGTCATGGTCGAGCGGACAGCAGTTGAGAATCCAGGGCCGACGTTGCACAAGCAAGGGCCAAAGAGAAACAGATCATGGCACCCTTTGATCACCAATACTGGGATTGGCAACAATACAGCTATTTACAAAATATAGTGTGTTGTCCAAGATAACTTATATTCATTTCTCAAATCCACTTGTGATCATTTGCCAGTCCTCACTGGAGGCTCCACTTTGTAACCGGGGTTACGGTGTGTTCACGAGGACTGGGCGTGATCAGTGACTGAAGACAACACATAGCTGATATGGGCAGTTTATTTACAGCAGTGCAACAAATGAACATTATGTAGGCCTACAGGGTGGGGGTGTCTCAACAACACTTACAGCGTGACGGTGGTGTGTCCTAGCCCAGGCACCTGAAATGGATGAGTGATGAATTGCATCTCACTCTAAGAAGAAATAGGAAGGCGTGCCACGAAACCAGCAATGCACGCCGCCGATGGCCATATTTTCAGACCCCCATGTCATTCAAACCCGTATAGTAAATCAGAATCTTACCCCAGCGTTCTCAAACTATACTGCACATCTCCACATATAATTATTCTTCATTGTACTATATTTATCACATCCTGACATATTACAGATGATCTGTATCTAAGGCAAATGTTGAAGATTTTGCTCCTAGATCAAGACAATGTCCCAGACCAAAACTGTTGTACACACTCCTGAATGAACTTGATCTGTCAGAGGAAGTGTAGTAAAAAATGTAGCCTATGCTTAAATCCGTGCTAACGAATTTTAGTCCACATACATGTCATTCCCTATTTTATTGTAGATATGGACACAGCAGGACACGTAGCAACTTGGTATAGGCTCATTATTGAATTGGGGGGATGGATGTCACCTCCGCGTGGTCCCCCCTGGGCAACTTCATAGAAGGCCAAGCACACCCAAACGGATTAATATTGTGTTTTTCTCACGTTATTACATATGGGTCTAAAATATTTTGCATTACTTTCCAATCTATATAAAATCGGTTTGGCGGTAAATACAGAGCATAGTCATTGGCTTGCGATGTTCAATATTATCTGAATCGGTATGTGGATGTGTGTCTAACGTTCGATTAGTATACGGGACTGTCTTAAGTATTTATATTATATATTTATATTATATATATTTATATAAAATAAATTAAGCATGATTTATTTATCTCATTATATATTTGTTTTGACAAAGACACTGTTTTGTGACTTTCTATTATAATTATTTTTGTCATGTTTTTGTGTTAATTTATATTGTGTATCGGCGCTGTGTCAGGTTCTTAGAATGTATCTACAAAACTCACTACGTATAGGTGCCATATAGGCACTATAATGATATCATCAATCGTTTTTATCTCAATGCCTAAGTGCGGACATACTATTATCAGTTTGGACTTTTTACTTTATCACTTTCACTGTTCAAGATATCATATTATTTTAGTCTGAATTGTCATTTAAATGGCCGTACTGGCCGAAAAATGACGTAAAAAAGAAATTTTACTTACTGACTTACTCATTATTGAATTAAGATTTTACATAACCCTTTGATGTTAATAATAAAAGCTAATAAATAATAAAGACAAATAATTAACCAACCTGGAATTGACAAGAAGAGTCGAGTGGTGACAGAACAGGCTACCTCGGAAGCCAAGCGTGAACTGTGTTTTATATTTAATAAATAATTATATTTGTTAAGATATAAATCTGAAGAAAAACCAAGATGGCGACACAATGGCGGGAAAGATAAAGATACAATTAATAAGATATATAATAAGGATTAATATAACCAATATAATAAACCAAAGCAATATTACCAAAGAGAGATGTATTTAATAATAAAAGCTAATAAATAATAAAGACAAATGAATAACCAACCTGGAATTGACAAGAAGAGTCGAGTGGTGACAGAACAGGCTCCCTCGAAAGCCAAGCATGAACTGAGCTACTCACCAGGCATTAGGCCTCCAAGTCAATTCCACGATGGTCAATTGGTGGTAGTACCCAAATAAGACGGTCACTAGGTGGGGTTATTTAAGGCCAGAGTAAATACTATGTGGGGCAGTTAAAAGGCCAAAGAAGATAAATATCTGGTTCTTACAACCCTTTAATGCCTTCTCATCAAGATTTAACACCTCTCCGTCGCCCTGATGCTCTATGGTGCATCGTCGTCCCTCTTTAACACCTCCCCATTAACGCCTCTGTAAGATCATGATTCTGGTTGAACAATTTTAGCAACGTATCTGACTTTGTATTAGTCAGCTCCGGGTTCCTGATATCGTGATATTGGCAGGAAATGAACAACTCCAACAAGTTCTTAATATAACATCTCCAGGCTGTTGACAGTGCGGCTCCCGTTCTTCTCTGCTCTCTGGCGTGCACATTCTTATTATGAATAAGTTTTAATATATCTGACATTCATTAGTCACACTAATTAATGTCCAGTGAATCCATGGATGCATATTCAGGATTCTACAGCCTCTCCGTCGCCTTTTAACGCCTCTCTATTTGATGCCTTTCTGACGCCCTTTATTGCCTTGCCATCAACATTTAATGCATCTCTGAAGTACAAAAATATCAGTGCAAACAGAGAAGTTTTTTTCAAAAACGTGATACCACATTTGGAGCAAACCGACCTGTAGACTTGAAAGAAGTGGTATCTCATGAACTTGTGCATCTAGTAACCCATCACTGTGGAAACCATCCCTATGATGTGAAGTCAACTATGGTGTTGCCACTTATGGGCAATCAACAGCATATCAGACTCCAGATCCAGAACCTGAAGAATTGTTGAAATATCTCATGCCCAACGCCTACTCAAGACGAACCCGAAGATCACCGATGACTACTAATTGCGTCACAGACTTCTCCAGATAAAAGCGAAGTATCAGACAGCACCAGTCAAACTCGCATCATTAAACCAACTGCGGTGTCAACCATCATACAGTGACTCCTATAACACCAACAGAAAACAAACAGACAGCTACTTCAATGCCAACGAAAAGGAATGTTCCATTTCAAATCAATCTAGTCAAGAGCAGCTCATCCATGCTTCCAGCCAAACCACAATACAACAACTGCAGACCAGAACACTCAAACCATCACAGAAACTCCCTGTAGAACAATAATGAAACCGCACCCATTGCTTAAAAATTTGGGAACACATTAATAGAAGCGAAAGATGTAAGTGGGGACTACTGGAGGACTCAGGACAGCAGGTGATGGACTTAGCAACATCTCACTTCTTCTCCAGTACAGACAGCGAAAAGCAGTTCTCCACTTTCACCGTATTAAGGACACATCCCCCCTACGCTTCCCCCTACACCGGCTTGTCCCTTTAAAATCCGGCTTCATACAACGATATACACGACCCACAATACAGACCTCCCATCCGGCAGGCCTGTATTCGGATTATCACCGGCAACAACTACATACAGAGACACTTTATAAGAAGATCAAGATCAAGCTTGGATTATTACCTCGTGTTTTATAAACATAAAAATACAAATTAAGTCTATATTATATTACTCAGACTTTAGATCCTAACAAACAGGACAGCCAAGGAACAATAGTAACTCTCAAGCCGCTATAATACATTGTTTCAGTGGACTGGAGGTATGGAGCCAGCACGGCCGTCTAGGTGGTGGGGGCACAATCATCCAGCCCTTTTTCGACAGATTTCACTTGACACACAAAGGCCCATACAGCCTGTAAGCACGGTTGTCTTACGAATGTAAGCAGCCTGTCCTGCCATGCCTACATACTGTAACCAGTTGTGGACATCTCAGACAGACTTCCAGTCAAGTGAAATAATAGCGCAGTCTTGTTATCATAAGCGCAGTTCTATTCTTATAAATAAATCACTACAAATAATTTTTGTTGCTAGATACAACTAAATTCTTTTATAATGATTGAACTGTAATTTAACTTGGATACTAAGTATCTATAGAAACAATTGAACATCTAATTTCACAAATAATTAATACTTTGATTATTTGCTGGTTTTCACTACAAACACTTAAAATCTTTGTATAGTATGCCTTCAGGCATTTCTGCCGGACAACCCTTTCGGTTGCCGGGCAGATTTCCCAGAAGACTACAAAAGTAAATACATAACTTTTACTATTATATGACGTCACTATATGTACTCCGGATGAGTTGATAACTCCAGCCAATCAGCGCTCAGGAAAATAATAATAACCAATAAGATTTTAGATAAATAATAAAATAATCAGCGCTGAGGAAAATAATAATAACCAATAAAATTTTAGCTAAATAATAAAACGTGTTCCATGACGTATACATAATAAAGAAAACGAACATACTTATTTATTGTCCATTACAACCCTGTACCATCACTGTATTCCTGGTGAAACGCATTGAATAAACCTGTACCAAAGAATGAAGTCTTAATGTGTTCATAAATCACCACCACAGCCTTCAGAGCAATCAATATCATTGACATATCCAAGCGATTGATTTATCAACACAAGTACACAACTTTGGATATCGTACTGAGCAGATACATTTCCTTCCTTCATCTGGGCCTCATTTTCATATGATTGAGGTGGTTAGCGACCAGTATATATCAAGGATAGCACTAATTCTAAGAGAATCAAAAAGTCAAAGACTAGTAAAGGTAATTGACAGTTGTGAAGTCACCCTTATCGCGACAGAGAAAGACTATATTTTGTGCTTAATAGGCCTACTGAACTCGACAAAATCTTGCCTTCAAAACTTCCTTGGAGAATGCATTTTTTTCCAAGCTACTAATAATCCACCCTGCCCCATCAGACCACCGGTCTGACCTTGACAACAGGTGTGTGGGAAGCCGTACAAAAAGTAGGGGTGTGAGCAACATGAATATTCATTATGACGTCACCGGTTTACTGACTGTAGTGTGGAGGTCACACTCAGGTCAGATTGTTTGGTCTGCCTGAGTTGGCCAGGGAGGAGGGGGGTTCTGAACTCATAGCACATATATGTGATATCCAGGAGTCTGCCGGTAGCAGACAACTGGATGGATGAAGATGCTAATAATCCAGCAGCTGCAACAAGCAGAATGTAGGCCTAAATATCACAAGCCTCAATGCCACCCATGTAGAGGCCGATCAACCCTCGAGTCATTCTGCATGGTGACCTAATTAATACGAGTCTTTCCTCCATTATTGTTATTTCCTCGCATGTAGGCCCCCGACATAATTGTGTTCCTTCATCTGTTCTAAATCAGAGCAACTGCCCATGACATTATATGCATTTCGTCCTCATTTCATTCTGATCTATATCATTTTATGCTAGCCGTGTGTGGGAATTCGCTATTGAACTACACCCCAGCCTTCCCGCTGCTATTGCCTCAAAGAGTGGCTAGTTTGAAATGATGAAAAGCTGGCACCAATCACAATGACAAAGAAAGATGCTCTTTCACAAGCCAGGTGTTTCCAAAAGGGATTAGAGTGCACTCTGATTTGTCATCGAGAACTATATATGTGTGTAATAAGATCAAACAAGAGTGATAGATGTATAGATAATCATTGTTCAGTGTATTTATTTGTTAGGATTGTCCTCGTGTTTAATATTCAACCAATGACACAATCACATTATAAAATGCATAGAATTTTTAAAAAAGTTTTGTTTATCAGGGTGTTGAGATTTAATTATATCATATATGGCATTCAAAAGGAGACCTGTCAAACTACAATAAAATATGTTTTTGTGGGTATTAAGAATTTTAGAGAGAGACTGTTGTGCTGATTTCCTATTTCGGACATCCATGTCAAAAAAAGAAATACGGGAATATCGTCTTTGTATCTTGCTTAACTGGTTTACAATGCGCAACACAAAAATAAAAAAACTTACGCAATTCTAAACTATGGACATGTTTACATTATATTAAAAAAAAAGAATCCAAAATAAAAATACTTATTTAAGCCCGATTGTGTCGCTTTAATTATGTCCTATTTGTTTGGATAGCGTTATTTTTTCTTCAACCAGCCTAATAAATATAGACAGTTATTAGACATCAATTCCATCAGGTCAGCATACACGGATCCGGGGGGGGGGGGGGGGTTGGGTTGGTGGAGGACACGTAATATTTTCGCCAAATTGGCTAATATTTACCAAAAAAATTTAGGGGCAAGCCCCCAAAATCCTGGGCACCCCTTTTTCTTCAGATCCTGGAATTGCCACGGGTAATAGTAGTAGAATATTGCCTGGTCACTTTTTGCCACCACTGGTCTTTGAGTAACATTGTAAAACAATTAAAACAGTGCAGTCCATTGATGAGATGAATGGTGTACCGGTACAAATGATGACGTGAGGGTGGGGTGACAGGGCACGATGGGTTATTGAGTATTTTCCTTCACTCACCCGATAAGGGGTTCTGGGCATTCCCAAGGGATTTACCTCCAGACATGTCCAGTAGATCAGAGGTGTGGGTTTAGCTATCGTCGGGTCGGATAGTCGCCAGAGTCACAATAGCTGAGGGTAGAATTCTAAGAGCAATCTAGAAAGTAACATCACAACCATTCATCCCACCTGACATACATAATGTCAGACACTCTATTGCCGGTAGCTTAGGGCCTTACATCGACAACACCTGATGAGCGGAGGAACCAGGGTATGTCGCCGCTTGAGGAATATATTTATATAGAGGAGGGTGCAGCTTCCCTTGAATAATCGCTGTAGCGCTGTAGTGCTTTTGTATCATGCCGTACAGCATGCAACACATGCCCAGTGACCTTCCCTACAACTAGCAACCATCTCATTTCACCAGGTACATCAGCTTACCTGCTTGTGTTATGGGCGTTTTATTAGACTCATGTAACTCATCACAATCGACTAGCAACTTCGTTGTTGACAAAGATTTCTCTGTAATTTCAGCTCTGAAAACAGTTTTCCAATGCGCAAAAATACACAAAGGTAGCCTATATTTTATGTTCTCAAAACACTAACGAAATAAATCAGACCTGTTAATCTTAAATATGTGGGCTGGGTTTCTATGACTAAAAAAACTGACTTTGGCATCCGTACAACAATTATAATAGAAGGCTTCCTTAAAAATAGCTGATTAAATTAAACACGTCATCCTAATGCGGTAAAGATATTGGTTCAGCTCCAAGACGCACAACAGGCGAAATTAAGTCATAGATAATTAAAAAAAAAGACTTATGTGAAATATAATGTTAATGATGAAGAAACATACTGCATATTCATGAATGAAAAAGCTACCGCCTATCCCACCGTCGGCCACCGATCATGTAAGATCACAAATGAAGAAAGTATAGAGGTGTTCAAAGGACAGGTATTTCGATGAAAAAATGCCTAGATGATATCCATGTGTATAATTTAACAATATTTTAAACAAATAAGAATACTTATGCTATATTGTTTAAAAAACGTTTCAAGCTAAGTATAAAATAATTATTTTCACGTAAGTGGAATAAAACTAAATTCATCACATGTTCAAGACTCACATTCTTACGTAGATCTAGATCTACGTAAGTAAATCCACATATCAATTTCACTTACTGTTGTATCCCAGTTTCACTCTTATACAGTGATTCAACGCTCTGAGCGGAGCCCAAAGGCGTCACTATTTTGAGAGTGAATATCCCAGCTAGACACTAGCTCGCCACAAGCTAACTTTCGACTAGGCATTTTTTTACTTTTTTACTTTTATTGCTCTATACTCTCCCAGTCACTAGTCGTTCAGTGGACACTCACTTTTAAGAAATGATGGATCTTTTGCAGCCTCTAAAATTAAAATGCTGAGTAATCTCAATTCAGCATTGGAGAAGCGACACGGAAATTTGAAAGCAGGCATATTTAAGTTTTGCCATATTGCTAAATTCACTTCATGGCCCTCAGCAAAGGAAATAGAAGATTTTGGTGATAAAGATGTCAGGAAAATTAAGGATTATTTCTATGATGTATTGATAAAATCTGGAGCAGATTTGGATTGCATTTACAATCAGTGGACCTTGCGCAAAGCTGGAATTTATGATGAGCATGAAGCAGTGGATATTAGGCTTCACATTTGATCTGGCCAAATATTGTAAGAAAATAGGCCTACGAAGACTCCCACCAAGACATCCTTTGTGTAACTGACATAATTGTGAGTTTGCCTGCATCATCTGCTTAAGTGGAAAGGGGGTTCAGTAGCTTGAAGCTGTTGAAAAATGACTTCATATCCACCCTATCTAAAAATCATTTAAATGAATTGATGGCAAAAAAGCTACTGATCCCAGAAGATAAGGAATTTAAATGCCAGCAATCGAACTAGTGTGTCACTCACAGGTCATTTATTTCCCATGCTACTGAACCTATAGCCGACAGTGGCAATTCAGATGATTACACGAGTGACGCTGGTCTAGAGGAAGATTAACTCACAGTAGATAAAGTGGTGTTGCATATGAAAGATGCGAAGTAATCAAACATCGGTATATTATTAAGCTTTAAAATGCATTACTATTTACCGGTAGTATCAATTGTTTCAGATGTGTTCAAGCGTTTAAATAAATAGTTTTTGAAATTTGAAAACATTTTAGTTTTGTATAATATTAGCCTAACATTTTTATGCTTTACATATATACCGTACGTGAGATATGCATTATCATGTATTTTGATGAGTGTATACTTTCAAATATATCGAATGTATGAAAACAAACACATTTGTCAGTTCCATTGTAGTAATAATTAATTAAAGGTACGGTGTTACATAAACAATATAAAGAAGTGATTTTTATTGTCATTATTTTAGTATTTGTAACTAAAAATGTTCAAATAAAATACTATCTCACACTTGTTTTAGTTTGTTTAATTATAATAGATGAAGTGGAGTGTATATATTGTACCGTCATTTATATTAGACATGACTCCACATTCAAATCGGTAAACAAATACCTATATCAAAGTATTCTACAGATTAATGATTTGTTTAAGTAGGGCCTGCCCACATTTGATTTCAGCCACAGTTCATCACTACGACTACGATCGGCGGCCCGGTTGAAAAATGATGTTGAAGTTTTTATTGCAGTTACGGGGTCGCTATGCCACATACATTATACCGCAAAACAGGGCTACTATATTTTTAGGAGGGCCAATTAGAATTCAAAGTTAGTGGCCTTGCTGGTAACTAATAATTGCCACGAATTTCTACTCATGATCGCCATGTGTGCATACGGCAATATCAGTGTGTGGTGTCAGAGATATGACCAAGGTCAGAACGGACTTGTGCAGCATCGTTGCCCTAGGGATGTCGTGCTCCTATCCATGGCTATATGAACGTAGCTTAAATTAGGGCATCGGGCGAATGAACAATACAGTTGTTATTATAACACATACAATTTGAGGGTTAGGGTTATACATGTTGTTTCAGCGTTGAATCAATTTTCATATAGTAACATACGTAGATATATAATATGAAAACATGGTGTTTAACTCTAATAAGTATTCATTGAACAGTAACAGACCTACACATACAATATGGGAACATCTTGTTCACCTTCTAATTAGTTTTCATACAAAAAATGTCGTTTAACGTTTAATCAATTTTCACACAGTAACATACGTACATACACATTATGAAAACAGGTTGTTTAACATCTAATCACTAATAATACAGTAACATAAGTACACACACAATAAGAGAACGCGTTTCTTTGCAATTTCATAGCACAATTATAACATGATCTTGTTTTTGTATTCAGAGAAGTAGCTTAATTCAAATAGCAAATGTTCCAGAATATCGAAATGATGCAGCATGTTCCTAGCAACATAATTTTGAAAACAAAGAAGTAGTTGTTTTTATCATAGTAAAGTATTTTTCCTTTCATGATATTATATTACACATTTTTCAAGATTACCTTCATTATCAAGGATTTATTACAGTGGTTAAATTAATTTGTAGCACACCATCATATGCTATAATAATTTCCTTTTTGCTCGATTTACCACCCCTTTCAAGGCACAAAACATGTGTCGATGGGTTAGCACAACAATGTTGGTTATGATAAATTCTGCTGCAAAATCAAGTTTTGAGCATGACACAAGTGTTGCTCAGAATTAACATATATATGCTGAATAAAATATTAGGCATGACATTATTATACTCGTTTTAGTTTGGAATCCATCAAGTGTTTTGTGTGGTGAAAAGAATGTTAAACCGAGAAAGGGGGAAAAATACATACATAACACAGATACATCATGACTGCGAACCAGTGCACTTCGCTTTAATTTACATTTTGCTCCGACACATGATCATTTATTAGTGTGAGTTGATTCATGTGAATGCAATCCCTTCTTAGATTTGAAGCATTTACTACACGTTTCACACGAATAAGGCTTATCATCACTGTGTATGCGATGATGAGTATTTAATTCTGTTTTTGTTTTGAAACATTCACCGCACATTTCACATGAATGAGATTTATCGTCACTATGAACTCTCAGATGACTCTTTAAACTTTTTTTCGCTTTGACGCTTTTGTTACATATGTCACACATATATGGCCTTTTATTAGTGTGTGTCAGCTGATGACTATTCAAATGAGATTTTGTTTTGAAGCATTTGCTGCAAGTGTCACATACATAAGGTTTGACATCAGCATTAACACTGTGAATCCTTTGATGTAACATCAAACAATACTTTGTTTTGAAAAATTCCCGCATATTTCACATTTATATGGCCTGTCGTCATTGTGAACTATTCCATGTCGTGTCAGTTTCTCATTTGTTTTGAAACACTTATTGCAGATTTTACACATAAAAGGACGGTCATCACTATGAGCGCGTTCGTGCATCCTCAATTGTTTCCTTGTTGCAAAATCTTTCTCACAGGTTAAACATATATAAGGCCTTCCACCAGAATGAACAGAAGAATCATGTAGCTTTAATTCCATGTTAGTTATGAAGCATTTGCTACACGTTGTGCAGAAATAAGGCTTAGCAGTATGAATGGATTGGTGATCCTTTAATCTAGAATTGCTTATAAATGTTTTGTTACACGTAGCGCATCTATGAGGTGTATCACGATTGTGAATTATGCCATGCTTTTTCAGACCTGGCTTAGTTTTGAATCTTTTGTCACACTCGTTACATTTATAAGGTCTCACATCACTGTGGACGCGTCCATGTAGCTTCAACTGGGGCTGTGACTTAAACGATTTATCGCAGATTACACATGGATAAGGTCTATCCTCTGTATGAAGCAGTCCATGCTGTTTCAATTTAAATCTTGATATGAAGCACGTTTTACAAATTTTACAACAATAAAGCTTTTCACCAGTGTGAATGTATTCATGTAGCCGGAAGTCCCCCTTCGATTTAAAACTTTTCTTGCACAATTTACACGTATATGGTCTTTCAGTACTATGAACAGCACCATGCTGCTGCAAGTGTACTTTTCTGACAAAACATTTGTTACATGTTGTACACATATATGGCTTAACATCAGAATGACTATGTTTATTATGTCGCTCCAAATGTTCCTTTGCTTTGTAGTACTTATTGCAGAGAGCACACACATATGGCCTATCATCACTGTGAACCTGTTTATGACCTCTC
Source organism: Flabesymbios commensalis (assembly GCA_964017125.1). Taxonomy (NCBI): domain Eukaryota; kingdom Metazoa; phylum Annelida; class Polychaeta; order Terebellida; family Flabelligeridae; genus Flabesymbios; species Flabesymbios commensalis. The sequence continues at coordinate 76,993,093 of OZ024915.1, forward strand.
AATCCACTTCTTGTTTTGAAGCGTTTGTTACATTTGCGACACACATAAGACTTAACATTAGTATGAACGGTTTGGTGCATTCTTACTTCCATCTTTGTTTTAAAGCGATCTTCACATTTATCACACGTATAAGGTCTATCATTATTGTGAACTCGTCCATGACTCTTTAAATGTTCTGATGTTTTGAAACGCTTCTCACAAAGAGCACATTTATAGGGCTTAGCAGCACAGTGACCAGATTTGTGTCGTTTCAAGTCTTTCTTTGTTTTAAAGCATTTGTTACATGTTTGACACATAAAAGGGTTGACATTAGCATAGTGGCAACCATCAACGTAAATAGATTGATGCTCCTTCAATGCATACTTTGTGGTGAATGTTTCATAGCATGTGGTACACGTATGAGGTTTATCACCTCTCTGATTTTTTTTCAAATCATTAGTGCGAGTATATTCTAATCGCTCGCTGTTAACTTTTACTCCACTACATTTTTTGCATTTATCACATTTAAATTGTTTATCCCCGATGTCAACACTGTCATGTTGGTTGTGTTGCAACTTTCTTGTGTAACGTTTGTGACACGTGATACACTCAAATTCTGCATGTTTATATATGGGTTCTGTTTTGAGCTGATATGTTCCACATAATTTGTAGGTACTGTCCAGCATGTTAATCTTTACAATGCTTCCTGTCTTCATATACTGTGACATGAAGTTATATCTAACAGCCAATAATATAGAGTTTGTGGGCTGTATTTTGCTGATTATATTATGCCACGTGACATTGGAGAATAATTTTTTTTTGGAAAAGTCAGCAAACTTCGTAATTATTTTCTTTTCGTGACATTGGCCATCACTTCTGTCACAAAAGTGGTATACCTTTGACATATCGCACAAGCAGGAAGTATTCATCATGCCTGTGTATGCAAACTGGATAAATGCATTTGTCTCGTCCGAGTTTAAAGGTAGTAGTATGTTATAATGACCCTGATCACATTCACTGAGCTCCTGTGTCAACACTGAACTGGCTGCCGCCAAAACTACAGCGTGAGCTACAAACTCTCTGTCTTCAGTTGACACTAGAGTGACGTCACATAGATGTCCTGTTTGCTGGTATTCGTGGAGTGTGGATAACATATTCATTTCATCACACAGATAACCTGTCAGCTGAAATTGGGGCGGGAGTTCAAAGACATCCTTCTTTATATCTTTTAAATCCATCTTTAGTTGTTTTTCTGAAACAACAGTTCGTTCACACTTATGGCCAGTTTGCTGACACTGAGACACTGTGGCCAGTACACTCTTCTGCCCATCACCTAATTCAGTGTCTATGTGATTTTCTGAAACAACATTACTTCCACCAAGATGGCGTCCCGGATTGGCTGTCATCTGATACTGGTGCAAGTTTGCTAATAGACTCATAGATTCACAAAGATGTCCTGCCCTTTGATACTCATGCAGGGTAGACATGACACTTGTGTTTTTATTCTTTTCATCTAGTTTTAGCTCTTGCTTTGAAACTACAGGGGTGGCACCATTTTGAACTGTTTGCCGATACCCGGCTGGGGCACCCAACACACTCTCGACATCAACTGCATCCAAGTGTATGTGTCGGTGTGAATTTAGAGTGGTGTCACATAGAACACCAGTCTGCAGGTACTCGTGGTGATCAGCTAACACACCCAAATTCTGACCCATATGTTGCTCAGTAGCTATAGTGGCATGACAATTGTGAACTGTTTGCTCATACTCTTGTGCGGCAGATAATACAATTATTTGCTCACCTATGTTTATGAGTTTCTCTGAAACTAAAGTGGTATCAGTATCAGGTATTTGTGTCTGCGAAGTGGCAAACACACGTGGCTTTTCATCAATGTTAATATAATTGTCTTGAATCAGAGTGTCATCACTCTGAATGATTGTTTGGTCATAGACCTGCAGGGTTGCTAAACCATTGTTGGTTGGCTGTACTTCATCCATGTTAATGTTTTCATCTTTTAGTTCTACATGATATGAAACTAGAGTGGCGTCAAGCTGACTGCCGGTTTCATGATAATCACAAAACGCGGCTGACACACTGACCTTTCCAGCCATATTCATATGCTTTTCATCTTCTTCATCCATTTTTATTTGTTCTGAAACTACAGTGTCATCAAACTTAAGACTCCTCTGCTCATAGGCTGCCACATTTTTGTTATCCCACTGAAAATCTCTCTGCTGATATTCATGCGAAGCAGCAAACACATTCTTCTTTTTATCTTCTTCATCCATTTTCATTTGTTCTGAAACGGTTGTGGCGTCAGACAGTAAGCCTGTTTGCTGATATTTATGAAGGTTAGCTAGGACAATCTTCTTTTTATCTTCTTCGTGTGTATTTAAGTGTTGGTCGCAGTGAATACCAGTCTGATAATACTCGTGCGGGGTTCCATTCCGTTGTAAGTGTTGGTCTGAATTTAGGGTGGTGGCACACTGAATACCTGTATGCTGATACTTGTGCTGATCAGCTACCCCACTCATCTTGTTATCCAGGTTTATATCTTGGTCTAAAGCCATAGTGTCATCATACAGGTGGTCTGTCAGCCCACACACTTCTACGACAGCTGATACGAGCATCTTTTCATTCATGTTTATGTGATCTGAATCTAGAGTTGCATCATGCTGAATACGTGTCTCATGCGGGGTGGCTAATACACTCATCAATGCCTCATCAATGTTTAGATACTGTTCATCTTCTTCATCTAGTTTGATGTGTTGTTCTGACACAATTACTGCCTGCTGCAAGGCTCCAACACTCTTGTTTTCAACTTTTTCATCCATATTTACATTCTGGTCTGAAACTGAAGTGGCCTCACATTGAAGACCAGTTTCATGAGACTCGTGAGGGGTGGTTAACCAACTCTTATTTTGGTCTTGTACATCAACGTTTAGATGTTTTTCTAAAGCTGCAGTAGTGGCACACTGATGTATGGTCCGCTGGTAATCTGAATCTAGTGTGGTGTTAAACTGAACACTTGTCTGCTCGTATTTTTGCAGGGTGGCCAACACGCTCATCTTTTCTCGCATGTTTACATGCTTTTCGTCTTCTTCATCCATTTTCATATTCTGTTTCACAGTCGTGGCATCAAGCTGAATGTTGGCATCACCCTGAAATTCTGACTGGTCAACTAACACATCTATCTTTTCATCTACGCCTACGTGTTGGTCTGTCACTAGAGTAGTGTCACATCTAAGATCTGTCTGATCATACTCTTGAAAAGCGGCCGACACAGTATCCATTTGTACACAGTCTCCTGAAGCAGTGGAGTGACCGAGTTGACCTGACTGCTGATACTGCTGTAGGTTGGCCAACACTCTCTTTTCTTCACACTGTTGGCTTCTCTGCTGATCTTTGTGCGAGGTGGTTAATACTTCTTCAAATTCTTTGTCCATCTTTAAATCATGTTCTGAAACAAATATTTTTTTTGTATAAATCATTGTATTTGTCCCTAAATTGTAATGTGTTAGTGTGAATAAAATATAAACCATATTAGTAGTAGGCCTACTCAACATATTAAGCCCATAGGGTTTGTTGTGTCTGTGTTTGTGTCATTTTTTGCGGAAAGAGGGGTGCCGTGTGTGGGAAACAGTTGACATTCCTGGGGAACAGTCCTTATGAAAAAGTGAAATAAAACGTTTGAGGTCGCTAGGTGAAATACTTGTGTGTTGGCAACGGTTTAAAAAGGCCATAGCATGGCCTACCATGCCGATTCGAGGTCTGTCCTGCAAGAAGAAACCTGCTACCACATTTTGAAGGTGGCAGCACCAACTACTGTCTCCTTATGATCATACGCCTGATGAAGAATGGTGTAATATAAACAAAAAAAAAGTGACACACTAAAACGCATTTTGCGCACATGTGAAACTTCTATGATTCATCACCTTCCAATCTCTAGATTTGACCATTAGGGACATTTCGGCCTATTCTCTGAGACATTAACAGTGTCACTGAGTGTGTAAGGAATTCTAGACACTAATCTAAATACATGTAGTTTGTAGGAATGTGTCGTATTTGACTATTATTCAGACGGAGCGATAACAGCCGGGATACACTGTTTCACGCCTTCCATTTCTGACGGATTTCAATTCTGACTGCTCTAATAGATAGATCTAATTGAGCATATATTCAGGCCGGTAGACATACCCCAAGAAAATAGACTGGGTGATGCCAACCCCTCGCCAACCCCCAACCCCCCCCCCCCCATGGGATGTGCCTGTCATTATCTCCCCGAATCTGATGAGGAATTTTGTTGGCTATGGGAACCTTAGCTGCGAGTAGCTACACCATTCCACTACAGCACCTCTGTTCCACTCCTCTGCTACGAATCAACCAGCACATTTTACGGCAGTCCACGCATTTGGGTATGCTGCAGGCAATCTGACTGAAGATATTAGTCAGACACGTGGAGGCTGCAGCTTCCCCATCTTGTCCAGCCCAGCCTTCACCTTCGAGAGAGGGGTGATGATAACATGAATATTAATCAACGGCAGTGACTGACGTCAGCAGTCCCGTAGTCTCAGCGTATAAGGTCAAACTCGGGTCAAAATGACATATATATATGATTTGGGATGTTGCTCTCCATATAGCCTCTTTATGGAACATCCCATGTCACACCATCTTTACCTCGACCTGTGAAAATTGTCGTGTATATGGATTTCCGAATATTATTATTTGTTAGCTATTAACTGATCTAATATTTATATTATATGCTCAAGCAATTTTGTAATGTGTACTTTTGGTAGAATTGCTGCTTGTATGTCTATGCTTGTGAATATGACCGTAACGCGTCTAAGATAATTTTGTTATATTACACTTTTCTTCAGTTTACTACTATTACTATTTTGACAGTTTTAGCTTACTGTGTTTGTTTCATACAAGAATCATCCCGGGTATTTATTTAAAGTGTTACGATGACCATATGATAACTCGATGTAAGTGTTTACCATGTAAACACCCAAGAAGGCTCCCCCTCCCACTTTTCAAATAAAAGTTATACATTAATTATAATTTTTGCAGATAATCAATTTGTACATGTAATTATCAAGTAATATTATGAGGCAGAGGGTAGCAGCTTTAGGCCAGGGTGATAAGGTTCTAATTTGACGAAAAAAGACTAAAGATGGCCGCCATGACCCGGATATTTTCCCAAACTTTTTGAAAAATTAATGCAGTCTAGGAAATACTACTACTATGCACTATGTTGAATATTGAGTATATCGGATGAGTGGCTTTGAAGTTATCAGGGTGACTAGGTCCTAAATTGAAGAAAAAAGATTAAAGATGGCCGCCATGACCCAAATATTTTCCCGAGCTTTCTGAAAAATTGATGCAGGCTAGGAATTATCACTACTATGCAGTATTTTTAATATTGAGTATATCGGATGAGCGGCTTTGAAATTATCAGGGTGACAAGGTCCTAATTTGACGAAAAAAGATTAAAGATGGCTGCCATGACCCGGATAGTCTTCCGAAGTTTCTGAAAAATTGATTCAGGCTAGGAAGTAATACTACTATGCATTATTTCGAATATTGAGTATATCGAATAAGCAGCTTTGAAGTTATCAGGGTGACAAGGTTCTAATTTGACGAAAAAAGATTAAAGATGGCCGCCGTGACCCGAATATTTTCACAAACTTTCTGAAAAATTGATGCAGCCTAGGAATTAATATTTGCATCCAGTTTGTTAAACACAAAAAGAATCGAAAAAGCGGTTTGGTAGATATCAGGGTGACAAGGTCCTAATTTGACGAAAAAAGGTTAAAGATGGCCGCAATGACCCGAATATTTTCCAAAACTTTCTGAAAAATTGATGCAGCATAGGTATTAATACTTGTATCCAGTATGTTAAACACCAAATGAATTGAAAAAACGGTTTTGTAGATATCAGGGTGACATGGATGAGAGGCGGTGTCCATGCGCGGCGCCGCCGCCGCCCGCGAACGAAACGCTACAAAAAAGCCTCCCCCTGGTAGGGGGGAGCCTTAATGAATTGTTGTTTCTGTAATCTGGGCCTACGTTTTTTTTTTAAATGAAATGTTATAAATACAAATGGGTACGTTTGATGAAAACAACTTTGTGATAGACAGTAATGATGATTCAATGGGAACATAATCAATAAACTATTGACACGTTGGATTGGCAGAGATGAATGCTTGGCAGGCATTTTTTTTTTCCTTAAACAGTATTTACTGGCACACTATTGAAACAAAGTGTACATCAGGAACTTGGATCAGTTGTATCCAATCCATTAATTGATTTTGGAAACAAACGCCCATATTTATTGCCCCAAAATATGCTCACAGCTAATACCAACATCAAATCCGCAGATCCAGGCATGATTTGGGATGCTGCTCTCCATATAGCCTCTTCAAGGAACATTCCATGTCAAACCATCTTTACTGCAACCAATGGAAATTGTCGGGTTACATGTCATTGGTCCGACACACCATTGGTCCGACACACTACTGGTCCAACACACCATTGGTCCGAAACACCATTGGTCCGACACACCATTGGTCCGACACACCATTGGTCCGACACACCATTAGTCAGACAATCCATGGTAGGCCTATAAACTTAGAGTTGAGTCACAAGAAAACTTGAGTTGAGTTAGGCCTACAGGAAAAGTTGAGTTACAAGAAAACTGCAGTTGACTTACAAGAAAATGTGTGTTGAGTTACAAGAAAACTTGAGTTGAGTTACAAGGAAACTTGAGTTACAAGAAAACGTTAGTTGAGTTACAAGGAAATTTGAGTTGAGTAACAAGAAAATTTGAGTTGAGTAACAACAGGACTAAATGGAGTTGAGTGACCCCAATGGGCCACCGTAGTTTTATCATCAAATAAATCTACATGGTTATATTTTTACCTCCAACTCCTGTAATGGGGTCTGCCCTCGTTCACGAGGTCCCATTATTAGTCCAAATACCCCGTAAACCTGAACCTAGTAGATATATCAGTCAAAAGTCGCCTTCGTTTCAGGTTAAAGATGATCCTTTAGTCCTTAGTACCTTTAGTCCGAAGTAGGGCCTACCATTAGTCCAAAATAAAATGAACTTATAGATAGGCTACACTATAATGCTATCAATGATACTTTGGTCAAAATACCAGATTTAATAAACACATTGCTTTAAAACTACCTAGCAAATACGATCTTGGCTGGTTTATATTGCTGAACCATCGTCGCCCCAACACAGGTTGAACGTAGACCTACGTGTATCTGGTGTTTCAAGTTTGCTGGGAAGATTTGATTTAGATTTTGTCAATTCCAAATATCAACGAGGCCCATCTGCGACGGAAATAGCCTCGAGCCTCTTAATCATAGGTACATGTACCTTGTAGGTCAAGTATGAACACAAATCAAGCAAGGTTTTAGGCATGGTTAACATCTGAATATTTGAAAAAAAATCGGCGGCTTTAAAGTGATTATTTTTTTTTCGATGACGTCAAAATCAAAATGGCTGCCGTGACCTCCTTTTTCAGTTTCACCGTGTTCGAACTTGATAAGACAATAAGTTACAGCTCATGACGGGGAACAAACATATAACAGTATGTATCCCAGATAGCATGTCATCACTGGACCACTGTTGGCGCAACGGTGGATCATTACGGTCACATCGGTGGGCCATCGTACGTTTGCTCGGTGGCTCACAGGTGGGGCACTGTATATGCCACCAGGCACCAGTGGGCCACCAGTGAGCCACTGAGAAAACGTACGATGAGCCAACGGCATCTGCCACCGATGACACCAATATGCCAACGGTGGGCAATAGTGCCATGTTTACTGGGATTGAGAGATTCTTGTTTGCAAGGTCCTCCATTTTTTTGCCTTTATTTTTGAGATCCTCATATTTAATGATGATCATAATAGTATGTGATGGAAACCTAAAGTGGCAAAGCGGCCGCACAAATGTGTGTATTATATATATTGTGCCAATTTGGAAAATTGACGATTAAAATGGTTATTAGTAGACTATTATGGTATCTTATCAAATGTAGATACATATATTATTGATAAACATGCCATAGGAATTTTTTAATTCATTTATCACACTAATAGGCCTACATGTTATTTTAAAATTGTTTACTGCTGTGTCAAAACGCATGCGTTATGTTACGACATAGGCTATAATTACACAATTGATCATCGTGGCATGCTCCCGTCCAGTGCAACGTGTTTAATCCATAACCTGGGATTTAATGCTGTTTCAATCATTTGTATTAGAGAAAATGCTTCCAAGTTGCGACACATTTAAGTGAGGACATGCCATAAATGTGCTAGAAACGTGTTGAAATCTTGTTTTTATTTTTACATAAGGAGCGGACCAGATGATACATGGGGGAGGGGGGGGGGATACTATGAGTTTTTTTCTGAAAAAAAGTTTGGTTATGCAAGGAAAACAAGTTCTCCGGAGGTAAAACTCATAGCTCCCCCCCCCCCCGTATTGTGCACAACGGCACAATACGCTACGGCGTTGACATATGCCAACCATTCAGAGCGCACACGATACATTGTCCCAATGTTGGTTTAATGTTGGGTCAGCGTCGCTGACGCTGGACCGATATTATTCTAGTATAGTATTGTGTTTGCTGGGCACGTTGTCATCTCCGTGTGTATCTACACGGCCGTGACATGTTGACTTTTCTGTTATCTTAGTACATTTTTTTCCGGCTGATCAGAAGACCTGTTAGGCTGTTAGTATTATTGTCTTTATTCCGTTGTCTTTATTAGAACAATTAAATTTCCCAATGTGTTAAACAACTCATAGGGCCTACTTGTAAAATGAGGTAGTATAATTATTATGATGCTTCTCAAACTTTGAATGAATAACGATAAAAATGTGCAAAGATGTATTTTCCTGTTTATATTTAACTTTAAACATTCCACAAGAAATACACTCACCTAGAATATTATATATTAAACAAAGCCTACGTTGATACGTAACCATTTTCCCCAGAGGACACAGACACCCTTATGATTTTTGCAAGGCACCTATAACAATTAATAAAATTATAGAAATGTTTTTAACACAAAAATATCGTAGTAATGTCTATAAATTGAGTTTAGCTTGAATTATGTGTTCATCTGGTTTGTTCTGAGCTTATATTTATTTGTGTATTCCATTCATTACTAGACAGTCAGTTGCAGACTGTAATCCCCCGTCTCGTTATCTGGACCCGTATTCTCAACCTATATAGTTGGATACCTTGTCAGGAAATATTAGGTTTAAATTATTTAAACTCCTTGCTAATTATCTTAATCGTAGACATGTGGATTCATGAAAAAAGACTCCACTGGGTGCCATACACTATATTACTTTCCCATCAAACGGAATATGTTGGCAAAATACCTTTTCAATGGTGGGCCAACGTCACAGGCGCTCCAGATGCATTATGTAGAGTAACCCTAGACGCTGTGTAGATGAAAACCCATAGCGTACCAATTCGTTATATCTCACCTCGCACGTCTGCCGTATCGTAAAATAACGTAATAGCGGCAGCTGCTCTATACATGAATAAGAGAGATTTTGAGATAAATTACGGATTTTTACGCTATGCGTGAGAGAAGGCCACTTTTTGGATACGGAGTACAACGCTCTGGTATGAGTGCGGTATATCATAGTGTTTGTGAGAGGGTCGATTTTTCCATCCGTTTTGATACGCTGTGGTAGAGCTGTGCTATATCTACCCGGCAGTGGAAAGGATATATATCCAAAGGTTGATTTGATGAATATTTCAAGCAAGACGAAGTAGAATAATTGCTAACTATTTGTAATTTAACTATGAGATTCAATGTAACAAGTATGATGCATAATTGTTACACATTTTTATTCAATTTTAAATATGAAGTACTGGTCAAACTCTCCTCTGCTTGGTGAAATAGTAGCTGAAACATCAATGAGTTCGAGTGTAAAAAAGTAGGTTCTAAATTTCGACTTTTATGCACTCTTAAAAAACTGTTCTTGAAGGTTCTTTGTTGTATTAAAGTAATATAGAGAAAAGTTCTATATCTATACCGGTATAGATATAGAACCTTCCTCTATTGTAGGTCTACTATTCAACAAAGAACCTTTCAGAGCACCTGGCATTTTCTGTTTACCAATGTCATTTTAAACAATGACATTTTTACCGTACATTATCTTACTAGATACATGGAGGTCCAGAGCAATACATTACAAATTAAATTTAATCTCAAATATGTAGACATATGTCACTTAGTTGAGTCATTGTAAATTGTTTTGGGTACTTGACATTCAAATAGAAAAATAAATAAAAATGGTTCCAGAATCTCCCACCATTTGAATTATGTTTATAAAAAAAGTTCAAGGTCATCCTTGTTAGATTCTGATATTTACGGTCTCCTAAGGTTTGTCGGACCAATGGTGTGTCGGACCATTGGTGTGTCGGACCAATGGTGTGTCGGACCAATGGTCAGTCACCAAATTGTCGTCGTGTATATGGATTTCCAAATTGAATGTGTAATGTGTTAGCCATTAACTGTTCTAATTGTTATCTTATGTGCTGAGGTACTTTTGCAATGTTCCCCCAGGTATATATTCCCCCAGCTCTATGTTCCCCAGGGGTCTATATCACCCCAGGTCGATGTTCCCCCGGGTCTATATTCCCCCAGATCTATGTTCCCACAAGTCTATGTTCCCCCCAGGTCTATGTTCCCTCAACGATATTCCCTCAGTGGCCAAAACAGCTTTTGATTGATCATTGGGGTAAAATATTGCTTCACGTCGATTTCCAAATTGTAGTCTACTAGCCACCCTCATTGGCTCTGTATGTTAACCAAAAAATTGTAATTCCTGTAAGGTTTTATGGTTGAAATGGACTATATATAGGCCACGAGGATCAAAAAACTGCCGGATGCTAATTCGCCATGGGGTCTAAACCCATGTTTTCCCACTGGTGAAGTGTGGCCCAGAGTATACTGGTAACATATTATAGGCCTATTGCAGAGTTTAATGAGGTTTAATACTAACTAGGCCTATGCCCTTATGATCCAACCATATTTGGTATTATAAACTAAACATAGGCTATCAAGTTTAATCATCTTTTGGTAGTTCTAAAACCCCCACGACACCAAACGGTGACTGCCCATTTTTCCGAAAGCCCAATAGTCCGAAAGCCCATTAGTCTGAAAGCCCATTAGTCTGAAAGTTACATTAAAATAAAATATAAATAAATTATAATGGAATTGGTTTACTCCCTCCCCTGGAGACGTCTCAAGCTAGTCCATATAATAGACCTACATCGGATCAATGTCTGGTTAAAGAGACATGCCCAGGTCTAATATCATCGAAAAATCGGTGATTTTATGGCTTCTTAATATGACCATATGATGTAATCGTGTCCATTTATTAAAACTGCAATTTTTTTTTAAATTTTTTGTGCTGCGCATTTACGGTGTTAATTATACATATTACGGTAAATGGTGGAGGGTTAATAAAGATTTGATATTATAATGAATTATGTTTTGAACTGATAATAAACATACATGTGATATTTTTGTGTTTCCTTTGCAGAGACAAGAAGTGACAAGGAAATACAAAGCTAATCACATATGGCATCCCGCTCTCCCAATATCTGAGCTGGATCGTCGGTCTGTCAAATGGACCATTCGGAAAGTGAAAGCCGAAATTGATTTAACGGAGGTCAAGAAGCTGGCCTTGATCAACTCAATGCGCAAAGAAGGTGCTATACAGTTCGAGCAGTGAGTGAAGTAAGGTCAGTGATGGGTCAGTTCACGTCAATTCAACGGAAATCTGGCCCCACACACTTCTTCAATCTTTTACAAGTTAGGCAAAAATAATCTTCATAGATTGGTTATTTCTTAAATGTGTTTGACTAGTTACTGGAGGAACATATCTTACCATTACAAGGATTTACTCTCCACCAAACAGGGTGTCAGGACTCCATTGGAGAATACTATCAAATTGACTATATATTTCTAACGTGAGTGGTGTAGGGGAGTACCGTCATTAAACTTGTAAGTTGGGCAACCCTTTACTCACTTAGCCATAGACATTTTCACCTAGATAAACTGTTAGAAAGAACAAGAATGAGCTCACTTTCTAAAGTATCACAAAGACATCCACCATATATACAGAGTTCTCTTAATATGGGATATCTTGTGGTAAATTATGCCTACTGTTTCAAGTCTGTTTCAAGTCATGGCACATTACCAATTTAATGGCCCATTGCCAATTTATTGTCAAATATATGTAGGCCTACTCGGGATCCACGCATATATTTTGCCAGCTGATTACATCCCATCCACGTAGTAGCACCTCTTTATTTAAGACACACTTAATTACCTGGAATCTCTTCTGCACGGCGTCAATGTTGTAGCTTTGGGTGAGATTGGATTGGACTACATAGTAGGTGACCGCCAAGCAGTGTGCTAACCAGCAAAATTGCCACTGGCTAACCAATATAATCTACCAGTAGTCATGTTCTGGATATTCGCAAAGTGAATTTAAAACAATCACATGGAATACACCGACATTGTTTCCTCGGTGGATTGGCAGAGATGATTGCTTGGCAGGCAGCTTTTTCATGAAACAGTGTTTACTTTACTGGCACAATATTGAAACAAGGTGTACATCATGACCTTGGATCAGATATCCATTCTTCCAATCCATCAATTGTTTTTGGGAAACATTTTCATTGCCCCCGAAATATGCTCACAGCTAATATCAACATCAAATCCAGCCTATGGAAATTTTCATCATGTATATTCCAAATTAAATGTGTTATGTGTTAACTGTTCTAATTGTTATCTATGTGCTGAGGCAATCAAGTAGGCCTATGGCTATGCTTGTGGGTATGACCCCAACACTTTTCATCAGTTTACTATTACTATTCGGACAGGTTTAGCACACCGTTTTTGTTTCATACAAGACTCATTACGGGTATTTAGAGTATTTCCATGACCACATGATATTGCATTGTTGGGAATTATATTCAGTGTTGACATCCGGTAGAATTACTGATTGTTATCATGAAAGTAACCACGACATCCGTTGTGTATAATGAAAGTATGTTTTTCATTCCATCTGTATAATAAATGCAAGCCCTAAGTTGGTGGATTAGTGTATTGACATACTAAACTGTTCTTATATATATGAAATGAGAAATGTATATTTAAATAATCTGTTTACCTTTACCTGATTACCTTATCTTTGCAGTATATATGCCTATTGTTTTAAGATGTACTTTTTTGTTGGCAGTAACACTTGTATTTGTGTGATAGTGCTTACATAGAAAAAATGTAATTGAGAGGCATTTTGTTTTGTGTCAAAATATTGTGCAGACATTGAAAAATAAGTCAATGTCTGTTAATAAAATAATAATACTATTTTTTTTTTTTTTTTTACAATAAAACTGACATTGGTTATAAAAATACAAAATTAACGCATGTATGCCTTGACTTTGTAAAGGGTTAAAAGCAGTAGGAATTGAGTATTTCCATTCACTCACTCGATACAGGGTTCTGGGTAATACTATGGAATCGATCCCCAGACAAGCCCAGGCGGTCGGAGACTTCGATGAGCAATTTAATGCTGAAAGACCATGGCTTTTCGCACAGCTCCTCTATCCTCCGATCAGATAGTCCCCATAGTAACAATAGTTGAGGGTAGCTCCGTTCATCCCAAATAAGAGACCTAATGTCAAACATTCTATTGTCGGCAGCACATAGCCACATTAGTGCAGCAGCTGCATTAGCACCAATGTTGAGCAGAGGAACCAGGGTATGCTGCTGGCATTCCAACTGAAGATTTTAGACACGTGGAGGCTGTGTAGCTTCCCCATCTTGTCCAGCCCGGTCTGCACCTTCGTAAAGCGAAACTTTAGCCTTGGCGACACATGCATGCCAGAAATGTAGACGAGAGTGGGCTGATGATAACATAAATGTTAATCAGCCACAGTGACTGAAGTCAGCAGTTCCGTAATCTCAGTGCATAAGGTCATACTCAGGTCAGATGTAGTCGAAGTGATTGACAAGGAGATAATTGATTCAAGGGGTTTGCGTGAAGCAGACAACTTGATGGTTAAAGATGCAGCTTCTCTTGGATGATCGCTGTACCATGTCGTACAACATGGAACAGACGGAATAGACCCATAAAGACCTGAACCAGGCGGGGGGGGGGGGCAAAATATCCCTTCACATTGGCCTATTAGGATGATATCATGAAAGGGACAATTAGTGTAGCTGATGGCAGAAAGAACGGCATATTTGAGCTACATTTGCATGGCATATGTGAGAGCCTTCCATAGTCACCTGCTGCTGATATGCAAAACCTATTCATAGTAACCTACATTCTATGTTACATAGGCCTAACATCTGTAGAACGTACGCCAGTTAGGCGCACTGAAAACTCCAGTTTCAATGCTGTGAGTACTGATTTATCTCTCAGACAGAACATTAACACAAAATAACATTTAAAAAATATTTTAGCCTACTAACGCGCATGCGTGTAGTGCTGGGATACCCTTAAACAAGAACTTCAAGTTCCTAATTTTCAAGTTCCGGGAACTTCAAGTTCCGAAATTCAGAAATAAAAGTGAACAAAAAATGTTTTCTCCTATTTCAACAAAAAACATTTTAGATAGGGATCTACTGCCTTTTGCCTTTCCACGCATTATAGATTGCCAAGCTGCGCGCATGAATGGAATTAAATGTGGTTTTCTAGACCGCGCACACTAATTGTTATGTTCAAATGACGAATTAGGCCTCTATGTGTGTGCCCGACGTTGACCCAAAGTTGAGGTAAGGTTTGCCCAACGTCTGTGACCTTACAGCAGCATTAATTCAAGATCGGGTCAATGTAGATTTGATGGGATCTTTACAGCTGTTAGGGGCCTATTAGGCAGCCATCCACAGAAGAGTTGATCTGATTAGGCCAAGTTGTTTTTCAAGTTCAAAGACTATTATAACATGCCGCTATATATGCATAGAAAATATGTAATGATATATAGGGCCTAGGCCTACAAATCACGCCTTGCAGATGTCAAGGAATCCATGTAGTCTCAACGTTGGTCCTTAAAATATCCTCGATACTGTTTCCACTGTTATTAAGTACTGTCATATGTCATAATTTTCTCACGGGTTGAGATGCTTGTTGATTGCTGGGGGGGGGGGGGGGGGGACTGGCGGCGCAAACAGCGTCGCGCGTGGGGGAAAGACCTTATAAGCTCTACAGGATATTAAATAATATATGCCATCAATCACGACAAAGACCCAATACTAGTAATCGTTTAATAATGTTGTTCTATCGTCGGCCACTACCACTCGAACTCGAATATACTATAGGCCCTATCTGGGAAAATATCATATTGTAATACTCATCATTTTAGAT
Organism: Flabesymbios commensalis; assembly: GCA_964017125.1. Lineage (NCBI taxonomy): Eukaryota > Metazoa > Annelida > Polychaeta > Terebellida > Flabelligeridae > Flabesymbios > Flabesymbios commensalis. The sequence goes on from OZ024915.1 coordinate 77,008,493, forward strand.
TTTGTATAATAAATTTGCGGTTCTATTGTAAATTTTATTTCATACCTGTAGGCCTAGGGCTAGGCCCCTATATATTTAATTTCACAGAAGTGAAATGTTTGCCAAGATCACCTATAAACAAAATATAAATATGTGAAAAACTAACTTTAGTCCACAGCACTTAAAATAATATTGGGTACCAAACTGTTTTTCCAACAAAAACGATTTTTGCAAATATTGTTTTATTATATTTTTTCACTTATTTTGGAATTTCGGAACTTGAAGTTCCCGGAACTTGAAAATTGGGAACTTGAAGTTCCCGGAACTTGGGAACTTCGCAACTTATTTAAGGGTATCCCTGTAGTGCTCAGTTAAAATGGAGGAAGCAAGACGGCCGATGTTCAGCAAGCTAGAAGAGTCCGTTATTGTTGAGGATCTCCCCCTAACTCAAGATGAAGAGGGATAGTTGGGGGGAGATTGCTGAGGTTTTGCACAGGGCCCTGTTTCACGTAGTCGGCGGACGCATTCTGTATCTGACAAAATTCTGTTCTCATCATAAATCTTTAACAGATTTTCACGGTTCACAACGACCCTTACTCTCCGGAAAAACGATGTCTGCCATGTTTGTGTAGTCAATTCCCGCTCGACTTTTAATAGCCTAGAAGAGGTCTAAGACTATGTAACTGACACACTAGACTACTTTCATTAGGGGCATATAGGTACAAAATGCAACTAACAAATAATATAGAGTATGTATATGTACTAAATTATATTTAGTTAGTGAAATTGACGTTGTTTTATTACGTTTCTACGTTAAAATTGGTAAAAATAAACAAAAATGTCAGATAACTGAAAAAAGGCAGGAATCGTTGTTAGTCAAAGCCAAACCTAGTCGGTTAAGAATATTTAGTCAGCCAAGAACGTTAGTGAAACAGGGCCCTTATTTACTGCAAATGCTGTTGTCTGTTTTTAAATTATTCTTAATTTTTTATCTTCTTGGGGAGGCATGTGAAGGTCAAAGTGGCTCATCTGGGACAATAACTTCTGGGGAGATTTTGTCCTGATGTAGATGAACGGACGAACACATCAAACAGATGCTGATGTGAGGGTGGGGGTGATAGAGCATGGTGGGTTATTGACGGTGTTCTCCTTCGCTCGACTGATAGGGGTTCTGGGCATGTCTAGGGGATCTACCCCCAGACATGCCCAGACGGCCGGAGACTTGAGTCTCGCTGTGCAATTTAATGCTGAAACTCCGTGGCATTTCGCGCAGCTCCGCTATCCTCGGGTCGGATAGTCCCCAGAGTAACAATAGGAACAATAACTGCCTCTGGGTAACTCCATTTATCCCACGTGAGAGACCTACTGTCAAACACGCTATTGCTGGTTATTTAAAGCTATCACAGCCTACACCAGCGCCAGCACTGATGCGAGAGCTGCATTAGCACGCAGTTGAGCTGAGGAACCAGGGTACGCCACTGCAATCCGCCCGAAGAATATGGCCAGATACGAGGATGCTGCAGCTTTCCTTAGATGATTGCTGCAGACTAGTGCTTTCGTACCATGCCATACAGCATGCAACTGACGCAGAGGTGCCAACCTTAGACCATGAAAAAAAGGAAAATATATTGGAAGGTCTAAAAAAATTGTGGCCGCCAATGCACATCGCAGATGCACCCCGCGCGCCACCGATGCATACAAAAATCGCTCCCCCCCAGTTTGTGTGAAACAGAGGTGATAATATAGCCTATTATTGCTACATATTATCAATATATAGATTGGCAGAATTGTAAGGTGTTAACAAGATCGATTGGGAATTAAAAAATGAAATAAAGCTGTGTTGATGTCAGAAAAAACGGCGGTGATGCAGTCGTTATTCTCGCCATTTTTACCGCAAAAAACGCCTAGTGGAATCCAAATTGTATTGCAACATTGGATATTAGGTCTATATAAGGCTGTCCATGCGGAAATCGGAAGATTATTGATGGTTATCGTTATAGCGGAAACAAGGCATAAAAATCTGAAGTCTTACGCAAAACTCCGAAGGGTTGGCACGGCACCTCTGCTGACGGAACAGATCCCTAATGACTCTCCCCAGACGGGGGCAAAAAGTACTACTACTAGCAATCATCCCAGTAACTCACTTTCTGTCAAGGCATCCTGAGCTTTCAATAGAAAAAGCACAAGCCACCAATATTGCCCGAGTTGTCAGTTTTATATGCCCGGAAGAACAGACATTCCTCACTGCAATTATTCAATCATGGCATACAATCATGGTTTTAGAAGAAGACCACAGAAGTCCTGTAAATAATTGAATTCAAATGAAACTAGCGCCTACCAGGGAATATAATAGCTACAATTCAACGGAGCCAGGGTTACAAGTGGTGAGCATGGGAAGACGGTTACGGTGTTATGTGCCATGTGTGCAATGACAGCTACATCCCACTCATGTCGATCTATCCACGGAAAGGGATGGTGAATGCCTTGCTGAGCTGGGCACCTGCTAGTACCATCGGTACCTGCGCCGACAGGGGAACATGTCTATGGATCCACAAGTCTATATACTCACAGCCCTATGTTCCCACCTGTCTACATCCCCATAGCTATATTGCTCCAGACTAGTCTATACTCCCCCAAGTCTATGTTCCTTCAGGGCCCGGCTTCACAGGCCCGCTCAGCTAAGCCAAAAAATCGTCTTAAGAATTGGCCGAGCTAAGTCGGTTCACAGCCAAGAGTTTCACCAAAGTGACTTAAGTCAGTTTTAATTATGCTAAATTTTAGGACGATAATTTATATGGAGCCTACGTATATAGCTCAATACTTCCGTTTTTCGCGCGCCGGAAATAGCTGTCAGGCTGTTGTCTGCTGTTTTGTTGACATCTGTCAAATACGCTGAACCACCGACTGACCGGCGACTCTCTTCAACAGTTTTCGCATCAATTATGACGTCCGCAATGAAAAGAAAACAAAACTGGACGATGGAGGAAGTGATGGTGCTGATGAAGGCCTATCGCCAGCGCGGAGAGAGGCTGGTGGCACGCCACAAAGGCAGCTTGTGGGCCAGCCAGGATAAAAAAACGAACGCGGTGGCTAGAGATAACAAATGCGGTCAATGGCAGGGTAAGTAGCCTAGCCTAGGGCTAAGCTAGCCTAAAAATATAAACAAGCAACGAGCTAACAATAGTAACATGTTGGGCTAGTTGTTAGACCAGTCTAACTGTTACATAGCCTAGGCTATAGCCTAGAATAGTATAGTCTATACTAGACCTGGGAAATATTATTAGCCCCACCTACACAAACAGAAAGTCGAAATATCAATTTTATGATACAAAAGCCCCACCCGCTCGAACAGAAAGTCAAAATATCAATTTTACCGCTACAAGAGCCCAACCCACTCAAACATAAAGTCAAAATAATAATTTTACTCCTGATAGCACTGTTCCAAAGGATATGTCTAAACCATTTCTTACTGATGAACAGAACAAGACTAGACTAAATACACTAATTGCGGAAGCTTTGTTAATCTTACTGGTCCTCGAAAAAACCCCAGAGCTGTGTCACAAATGGTCTTCAGAGTATAATATAACAAATACAGCACATATTGAGACTGGAGATGTTCTTTAGTCTCACGGTGTACGACCTTAGGAAGCTAGCCTTCCAGATAGCTGAGATGAACAAGATGCAGCACAGGTACAACAAGGAGAAAGAGATGGCTCTGAAAAAGAGGTGCTACCGCTTTCTGGCCCGCCATCCCGAGATAGAGCCACAGCTTTTAACAAAAGACTTGTATTGTCGTTTCGACATACTGGATCGTATTGTGGGCGAGAAGAGACTTACAGCAAACATAATTTTCAATTCAGACAAAACTGGTCCTCCTGCTATCCACAAGCCTCATAAGATCCTTGTGATGAAAAATAAAAAAAAACTTTTGCAGTTCTAGTCTATGGACATGTTTACATCATCTGGTCATATTAAGAAGCCAAAATAAAATCACCGATTTTTTTATGATTTTAGACCTGGACATGTCCCTTTAATATTATCGGTAGTACGATTGACTTACGTAGACTAGTACTAATAAATCAGGAGATGTGAAATAAGCTATCAATTTATCTGTATATGGGCTATTCTCAAATGGTGCGTCGAAAATGAGGTATTTTTTAAATAGACAAAAATGATATTTCTCCATGCAAACTTTGGAATATTTTAATACTTATCAATTCTAAACAAACTAAAGAAGCTGAAAGAGCTTTTAAATCTGAATATGATCATTTAATCTAATAATTATGACCATTTTACTGTTTTTTTGATGCATTATTTGCTGCAAATAAATGGGACATTCAAACCGTACCCAGAACAATTGTTTATCACAGGACACCAATTATTTTTTTCTAAACAATTTACGGACAAATATGTAGAGGAAGAACTAATTTTATATAAAAAACCATATATTAGCAGCTAAATTATAATAATTAGAGCCTTTTTTATGCAATATATTAAGCTATGTTGGTCGTAACATTTCGTGTCCTATTGACAGATACTGCTAAATCATGTCATAAGTTTTAACACTGTGCCACAATCGTTTGAAAAGGAATCTAAAAAGCCAAATAATATGTTGCTTATTCATATCTACATTGTTACAAACTGTTCAAAGACATGGAGTGTACATTGCTGCCTACGCTAGGCGATTATTATTATACTATCGGTATCTTGTCCTATATGTACATAATTTACTGTTATTTACAGGCACATTGGCAATAACCACTTGACTAAATTATTATGGGTATTTTTCAATTATTTTTACCCTGAGTATGGGCCTTTAATGTTAATATATTTGTTTAAATAGTTGTTGCAAATATCACTACACGACATGCTTATATATGATATGCTTAAAATATCTCTGTGCTCAACAGGAACATTTACCTTGGTATACAAAATATTATATGTCATTGTATTAGACATCCAACATCCTCGTCAACAAAAGGGGAGATCATACAATGGCTGGACAAGAAAGATATTGCATATCCTCACGGTGCCCTGAGGCCCATCTTCCCACACAAGGCTCGCTTCTCCCGAGGTCGTGGACCGAGGCCTTGCTGAATCAGTGTCAAAACCATATATTGGAGTGGGGACTTTAGAATAGCAATGTAGCATTGATTCTGACATTCTATATACAGTTTGTGACCTACAATTTTCACAATTTACATGTTAAATGAAATAGAAAGCAATATAAACGCAATTTCTGAGCAGCGATTTTTTCGACATTTCAGCAACCCCCGTATTCTGCAACATGTGACATAGCATGGACACTTCTCATAAATTACAGATTCAGCATGCATCACGACTTGTTCACTAGTCTAGATAACTGTGCACACAGTTCACGCAGGACGCGACAACCACAATAGTTGGTATGTTTTAAATGCATACCATTTTGATAACCGTTTGAGTATTGCCCAATAATAAATGAGCCATGAATAGCCCAGAAAAAAACATAGCTTTATACGCAGGATTTTTCAATAGTTTTTTAAGCTATCCACAAAACATTAACTGATGGACAGAGAGTAAATTGGACGTAAATTTCTACAACACAGCTTTTTTACTTCCAGGTCCCATCAACTTTGTACAGACACACATTGAAAGAAACTAATAAGAAGCGTTATGACGAGTTTCTGTTATTACAAAAAGATAGTAGCAAGGAGTACAGACATAGTAAAGGCGGACCTAGAAAAAATGAGAGAACAAAGGGCAAAGGCCAAATTGCGATTAAATTCAAAGAGAATCTTAAGAAAATGGCGGCCAATGCTGAACTTCAGGACTGTGCAACCCCAGCAGATAAACCGAAAGAAAATCAAAAGGCAAGGACAAGAGCAGAATCATCGCAAAAGCGCAAACAATGGGCAGAGGCGAAAAGGAAATATAGAGCAACTTTGTCATAGCAAAAGAAAGTCTGGGTCCGACGCAAGGACAAAGAAAGAAAAGCTAGAACGAAGATTCAGCTTAAAGCTTCCACAGAGAAAGATCAAGCGGGATATCACTCAAAGAAAACACTATACAATGTCACATCCAAAACAAGAAAATCTATCCCTACCACACCACAAAAATTCGCGAATGTTATCAAATGTCTCATCAAGAATACAACACCAAGAAAACGAAAAGCTGCTATGGAAATCATGGACTTTGCAAAGAAACAAAAGGTTGACGAAGAAACGGAACACACAGTGGAAGATGACACCATTCATCAGCCACCATATACATGTAACCAAGAACCAAAAATAACAAGGAAAACGTTGGTATTAAACGCGCATTAAACAAAAGTACATACAGGCCACACCGAAGTCAAACATTCTAGCAAAAAAATTCTACATGAGAGGAGACATTTCAACGCCACTGCCTCAGAAGAGATACGCCAACAAACATGGACCTGGCTATGTCATGCAAACAACCTTGGTATCAGCATACAGACTGTTCAAAAAAGAGAACAAGGAAATTAAGATGGGATTTACAGTTCACAACTGTCAGGCCAAAGAATGTTAGACTCCTGACACACCGCCATTGGATATACTGTGTATGCACAGTATGCCAAAATATCACTTACAAATTACGAGCTCTTAGAAGATTATTGGCAGAAAAGACCTCGAAAATCTTTGACGAGCTACTGAATATGTGCCGCAAGAGTGATGCACAACGTTTTCACGATGCGCAATGCATATTTCAGTTATGCGAAAAATGCAAAGATTCAAAGTTAACTGACCACCTTGTAACAAAAGAAGAAGACACAATGGTCACTTGGAATCACTGGGAGAGAGTGGTTGAGGACGGGAAAGCGAGAAATGTCCTGAAGAGCAAGAGAGAAAGGGTATGGGACATGATCAAGGAACTTCAGCTTTAGCGAGCACTTGTTCGTTGGGCAGTGGCAACAGAGACAGTTTGCAGAAGCGAAGAAAAACCTACCCACAGACTGTGTCGTGCTTACACTGAACTTTGGTGAAAATCGTGCCGTCCAGTACCAATATGAGACCAAGTCTGTTTTTTTCACGGCTCAACAGATAACAATTTACCCTGTGGTGATCTTCTACCACTTCTCCGACATTCTTGATCTCATTGTGAAGAGCTCCCTGATCTACGTCAGTGATGACAATATTCACGATCATCACGCTGTGGAACATTTCTTTAAGAAATCGGTAAAGTTTCTGGAAGGGGAAGGGATAAAATTTTCAAAACTGATCGTCTTTTCCGATGGCTGTGCATTGCAGTACAAGGGAAAGGGATCATTTGCGGATCTGAGCCTTAAAACCATCCCGATCAAAATAAAAATTTTTGGATCAGATCATGGGAAATTCGAGTGTGGGGTACGTTAATAAATCTCTTGACATGGCTATACTTGGAAGAAAAGTGATTGTGTCCAACGCAGATGACATGTACGCATGGTGCGCAACACATCTCTGCTTGGACGAAGTTGGTTCCAAACGGCAATTATTTCCTGTGAAGGCAGGAGATATAAACAGAAATAGAATAGTTACAAACACTCCAAGGCTGCCGGAAACTACACCAGGTGATCAACGTCCCTGATTCTCCATATAAATTGTTGGTAAGGAAGCTGTCATGTTACTGTCTACTGTGCAGCAATGGCCAGACAGAAGACTGCCCCAAGACTGACTCCAAGACTACACCAGTCACCAGATCCAAGACCACACTAGCATCCAGATCCAAGACCACTCCGGCATCCAGATCCAAGACCGCTCCGGCATCCAGATCCAATACAACTCCGGCATCCAGATCCAATACAACTCCGGCATTCAGATCCAAAACAACTCCGGCATCCAGATCCAAGACCACTCCGGCATCCAGATCCAAGACCGCTCCGGCATCCAGATCCAATACAACTCCGGCATCCAGATCCAATACAAATTCGGCATACAGATCCAAGACAACTCCGGCATCCAGATCCAAGACAACTCCGGCATCTAGATCAAAGACCAAACTGGCTCCCACATTTGACACCAAATCGGTGTATGCATATAAGGCCACACCAGCATCAACATCTAAGACACATTTGGCATCCACATCTAAGACCACACTGGCATCCACATCATAGCAGCTTTGGGAAAAGTTGTCTTCTTGTCAGATATATGACGACTTGCAGCAAATTATTGCACAAGGGCGGGGTGGTTAGCACCGCTGCCTTTCACGCCAGAGATCGGGATTCGGTTCCCGGTCTCGGCGGTTTGAAAGAAACAAAAAATGTTTCTTCCCCACCCACGTGTGAAAGTCAGTATTGTGGGGAGCCTCCGTGACCGAGAGGTAGCGTGCTCGGCCTCAGACCGCCAGGGCTCGAATTTCGAATCCTGTGTCTGGAGGACAGTGTCATCTCAATCATCTCACCATCCTCAGGAGGTTCTCCTGGCCCAGTTTAGCCTATATGTGCACAAAGGTGGCCTAAAGCCCGATTCATTTCATTTTATTATTGCACAAACTGAACTAAAGGCTCCCCCACAGCTGCCTGAAGTAACATTTCTCACCCACCAGAGAACCATCGACAAAAGTGCCCTGGTTTTGATACCAGAAGACCAGCAAGCCCTTTGGTTATTTCCGTGCAATGTGTATGGTGATGGTAATTGCCTGCCAAGATGTGCTAGTCTGCTGGTGTATGGACATGAAAATCATCACCTGGAGATGAGAGCTCGGATTATCGATGAGCTTGTTAGACATGAAGATAATTACTTGGATGACAATATCCTGTCAAATGGATGCAATTCTTCTGCTCATCGCAATGTAGCCGTACAATTTGCCATGTTTTCTGAAAAGTATAATACACAGAAGTTGTCTTTTGTGTCTGTGCAGAGAATTTTCCGAGCGGAGGCTCTTGATCTGTGTCAGAGTGGTCAGTATATGGGGGTATGGCAGATGGCAGCCTTGGCCAATGTTCTTAAAACAGAGGTTGTCTCCGTGTATCCCCTGTATATTGGAAAAACGATGAGGAATGACTTGCACAGAAGATTCACACCTTTTCGTGGGGTTGAATTGAACAAGGCAAAGGAAGTTTACATTATGTGGAGCAACGTCAATGGATCAAACATTCCAGAGAGTGATTGGCGACCAAACCACTTTGTTCTTCTTTTGAAGACAGATCCAGAAGAAAATCATCCTAGTCCTCAACAATCCTACATCAATAAGGTTGAATCGCTGTCCCCATTTTTTGAATTTGAATATGACGATGATGATTCCTTCAATCTCAACACCAGCATGGTGAACATTATAATGCAAAACCTTGGCGATGATCAGATCATTGTTGACTGTATCCAGAATGATGATCAGATTCCAGACGACCAAGCCACCATTGCTGACTGCATCCAGACTGATGATCAGATGCTAGACGACCAAGCCACCATTGTCGACTTCATCCAGACTGATGATCGATGCCAGACGATCAAGCCAGCATTGTTGACTGCATCCAGAATGATGATCAGATTCAAGACGACCAAGCCACCATTGTTGACTTCATCTAGACTGATTATCATATACCAGACGATCAAGCCACTATTGTTGACTTCATCCAGAGTGATGATTAGATGCCAGACGATCAAGCCACCATTGTTGACTGCATCCAGACTGATGATCAGATGCCAGACGACCAAGCCACCATTGTCTACTGTATCCAGACTGATGATCAGATGCCAGACGACCAAGCCACCATTGTTGACTGCATCCAGAATAATGATCAGATTCCAAACGACCAAGCCACCATTGTTGACTGCATCCAGAACGATGATCAGATTCCAGACGACCAAGCCACCATTGTTGACTGCATCCAGAATAATGATCAGATGCCAGACGACCAAGCCACCATTGTTGACTGCATCCAGAATGATGATCAGATGCTAGACGACCAATCCACCATTGTTGACTGCATCCAGACTGATGATCAGATGCCAGACGACCAAGCCACCAGGCTTTCAGAGGGGTGATCACATACACTACCTTGTGTTAACTTCCTTGTTAGCTTAAAATTAATCATTCCGAATAATAAATGTTGAATTTCCAATAGTTTATTAATAGGAAGACTCCAGTATTATAAAAGTCGTAATGGGGACTTTAAAAACAGGTACGTATATGTATACAGAACTATACATTAGTTTCTGTCCTAAAGTAACACTAGCATAATTATTTTCCGTCCTAATGTAACATTAGCATTGATTTTCCGTCCAAGTGTAACAATAGCAAAAATAAATGAGAAAAAGAAGATAATTAAATAGTTTTAAATTTGTATATTATTATTTTTATTTTATTTCTTGAAGTAACTTTGTGAGGCATCTTTCAGTTCAGTTCAACCATAATTATAGAGTCTTTAAATTGTATAGTGAAGAGAATTTTTTTTTTCATTTTTTTCTGTCTCTCTATTATTCATTTCTTTTATCTAATTTCTTAAATGTATGATAACAAATTTGGTCATATTCATTTCTTTTATATATTTAGTGATTATATAACTGTATTTCATGTCTTGAATATTTCCTAAAAACATATTATTTTAGAAAATATATTTCATGGTGACGACTTGGAATTTTCACATGGTGGTATGTTTTAAAACAAAATTAGTTCATGAAAAAAGAAATCTGTCCCCCAAAATAGATTTCCGACATATGAATGTTTTAGTCAACTGTATACTGAAGGAAAAGCGAGAAAAGTGATTTTTTTTTGAAAACTCCACGGGACATCAAATTGAATTTTCCGTTCATGTAACACTAGCAAAAATGAAATCTGCCATATACAAAACAGACGTATATTAATGACGACGTAGAGGCATTAAAGGGTGATAGAAAGGCATCGAAGGTTTAAGAAGAGGCGTTGAAAGGTGACAGAAAGGTGTTAAAGAGCAATGTACAGGCGCTAAAGGTAGATGACGACGAGTTAAAGGGAGATATATTTACATTGCGACGAAGAGGCATTAGAATGCAATGCAGATGTGTTAAATAGCGACAAGGAGGCATTAAACATGCATCAAAGGCCAAGAAAAGGCGTCAAAGGGCGACGGAGAGGCAGTAAAGGGTGACGGAAATGCGTTATAGGTCTAAGGGGAAGCATTAAAAGGTGGCGGAAAGGTTTTAAGGGGCAATTATCAGGTGCTGGGGGGTGAAAAAGAGGCTTTAAAGGGTGACAGAGAGACGTTAAAGAGCGACTGAATTTTTTTTAATTGTGATGATATGTCAACAGGTGACGAAGATGTAGAAAAGGGCTACATGGAGACGTTAAAGGACGATGGAAAATCGTTAAAGTCCGTCGGGGGTGCGAAAAAAGGTGACAAGTAGGCAATAAAGGGCGATGAAGAGGAGTTGAAGAGCAATGGGCAATCGTTAACTCATAGCAGTCTGGTCGTGTAGACATTGGACGTCTGTGTAGTCTAGCGATTTTTTTGATTTTGAAACATTCTCATACTTCTAATATCAACTTAGGGTGATGACATATATGCTTGTCCCATTCATCCCAGGAACACAAACACACAACATAAAACCAGAATAAACATATTTGATTGGTCAATGCGATGTTGCTATTGTAACCAGAGCGAGTTTGAATATGGTAATTCAAATATCAAATTTTCAGATTTTTTTGTTTAAATGGTATTTTTGTGAACCACAGAAGTACAAAATTATGTCAATTAACACAGAATATAATAAAATAAATCAAAGACAGTTCCTAGAAGCATTCAATAGGCCTATACACACATTAATAGGATAAATAAGTTATTACCATGGGATTAAGAACCTTTCTATATGTCCTGAGGAGTATACAAGATTTCATACATTCGAGAGAAATACTCCGAGCCTCATATGCATCCGAGCCTTGTGTTCTATTTTTTAGTTCAAAAGCGGCTGTGACGAGGATAAATCACCCTCATGTGATTTAGGTTCCCCATGCAATGTTTATTGTTAGGCAAGTGAGGTAGCCTGGTACATGGTTAAGCATTATTGCCAGGTCCGAGCTATGCTCTGCAGTGTCATAAATTTTGCTTCCGATCTCTGCTGGGACTTAGACTGCTTTGGGATAAACGGGGGACGAACAGGCGTTATTTGGTGATGAAGATGCATTAAAGGTCGACAAAAAGAGGTTAAAGGATGACGAAGATGAGCTAAAACGCGATGGAGATATACTGAAGGGCGACGGGAAGGCATTCATGTGTGACCGGTTATTTTAAAAGGTGACAGAGATGGATTAAAGGAGGATAGGCAGGCATAACAGAATGACGAGGAAGCGTTAAAGACCAATAATGAGGCATCAAATGGCCATGTGAAAGCATCAAGTGGCAATAGGGATGCGTTGAAGGTCGTTAAATGATGACGAAGAATCCATAAAGTGTGATGGGTGTTGCGTTAAATTGCAACAGGAGGCTTTAAATGGCAATGAGGAGGCGTTAAATGGTGATCGTGAGGCTTTAAAGAGAACGTTAAGGAGCAATGGGAATGCGTTGAAGGGTCACGAGCCAGGTGCTAAACGGCCATGAAGAGACACTAAATGGTGGCAGAGAGGCATTCAAGGGCATCGGACAGGCGTTAAAGATCAATCTTTATCGTTAATAGGTGATGCAAAGACATTAATGGGCAATAGGAAGGCATTATAGGGTGATGGGGAAACGCTAAAGAACGACAGAGCAACGTTAAATGGCAGGAAGGAGGTGTTAAAGGGTGTCGAAGATGCACTAAAATGTACATGTCAAAGTAGATATTTTCCTGTATATTTTATCTAGATAGTAGCAGATGTATTGTGACATTTGCTTGTTACAAAAAATGGATGGTTCGTGTTAACATTGTCCTAAAATTTGGTATTACTTTTATCTAAAAATCGTATTTTCGGTAGGCATAAAAACATGTATTGGCTGCAATCTTTGTGGTTATCTTTGGTCTTTAAAAATACTTTGGAATTGTTTGTCGAAAATGATATACAATTTTTTAGGCTTGCAGACAAAGCGGATATCTTACATTTTACCAACAATGCATTGTCTAAAGTACTTTCTGGTTACACCACTAGGTCGGGCCCGAAAACCCTATGGTAGACACAAAAATCGTGAATTTGTTTTTTTTCTGTAGAATATGATATGAATTTAATGCTTGACCTTGAATAGCGGGTATGTTTGATATTATCAATAATGAAATGTCTAATGTACTTTCTGGCCACACTACTATCTCGGGCATACATGAAAACCCTACAGTAGACACCAAAATCATGAAAATGCTTCTGTTCTGTTGAAAATTATATCAATTTATTGTTTAACTTTGCACAAATGGCGGCCATCTTGGATTTTACACAGAATGCAATGTCCAAAAATACTTTTTGACCACACCACTATATGTCAGGCATCCCTGAAAACCCTTTGGTAGACACCGAAATCATGAATCTTTATATTCTGTTGAAATTATATCAATTCATTGTTTGACCTTACACAAATGGCGGCCATTTCATTATCAGCCTATTTTACAGGTCTCCGTCTCAGTTTTAACGTTTTTCCTGCTTCCCGGCAATTGGCGGCCATTTTTAAAAATGCTAATTATGTTAAGACAAGTATGTAAAACAATAATATTTTTTTGAAATCAGCTCATTATCACCTTTAATTTGAGTCTATTTGTCTCTATCTCGCTTTTGACTTTTTCATTGTTTTCACCTTGTGATTGGCGGCCATATGCAAATTAGGTTAAGAAAATGATGTATAACAATAAAATCGAAATTTGTAATCAGCATATTATTACCTTCAATTTAAGCCTATTTGCAGGTCTGTATCTCGATTTTGACATTTCCACTCTAATTACCCCTATCAGATGGCGGCCATTTTGGAAATATGCAAATTAGAAAGTCAAAACGAGGTCAAATTCCACTGCCCCATATCAGAATTCGAAAAGGGTATATTAGAGGGCACCTGTGCCAAATTTCATGATTTCTTCACAAAGTGCACACTACATTGACTTATTCCATATACCCAAAGTTGAGGTAAGGCACAACGTCTGAGACCTTACAGCACCATTAATCCAAGATCGGGTCAATGTCTGATTGATGGGAGATTTACAGTTGGTATTAAGCAGCCATCCACAGAAGTGTTGATCTGAGTAGGCCCAGTTGTTTTTCAAGTTTAAAGACTACTATAACATGCCGCTATAGACAAAGAAAATATATAATGATATAGGCCTACAAATCATACCTCGCAGATGACAATTCCCAGCAAACAACACGCATTGACCCAATGCTGGTTTAACGTTGGGCCAGCGTCGCAGATGGTGGTCCAACATAAAACCAGCATTGGGTCAATGCGTCGTGTTTGTAGAGATGGAATCCATGTAGTCTCAACGTTGGTCCATACTGTTTTCACTTTAGCATGTCATAATTTTCTCACGGGTCGAGATGCTTGTTGATTGCCGGGGGGGGTGGGGGGTGGGGGGAGGGGGTACAAACAGCGTCGCGCGTGGAGGAAAGACCTCGATAGCTCTACAGGGTATTAAATAATATATCCCAACAAACCATTCTGACCTCAGAGATTATATCTCTGATACCACACGCTCATTTCGCCGTATGCACGCATGGCGATTGACCAGATTTATCAGCCGTTAGTGAGCGTTACCACGTGATTTTATAACCATTCCTATAACCACGGAACTATTTTGGTGTTCACTTCAACTCATTACTTATCCTTTTTTCAATATTTAGTTTGATTTTAGAGTTTGTTACAGGTAAGGGCTATTTATTCTGTCTAGTTAGTGGATAAATTGAACCAGCACAATTCGCATGTCATTCAGTAATTTATATTTGCCAGTGTTTTGAAGCCGATTGTAAATTCTGTCAGAAAAACGTAAACATGGACCTTCTCACAGCAGCGCGTAGGCAGAAAAAATAATCCATTGAATGTTTTCTATTTCTATGTGAATATAAACTCATATGTGGCGGAGTAGTGGTGTTTTATATTTGCCATATATATTCAGGACACTCAAGCGTGTTTATAAGCCTACAGTTGTTATATCAACAAAACTGCTCGAAATGAGCAGTTTTTGTCGAAACATGGCGTGTGGTTACAGAGAGAGAGCGGGGTTGACCTGAGCGACATCTATGTGTGGAGAATGCCAACAAACACGACAAAGACCAAAGGGCCTAGGCCTACACGGCCTATATTATATCTGGGAAAATATCATATTGTAATACACTTTATTTTAGATTTTGTATACAAAATTTGCTTTTCTATTGTAAATTTTATTTCATACCTGTAGGCCTCAGGCGCGGATCCAGAGGGGGGACGCACGCCCACCCCTTTTTGTGCCTAATTCTTTAAAAAGTCCCCTAAATTGGCCTAAATATGCCGAAAATCTCGCCCCGAACCCTCTGCGCCCCCTCATTTTTGCAAGCCTGGATCCGCCCCTGGGCCTAGGCCCCTACATATTTATTTTCACATCGTGAAATGTTTGCCAAGATCGCCTATAAACAAAATATAGGCCTAAATATGTGAAAAACTAAGTTTAGTGTACGGAACTTAAAATTAATAATGGGTACCAAACTGTTTTTCCGACCAAAAACGATTTTTGCAAATAATGTTTTAATATATTTTTTCAATTATTTTGGAATTTCGGAACTTGAAGTTCCCGGAACTTGGGAACTTGTTTAAGGGTATCCCAGATATAAAGACGACATTCCCGTATTTCTTATTTTTGACATCGTTGTCAATAATTAGAAATCAGGAATTTAGTCTCTATATCTAGCCTAACTGGTAAATGCGCAGCACACAAATTAAAAAACAGTTTTTGCAGTTCTAGTCTATGGACTTGTTTACATCATATGGTCATATTAGGAAACCGCAATATGACCTTTTTTATGATTTTAGACCTGGGACAGTCCATTTAAAAAGTAGCCTACATGATCTATCAATAATCTATCAATAAGGTCTACTTCCTTATTTGGACATTAAAAATAATAGACTAACTATAGACTAGACCCTACATTATTTTTGTATTTCGACGGGTTGTTTTATCACATTGGAACATTTGTTTTGACTTTTCAACACAAAAGTCCAGTCAATGAAGCCTAAAAAATCACATTGGTTCAACAAAATCGTTTTATTTAGTTTTTTAACTGATTATGGTTGGAAATAAGCTCTACTAGCCAGGATTAAAAATCTACCAAGATCTCCGTGGTGCTAATACCTTAAATTCACTAAAATCCAAGTTCCACTAAGAACAAGAAAGTGCATAAGTTGTTTGCATTTGATGCTAGAAATGCTAATAAAATGTCTAAACTAATGTTTCTGGTGTCAAGGAAGTTATTTTTTATCATTTAAATAACTAATCTCTGATATCTTAGAAGATAACGACACTGGGAGAAGATCAAGTCTATCAATAGGTGTGTCCGCTGAGATGTTCGGCTTCATTGTTCACCGCAGCATTGTTGCAGGTAATTCCTTTGCAGTGACCACAAGCTAAATTACACAACAGTCCATTTTTATGACAGGAGCAGCTGTTTTTGTCACACTTGCCGTGGCAGTTGCATTTTTTAAGCTTCAGAAAAAATGTTGTAGCAAGATCTACCGCATTCTTTACTGGTTTGAGTCTCTCAACATTCTGACCTTAGTGGAGTAGCTTGGCTCAAGATCATTTCCCAGCCAGGTCTGAACCTAGTGGTACACTCGGTAGCTACCTTGTTGCTGAACCTAGCTGCTCTCTCAAAGTCAAGGTTATGTCCGGCTTACAGTTGTACAAAATTTCTAGCCATCACCTTTCCTATGCCATATTATCTGGACACATTGTCGCATCCTGTGTCTGCGTGTAGAAAGAGCAGGGAAGCTGCAACGTCAGGGTTTACGTGGTCTGGCAGGGTGCGGATGTTGATCTTGCTGGCTGTCTGAAAGATGTCATGATGGCTGGGACTGAGGTGGTGCAGCATCAGGATCAACAAGTCTGTGTCGGCCCCGACAATGGTCACTGATCTTCTTTTTGCCATGGTGCATGCAGTTGACACTATGTTATAGTTTGCATCATAACTTTTATACCAGTTTTATCTACAGCTCACTGCCAATAAAGTACATACATTTTTGTTTCTTCTTAGAGTTTGCGAGTAATTTTTTTTCTTCATCGTCAGCTGCACTTCTGGCTTAAAATTGACCTCTGCACCGATATTCTGCGAGTTCGCGCATCTCTGATGTGTTAAGTCCTTAGTAGAAGGGCCACTTTTATAGCCATCAAATACCACGACAGCATGATTGTAGTGCCGATGTACAGAAGTATTTTTAGAAAAGTAGTGCAAAATCGTCTGCACATCCTTGGCATCCTTGATCATACTAACCGCTGTCTTTGTGAACCTCTTCATCACTGGTGCTGGTGTCCTCATGGCCGTCTCTCATGGCCCTGTTGACATCTGCACCTGCTGGGGTAGAGAGCAACCATACTAGACTAGTCGTTTGATCGAACACCCGACCTCTAGTCAGACCATCAACTGCCTTAACGTTCCTCATGAAGACTTGGTTGCTGTATATCCCAGCGCAATATCTTAGTTCTTCTCAGGACAAAGAAACCATCAACGAACTTGCTGTATACATGAAGATGAGTATCTTGGAGTTTTTCCATTAGTGTCAACTACAGGACAAGGGACTTCGTGTAGTTATGGTGTCATGCAGCAGACAGATAAGGCCAAATTTACTGCAAAGCTTGTCGGTATAACGGGGAGTAGTTACCCATCATGGCATGTGACCAGACCTGATGAACGTACGGAGGATAGCAATCAGTGCCCTGTAAATGAGCCAAAGCTTGGATGTGCGGTGTCCAATCAGAGATCTATTCCATTCTACAGAAGCTACTTGTGATATGGAATCAGATGACAGGGCCTTGTCCAGGGTCAGGGAGTCTTCTGAAACTTGCACTGTCAGAACTTTTTAACCACTCTGGTTGGCTGAAACATACATGATGTCAAGGTTGACATTGAACAACGCCTTTGTACCGAGTCCCAGATTGAACTGATTTAACAGTTTTTTTCTGATCCACCAGATTAATATGAGCCAGACGCTTAACAATTTCCATGTACTACTTGAGTCGTGGAATTTGTCAGATGATCTTGATAGCTGGAATAAGTGTTGCGACCTATCCCACCATGACGTGAACTGAACCATAGTCATCAAGAGTCCTAGAAGCGTGGTCCACATTGTCGGATTGTTATTGCAAGAAGGACATGTGTACTCCTGGAAGATCAATCCCTTGGACAATGGTGGCATTGGCTCTGTATTTATTGGCTTCTGAGTATGAAGAGCAAAAACCAAACTTGCTCACCATATCGACGAGCTCACAGTGCCCATATTTGTGCTCAAGTGTCACGCTCAGACCAACTTGGAGAAGGCATGTTGATTGCATGATTGACTGGCCTATTGAAGCCATGTGTAACTTTGCATTCTAGTTCTTGATTATGCTATTTAGAAGTAATTGGAGTGAGCGAGGCAGGTATATGTGGCATTTCCATCTACAGAGTTTATGTCCTCTCTGATAGGGTATTGTTATCATGGTGCTTCATAGACTTGATCTCTGTTCTGATGTAGGCCTACTTACCAACTCTTTTAATCAGCCTGTCCATATCACAACGTTTTTTCATATCACGAGCGCTGTCATGTGCCTCTTGTATAATGAATTTTACACTTTATGTTAGAGAATAACATTTGGAAGTTGTCTCACTCTTGTTATTGTCACTTTTGAACCATAATGTTTCCCCAGTTCTCGTTTCAACTGCACTTGTGTATACACATCGTCTTCATGTAACCGCTGGTGTAATTCTTGAAGTGTTACATTCTCATCATCTATGTGTTCTATGTATTCAAAGGCATAATGCAGAGCAGTAAACTTTGAACTAGATTTTGGGCTTTTCCAAACTTTTCTTTTTGCTGGAATATGAAGCCATTCTACCCTTACACACCAGGGACGTATTTTCCTTTTAGGACAACGCGTGATGGTGTAGGGCTTCTTCAGCAGGGTGGTCGTTCACACTATTTGTGTAGCCCAGTCATCTTGCCTGCTTTGACAAAGAGTATGTATGTTCTCTTGAAAGCCGAGTGTCATCACATGACTATATTTATAACTTTTTGTATGGACAAGAGACTGTTCTACAACATCACAAAAATAGACAATGTGTTTTAAAGTTGAAGACACTTTGCCCAGATCTCAAACTCTTAGATACAGAAGACGGAGATGTTAGGCGTTTTGGGGCATTTTTGATAGATTTGGGGTTTGTGTGTCTACTTTTACACACCTTGTGTTACCCCTGCTTGTGTACTATAATGTTAAAATGCTCAGTGAATATTATATCAGGGATGCCTAAGTTTCGGTCATGATTAGCTTTGTTAATGCCAACTCAACCTTCCTTGGTAAATGTGACATATTGAGATTTCTTGAGTCGCCGCATATAACACATGGCATAGTTCTATCAGCTAAATCTATACTACCCTCCACCACGTGTCTACATGTATATCTAACCTGAAGAAACATAAAAACACAACATACCGTCCCTCGCTTGCAATGAAACCTGATACATAGAGCTTACGTACATTTTTTTCAAATTTTGGTACATTTTTTGAGCAAAAATATGCTTTATGTCCAATTTTTTTGGAATTATCTTAAATTCGTTATCAGAAATGCGTACCTCGACCATCTTCCCAATGTTGAAAATAAATTATCTATATAACATGGACACATGCTGTCGAATATAGAAGGATAGTTTAGCATTTTATACTTTTATAACACAACTATGCTATTCAAACGTTACGTGTTCCGCTGGTGTCCCCCAGTGTAAACAGGTAAAGGCTGACACACCAGGCGTTGCCGAATGTAGCCTACATTTAGGCCTATGATTAATGTCACGCAGATGATTGACGTGAACATATTAGTTTAGACCCAGGTCGAAATTGCGCCTATTCCCCCAGAGTTTTGAGCCCAACACACCAACTTACTCCGTCCTCCCCTCCAGACTGACAAAACGTGAACAGACTGGACTGGAGTTTGACCTACTACACTCTAAACCCTGACCAATTGACGGCCACACATTTTATCATACGATATAATCAGCCAAAACTCTCCCGTCGTTCAGTTGTTATTTAAATTAGGCCTACTGAAAAATCAATTATAAATGTCATACGATGGTATACTCAAACAACATTAATTGTTTATAGGATATAAATTATATCTAAATATTCGACCACTATTTATTCAACTTTTTGTAATCAACCCAGTCTTCATCGAGGTAGGGTGAGGGCCCTGGTGCAGTGGTTAAAGCTGCCTGATTGGAGAGTCAGAGATGGCGGGTTTGAACCCCGCTCTGGCATTCAAGTTTCAAAGAAACAAAATGTTTCTCCCATGCTTCCTCGTAAAGATTCAATATTGTGGGACACTGGAAAGGCTCCATGACCGAAAGGTAGCGAGCTCGGCCTCAGACCACTAGTGTTCGAATCCTGTGTCAGGGGGCAGTGTCATCTCATAAGTTTAGTCTATATAGCCCAGTTTAGCCTATATATGTGCACAAAGGTGGCCTCAGACCACATTCTCCATATTTCTTCATTGAGGGTTTTCGACTTCTTCTTATAGTCTAATTTTAAACTTTAAAGTGAAACAGGGACACTCTTTCTTACGTTCTTTTGTTAATTTTATAGCAGAAAGGCGTCTTTTATCCTATCTGCAAGATATTATGTCTTTATTTTACAAATTTAAATAGCTGACAATCAATTCAAGTAATTAGTCCTGTCACTGACACACAACTTGCTATAGTTGAAAATGGAAATGCATAAATCATCATTTTGAACCGTTACAACGCTGAAATATTATTGTATAAACCATGAAACCAAAGGGTTTTGTCAACTTGAAATCATTAGTAACAAATGTCTTCTTTATTTGAATAGTGTACATATGTTATGATTCTACGGCCGTTATAAATATTTTAGAATCTGACGTCTATGGATGTCGAATTCTGACGTCTAAGGTCGGTCCCCGCACTGAAAGGGTCAATGGGCATAAGGTCAGTTGATGTCTCGGTAAAATGACAGAATTATCGCGGAATAATGACAGTCTTTGTGTCAATTTGACAGCCAGATTCATGTGGAATTTCCAGCTCAAGTGGATAGGCCGATGCTATGTGTGTAGCG
This sequence comes from Flabesymbios commensalis, assembly GCA_964017125.1. NCBI lineage: Eukaryota > Metazoa > Annelida > Polychaeta > Terebellida > Flabelligeridae > Flabesymbios > Flabesymbios commensalis. Next base: position 77,029,593 of record OZ024915.1, read on the forward strand.
ACCTAATCATACCTTATATCTAGTATAGGCTATTTGGCGACCCAATCATGACTTGCTTATCAACAGGATTGCAAGCAATCAATGTGGATGTAGGCAAATGAAAATATCTTATAATATTACGAATAATATCAAGTTTTTCTTTTCGTTGGCTGCATATATAAAAAAACCTTGCCCTGAAAAAATTGCTACAAAATGTTTCTCAACGATTTATTGTAGTATCAGGTGTGCTTAACAACATATCAAAAGTTTACTAAAACCAAGCAATAATAATCATCCTACATGACTCATTTTGATGCATTGTCACTTGTTTTGGTTCTAATATGATACAAAGTGTACTTCACCATGTTTACTTGCACCACAGTCAAAATATTTTTCTTGAAATCGAAGATGGCGAACTAAAATAGCCGCCAAACTGCGAGTATAAAAGGAATTATTCAGAATCATCCAGTACATCCTTTCTTATCTACAATAATTACTTCAAGAGCTAGCTAATGTTGTGTAGGACTGTCGAGGTGCATTAGGCCTGACTTCAGATGCGGTCAAAGGTCATACAAACTATAAAAACATAAAATATTTTGTTATACTGTCATATTTATATTTATTCCACTAACCCTTTCAAGCCTGAATTTACCATTGTCATCTTCATCCACTACAAGCTGCGAATTGCTGTCGCAATTTTCGACTTGCAGTGGATGAAGATGATTTTAAAAATTAAAGAAAATTACCATGTATTGGTAAACCAGTTTTATGGAAATTTTCGTTCTAAACTCTTGGTTGTAAGAAAATTAAGTTTTTAGATATGTAAATGATGTTTTAATGCATTGTGAGGGCTTAAAGGGTTAACAGCGGCTAAAAAAGTGCAATAAAAACGACAATAGTCAACATTGCACCAGCGTCCCTGTTAACGGCTAATAACATGGTTTAACCCTTTCGGTCCGAGAAAGTTTTTGTTGTAAAAACGGCCCCTACTCTGAAACGGTTAATTACGATAGAATTTAAGAGTGAGGTACACATTTTTAATGACATTTAAATATTCGCGCTTTATTTTGCATCTTAATATTTAATTTAAAAATGTATAAATCCTTAGGCGCTCCGAAATATTATGGTAAATGCAAAAACTTAATATATCTACAAAAAAATTATTTGATTTTTTATCAATATCATTAAAGCAGTTGAGTCGTTATGCGCCACTGAACCGTAATATTTACATTGCAGAAAATCTCACTCCTCTAGATGTTGCCCGTGCTGCGCATACATGCCATTGCACTGTGCACCCACAACATTTAGGCCAACTCAGAGAAATATTCTGCATTAAGTATACTCAATTTTGTTTACCGCAGTTTATTTGTAAAGAGACATTGCCCTCTCACAACGCTCTTACCCTGAAAGCGCTATACTTTTTTTCACAAACCAAAGAAATTAAAGTTTTTTCATCAATTTGAAATCAGCATCATAAATGTCTTAGTTAGCTCTTTCCGTTTTATTTGAATACATATATGTTATGGGTCTACGGCCATTATAAATGTTTCACTCTTTCAGTGCGGCGACTGTCTTTATACGTCGAAATCTGACGTCTACATACGTCAGAATCTGCGTCTAAAGTCGACCCCCGCGCTGAAAGGGTTAATGGAGGCTTGAAAGATCAATACATAATAAAGCTATTTTCACGGCACACTTTGCTTGTCAAGATTGGTTGACCTCAATAGGTCAGTAGAGCTCGGTAAACAGTGAGGTATGATGGTTCAATTTTGGGCCGATGTCATAGACGGTGGGCCACCATTAAACCAGCGTAGGCTGCATGCATGTTGTTTGCAGGGCAGAATGGCGTGTAATGCCCTGTAACTCTATGACTATTGTCTTACGTTCTGTCAGCAGGCTGCTAAATGGACACTCTTAACCCTATAGAGTACTGAGCTAAGAAATTTAAATTTTCAGCCACTTGAAGTTGTGTCTCGCTACCGCGATCCACAACTTCAAGTGACTGAAAATTTGTGTTATTTGTGAAATTTATGTCCCAAAATATATCAGTGTTTTAAGATTGAAAGCATATTTTATTTTTAACAAAGTTCTGGTCATCAGGGTTTATATAAGTGCTAATAAAAACAAATAATGTCTACTCTAGTCGACATCAGTGTCTGAGGGTTAAGACAAATGATCCACGTGTCGAAGTGAGTTTGTCTCATTTTATTTCAGTTTTCTGCAGGTCAAGCGCAATTGTTACTTCTTTTCTCACCTTGGTTGCAACTGGGCACTTGTAGGCCTACTTAAAATTATAGGTGAGGACGGGGAGAACTGGGACACCGACAATACCAGTACTAGTAGAATACAATGATGAAATAGTACATAAAAACCAGTAATTGGTAGCGTGGTTGACTTTGAATCTGGTGGTACCGGGTTCGAATCCCGCTGCAGCCCATATCATTCCTTGCACACACATAGAAGGACCATAACTGTCTAAGTCAATGGGATGAAGGCAACCGAAAAAACAACTGATAAGCGCCGCAGAAAAAAATGTATGTAATAAATAAAAAAATAAATAAAAAGACCAATGTGTCAAACCTGACATGTAAACGATCAATAAAACATTTTATAAGTTCATTGCTAAACTTTTGTCAGTAATTTTAATGCAACTGGTGACTATTAGAGCCTTTATTTGGGATATCAGGACTAATATAAACATTACGCACTTAAGAGAATCAACAACGCCGTTCATCGGATTCGGTTTAGTAAAAGACAACGCAGTCCGTGTAGGGGAAAGAATTACCTTCACCACTCTACCACCCATCAGTGTCTCTGGAATAAATTCTCCATTTCAACATATATTTTTAATTGCCTGTCGCTCCGGAGCTCTGGGCACGTTCCCAGTACCACAAAGTCCCCAATGCCGTTCAGTCTTTGTTATCAAAGGGTTTATTGCTTTTCTCTCATGTTTTATTGGTGGATACTTCAAAAAAACTTTTCAAAAACAATGGAATAATCCTTTATAGCCTATATACCATGTTCAGGTATTTTTTAGGCATCCCACAGTTTAGATATTAATACTTTCTTTTTAGTTCTCCTTTGTTTAGCAGGACAGCATGCCGATATTTTCCCGGTGATATTTACTCCTTAAGCAACGGGTTTTTAATGAACGGTTCAATATTTTGCTGTGGTATACAAATGGTATATATCTGGGTATTTTTCAAGTATCCTCACTGAATAGAAAATGTTAAAGTGAATAGCAAGATGTTATTAAGGACAATATGGTAGAGCCCAAAGTGTGCTCAAAATAAACTGTGGTTGTATTTTGTTAATTTCATAGTTTACATACCACCCACCCCCCCCCCCCCCCCCCTCTACACACATCCCGCTGATATCACGTATTCCCCTTGCACAGTGATTTCTCGCTGAGACAGTTCTATAATTAAATCAATCCACACAGACAACTCAACGCTAATAGATTAATAAGATTCTAGTGCACTCTGTGTTATTGTGAGATCACTCGATCTGGTCGGTGAGATTAACTAAAATAGACCTTAAGTACATTAGATGAGTAAATTGAACTGTCCATAACTCACTCTTAACAAAATGAATCTTGCTTGATTTGTGGTTTTACACCTTGTTATACTGGAGCTGCATATAGCCTACGGTTTTAAGCAAGATTCGGAACAAATATAATGCCACTGAAGTCCATAAAATAGTTTGTGATAGATGCTCAGTTAATCAAAAAAATCATTTTTTGCAGATGATTATTTTTCATAAATAGACATGTTTTTCACTGACGCAAATTCCTACTTCAAATGAATGAAAAATAGAAACAAACCATTTAACATCATAAGGGTTAATTGTCTTTGCTCTATGGCTTAATAGGAAATCTCCCGCAACTCTAATTTTCTTTTCCACATGAGTCAATGGAGATATTCTCTACGAACAAGGTTTTTTGTCACATCGTGTAACAGAAAACTTATCCACAAATTGAATGTAATTTGCTACAACCTTTGATAAAGAAGTATTTCACACCAGCTCGAATGTAATTTGCGTTACTACCGTGGACGCTTTGTTAACCCTTTCAGCGTGTTTAGACGTCAGAATCTGACGGCTATCGACGTCAGATTCTGACGTGTAAAGACAATCCCCGTACTAATATAATTATAATGGCCATACACCCATAACACAGGTATTTAAATGAAGAGGAAAGAGCTAACTAAGACATTTATGATGATTTCAAATTGATAAAAAACCTTTGTTCTCAATGGTTTATACAAAAATATTTCAGCTTTGCAAGGGTTAATCAAGCCATTAACCCCCCCCCCCCCCCTCCAGCAAACACGACACATTTACCAAATATTGTTTCAAAGTTGATTCCGTCAACCAACGTCGTCACGTGTTTTATACACTTCAGTGTTACCAAAATGCAATAATATCTAGATAAGTCCTGAGTTGTCAATAAGATCTTAATTGTAGGCCTAATCACAATAAAAAGCCATGAAAAGGTCGTATCTGTCACTTTTCATCGTCACAGATGCTATGTTGGACAATAATGCGATAGAGCTTAAAGTGTTCTGTCCACGTTCATTGAGCTAGTACATCACTGCACGATCCGACAAATCCGATAGGAAATTGAAACCATGATTGAGAACAGGAACACAGCAGCTTCCTGGCTTATAAGCTGGATTGCCCGAGTCTCTTTTTGATTCTACTAGCCTCGTCTTGGGAAACACAAGCGTTGACTCAATACCGACTGGTTTATTGTTAGGTCAGCGTCGTAGACGGTGGCCCAACATTGCATATCAGTGGAATTGGATATCATATTAGCCTGGATTATCGTATACAATTAGCCGACGACAATAACTCCCATCCTGTCAGACGCTGCTATGTTCGCCAATAAGTGACTTTTGTGACTTTTGTGACTTTGTTGCCACTTTGTCCATTGATTTATTTTATGGCAAACACGTTGTATTTTCGTGGCAGCATTGCATACTGATAAAACGCTTTTCCTAGTGTGGTATATTATACAACTTAATATTTTAAATCCCCTAAAAATGGTCATTTTGAGGTCATTTAATGCAGGTATTGTATATTTCACAGGATCGATATTCATCTCGACCCATCATATGCTTACGATCTGTGTCATTCATTTGAATAATCCCTGAGACCCATCCACTAAGAATCTTAAAATCAAGATTAACTTAACTGTCTCTCATTCCCATCAGAAAAGTTGAAATAAATCTTATTTTTTCTAATGAATTTTTTTTTTCTAAAAACCAATAAAACCTCACGCCCATCCCACTAAGAATCTTAAAATTAGGATTACCTTAATTTCGAAAAATTAAGATAAATCCTAACTTCTAATGAATTTTTTTATCTAGAAACCGACAAAAAGTAGATGTTGATACTGTTGCACAAACCACTATTATATAATGTGTTGACTGATGATTCGTCTTAACTTATTCGTCACCTTGGATATGAAAGGGTGTATCTGCCACTTTGTGTAGTGGCAAATACTCCCTTTCATATCCAAGGGGTCGATATATTCTGTATAATGAAGCTAAGAAAGGCTAACTTTCCTCGTGTATTTCACCCCGTGGTGAATTTGTCAAACGTGACATTGGAAGTTCTAATAACCTGCAATGGAGCCATCATTCATGTGAAAATATAACAAGCGCAAGACGCTTATGTTGTTATAATGTTGGGCCACCGTCTGCGACGTTGGGCCAACATTAAAACAACATCTGGTCAGCGTTTCTAATACTTTGTGCCGTATATTTTCCGCTGTCTAGGGTATGTATTACCCTGTCGTCCAATATATAGCTTTAGACAGGCGATTATTCTAGGGTTTTCTTTGGGATTCTCCCACCATTTACCACACACTTATAGCGATCTCTTTCGTCATCTTCATCTTAAGAGAAAATAAAAAAATACGATTTTAAAACGTACGTACTAAGTTATTCAGATAACTGGACGATATAATTAATTATGCCATTAAATAACTTCAGGAATATGAATAAAATGTTTCTTCAAACCGCTTTCACTGTAAGGCTGACTATGGTCAATAATACCTGTATTTAGCCACTACCATCAGTTTTCTGATTCTCACGCAGTAGTTTTTTTGCAATCTGGATCTCTTCTAGATCTGGAGACATTTCTAACAAAGCAAGACATATAGTCAGTGGGTCCTGGATTCCATATCTCAGCCCAACACAGACAGCGGGTGATATTGGTGCCATTGTCAGCCAGCGAAGTAGACATGACTGATATCAATGCCAATTTCTATTTTATGTGTTCTGCAGATGTTTATTTTGCTCGGCAGATAGCTGATCATACCCTGATCTGAGTCATTAATTATTTGTTCACAGACAATTAATTAAGCTTAGTGCAAATAATAATTAATGATATAATGATTTATTTTGTGTTTTTTAATTGCCGAGAATTGTGTATGTTAATGCTTACACTGGTCAAACAAGTAAAATAAATAACTGAAATTAAAAAAAAAATCTTATTTTGAGAGATCCTAATAATTTTCACCTACTTGAAGCTTTGGATCGCGTGAGCGAGACAGTTTCAAGTGAGTGAAAAATAACTAAATAAAAACTTAGTGACCAAAGGGTTAAAACAGTTGATCTGTTATTAATATAGGCCTATTTATTAAGTCTCCACCCAATATGTGGAGACTTATTGTTTTTGCTGAGTCCGCCCGCCGCCGCCGCTACTTGTTTCTGCTCTCACTCGAAAACCCCTACTCGGATTATTTCCAAATATTTGCAGTATGCATACTGGCCCTGGGCAATTTGCCTGGTAATTTTTTTTTTGCGTTTTTTAGTTTCTTCAACAAAATCCAAGATGGCCGCCAAAATCCTATGGCGCACGCTAGAGCTTGAACCGCTTCATCGATTTGTTTCATGTTTGGTTTAAAAGAAAGACCTTACCCTGGCCGTGAGCTAAAAAGCTTTTGGTGTGATTCTGATAATAAAAACTTTGATCGTTTTACGTTTTAGTATTTTAGTGGATATTTCTGTTTTGCTCATTTTGGCCATCATCAAAATTTGGTATTATAGCCATACACCCCTACTCGGATTATTTCTAAATATTTGCAGTATGCATATTGGCCCTAGGAAATTGCCCTGTAATTTGTTTTTGCGTTTTTTAACTTCTTCAACAATATCCAAGATGGCCGCCAAAATCCTATGTCGCTCTCTAGAGATTGAACCGCCTTATGGATTTGTTTCATGTTTGATTTAAAGGAAATACCCCACTCTGCACATGTGCTGATTAGTTTTTGGTGTGCTTCTGATAATAAAAACTATGATTTTTTAACGTTTCAAAATATTTGCGGATATTTCAGTTTTATTCATTTTGGCTATCATCAAAATGTGCTAATTTAGCTATATATCTCTGCTCGGATTATTTCTAAATATTTGCAGTATGCATATTGGCCCTAAGGAATTTGCCTGGTAATTTTTTTTGGCGTTTTTCAGCTTCTTCAGCAAAATCCAAGATGGCCGCCAAAATCCTATGTCGCTCTCTAGAGCTTGAACCGCTTCATGAATTTGTTTCATGTTTTGTTCAAAGGAATAACCCCACCCTGCATGTGTGCTGATTAGTTTTTTGTGTGATTATGATAATAAAAACTTATATTTTTTTTACTTTTTTTTTACTATTTTTTTGCTAGTAGCAAAATTTGAAGAGCTTGAACTGCTTCACTGATTTGTTCCAAGGAAGCTTACCCTGGCCATATGTTGATTAGATTTTGGTGTGATTCTGCCATCACATTTTCACGTGGCTTACATAAAAATTTGATGACAGTACTGTATTTCTCTATAATTAATGTACTATGTGGGGCGGGTGGAGACGCAATCTTTGCCTCTCAGGCAAATCTAGTTCATATCCATAATCATCATACGTCTTTGTCCATGTTACACCAATGCACCACGTGGCATATTTTGAATAAATGACGTAATGCTATGAGAATTGGCGCCGTAGCTCTCATATCATGGTGAATACAAATTATATGATATTGTCAAGCATCTTGGCGTAAAATCTCAAATTGAATCTCGCAAAAACATCCTTTTTATGACGGGTTTTACAATTATTTCACACACTAATTTATTAAAGATATGTCATTTGGCGCATAAGTGGTTGATGCCAACCTATCCATGCTAACATCTTCTGGACATTTCGTTAACAAGCTTTATTCGGATTTAATCAATCCATCTAACATTTCTCGATGTCTTTTTTATCCCAATTATTGAGATGTCGATATGAGAAAACTAACCTGAAATATTTAAATCGTCGCCTTGGATATGACTCTGTGTAGCTTTAATCTTGTCTCGAAGACTATGATGTTGGTTCAGCCCTATTCTAATATTGCCTAAATGTATCCATATCTCCGGACCCCATTATAACAGACCAGCCATCACGCCTCAGAAATTGATTCACAGCTTGCATACCTGTAAACACGAGACGCTGTCCCTCTGCTGGCTTAATGCTGGGCCAACGTCACAGACGGTGCGCCAACATTAAACCAACACGGTGTACGTAGCTCATGTTTGCAAGGATTATATTACGTGAGTGTTTTTTCCTAAAAAATATATGTATTGATCCGACTGTTGTCTTCAATCATTTATAGTGCTCGAGCGAAATCCTTTCGAATGACAGAATGAGTCAAAAAATCATTAAAAATTATTTTGGCTAACGCAATTTCGGTCTATGGGCATGCTGACATGTTATGGCCATATCAAGGAGCCAAAATAAAAATAATAATAGTGATGATTTTGCCATGATTGTGTCGCTTTAACTTATTCTAGAACACTGGCATATGTAATCTAAGATTGTTATTTTTCACATGGTTCCTTGTCGTCCATTTGGGATACTCCAGTGCTGCAATGGTGCCTCAGGCAAGATTTGTATCGATAACAAAATACAGAATTAATAGTAGTGATACATATTCTGGTATTCTGCATGACGACACTGGCCAGATCAATGAGATACATCTAATCTGAGGAAGGGACAGGAATCGTTGTGCATGATATAACCTGATAACCGTGTGCCATCCCAGCAGACATGAGGCCTTGACCCAACGTTGGTTTACTGTTGGGCCAGTGTCGTAGACATGGGCCAACAGTAAACCAACTCGGACGCTAAACAGACCAGATCACTTATCATACGATCTCAATTCGTTCGTCCCCTCGCTCTGGCATTCGAGTTTCAAAAAAAAAAAAAAAAATTCCCTACTAACTCGTAATGATTCAGTTTTGTGGGAAGCCCCCCTGACCGATAGGGAGCGTGCTCAGCCTCAGACCGCCAGATCTCGAATCCTGTGTCTGGAGGGCAGTGCCATCTCATTGATCTCACCATCCTGAGGAGGTTCTCCCGGCCCAGGGTAGCCTATATGTGGACACTAGTCTATATGTGTTCTAAAACGCCATTCATTCATCCATTCATTCAATCACTTTCGATTTAAAAAAAAATTGTATTAGTAGGATAGATAAATTTTAATTTAATTATAACCTAAGATATATTCTGGTTTAATGCTGGCCCACCGTCTCCCACGACATCCGCCCGACATTCAAGCCAAATATTCTTAAATACAGATAGACAGATAGGGCCTATATATTTTATTGACATCAAGTCAAGTCATATCCTTAAATATATGTGGGAAGCTCAGAAATTAATCCGAAAGCAATTAATAACTTTTCCGTTAATACCACAAGGAGACCCGCTTTATCTCATATGTCACTTTGATGCTCTTTAATTAAGCTTCTAGTAACGGTACTGTAGAATTTTCAACTTTTCCGAAATTTAATAGTGCATCTGAATTATTGCACGATGACAATTTTTATATTGCTGTTTATTTCTAGCTGACTTAACCATTGAAGCGCTAAGTAAAATAATGTAAATTTGCACCATTAGCTATCATCTTGTAGTCAGTCATAGATAGATAGATAGATAGTTTTATTGACCAAAGTAAGTACATGTGTGTTAACAGTGGTCCAAGAAAAGCTTTGTTGCCGAGGACGTGTGGCATATAGTGTTATAAAATTACATTAAACATTAGAATTCTCACCAGCTGATCGGAATTATGAGAAATAATTAAGCATGTCATAGATTACTTTAAACAGGGCGGGTTTTGCCGTATTTAACAAAATGTCAATAATAAATGTCATCCCAGGGTAGCACACTCTGATGTTACTAAGTAGGTTGCAGTTCTCGATTATGTGCTGCTCGGTACCACAGGGGCAAAGCCGGTCTTCACGGGGTTATCCGAGCCCACCTACCCGTCTCAATCCGCAGATTATGTGATATTACGCGCAGTCTCGAAAACGCTCTTGTGTTCTGGTACTCGTGCATTAAAGTCCGTGTTTGTGTAGATGTTGTGCACAGACAAAGATGGGTTCATGAGCACATAAGCCTGTCTTTTGGATGATTGGATACATCCTGTTATCCAATCATCCTCGACTCCCCCAATTACACAATATGATGATGGGGCGTTGTTCTAACAATGAAGCAGCGGTGCAGTCGTTGCGCCAGCATTGAATCAACGTTGAGCCTGTGTTTTCAATCCCAGGGCAAATTCGTGTTATTCGTATAAATTTGGCCATTTATCTGTTTTCTGTGCCGCCTCCACTTCACTGACTCCACCTGGTATATTATATTTTGAGAGTGATTACCGTGGCTTGAGCTAATCTCTCTCTTTCAGGGTGCTTTGCATGTAATGCTGAGCTTTTTCACAAAAGATAGCGATGATGGTCCCTCCGAGATTTAGACGATAGATCGAACTTTGTTTCAACGATATACCAACCTCGCAGACATTGCGCCAGCATTTTGTCAGCGTTGAGTCGAGTTGTTAATTTGCGTTAATCGTTGATAAATGGCTATTTGGCGATTTATTACCGCGAATTGATCGAATCTCTCTCATGTAGCTGCTTTTCACCATTCATCTCAGTCCAGTTTAGCCTATATGTGCACAAAGTTAATTTCCATCATTCTGGCCTCCATAGATTGATATTTTCGTTTACACGCATGGCTATTGACATGATTTATCAGCCGTTACGACGTGTGTTTTAGGTTTTCAATAACCATTCCTAATCTGTGGAACTCAATGACCTCGACCTCCTTTGATTTCACATAGCTGGCTAATACAATGAAGTATGGAGGAGGGTTATTATATAACCTTGTTTTCACCGAGTGACGTCACTGCGTTTCACAGAATATGTCAAACATGGGTTGTACTAGATTGCTTGGGTGTGGTCTGAAACCTTATACCACACCTGGATGAAGCAACACTTGTAGTGACATAATTAGACACGCAATTATCAGAAATAGAAAATAGAGGCTGGGTAGGCCTATATCAACATAGTCAGCAATCGATTATTATATAAAACGCACATAATAATCAGGTGCAAAATTATGAAAATACATAATATGAATTAATGCGTATGCTTTACGTGCACATTGATGCCCTGTGTCCAGAGAATTTATTTATTTTTTACATAAATACCAATAACGCTTCATGTGATACATCTATGATGACAAAGTTAGCTATCAAAACAAAACAGTTATAGTGTGGCGAAAATTACCAAACAAACATTGCATCAAATTGTATTACAATACATTATATTGCACATAAATGCATAGCATAGAATTACATTGCATTGCATTATAGTCCAGTCAATAAATGGTCAAGGCTCAAATTGGCTCTACTGGCCGGGATAAAAAAAATCTACCAAGATCTGCCTTGTGCTAACAACAATTGAATGGCTCCGTGCAATAACTTAAGGTACATGTTTTACAGTTTTTTTCGAAAAACGTCGTCAAATTTTGGTCCAATATTTTTTCCCCATTTAGAGCTTCTGAGTAAAATAAGTTTATTTATCAATAATATTTGTAAAGTAAGTTTAGTAATCATTTCTAAGACTCCCAGCATGCCTTGCGCACATTTTTAAAGTTTGTTAACTGGTATTTGCGAATACTGTTCAATTTCAATATCACAATATTTTATGGTAATTGACACTACCATTTTATTGCTTTATGTGATTTTTCCAGAAATCATGGATATCGATTTGATATCTGTGAAACAGTGACTTCGCAACCATTAATCTGAACACTCTTGCGCACTTAAAATTATTATTGTTGATATTTGTAAAATCATGTTAAGGGCGCTTACCATTTCTGGTTTGTGATTGTATCATTTGCAAGAACATGTTAAGTGAGCTTACCGGTACGATTTGCCACATAACATGTTATTTAATAATATTTACTGATAAACGCACTTGACAGTTTTTTATAGTGAAATCTGTTTCGCATTACATTGCAGATAATTGAATTGAATTGAATTGAATTGAATTGCATTACATTACATTACACTGCATTGCATTGCATTACATTGCAATACATTACATTGCATTTTCTTACATTTCATTGCATTGCATTGCATTGCATTGCATTGTATTGCATAGCATCGCATTGCATTGCATTACATTATATACTCAGGTTTTTCTAATGTAGTCTCATTTAGTATAATTAGTGTGTCCGATCACGTTCAATATAAATCACATCAGGCGATTCCAGATAAATCCATGTTAATCATGACCAGGGTCGCTATAGGTTGCTATTTGCTTATTGGTTCACGTCTCATCATGACCAGGGTCGATAAAGGTCGCTGGGTGATTGATTAGTGGTTTACTTTTCGGCATATATTCGGATGCCAAGATCGTTACACTACCTTATGGGAGTCTAAAAAATGACTTATAATATCGATTGCCTGATATTGGGATTAGACTTTGCAATAATGAGACGCAGCGTAAAATATATTTAGCAAGACATAATTTTTTTTTTGTTATACCTCATCTGATAAAAAGAATGTTCGCGACATCCTGGACAGGCATGGACTCTACAATATTATTCAATTGTTGTTAATAATTGTTACTATATCTGTCCTTGATAAATACGAAATTTATGCTGGAAGAGTTACTCTAACTTTAGGCTTGATATCGTTATCGATTTATGGGGCATCTGTATGCAATTGGTAAATATATTGGATACACCTGTCACATGTGGTCCACCGGAAACGGAAGAAGAAGTCTATGTAGCAGTGCAGTTTTTGTGAGCAGCCCACGTGACATGGCGGCTTGACCATTCTGTTGCTGTGATCTGCCGAGTGTGGAGCATCAGAATCTGTATATAATAAGCAACAATAACTATCTGGAAAAATCTGGAAAGTTACTTTAGGATAAGTTTTCGTGAACTGTTTTTGTTTGTTTTATCTGCTCATAAATAATATTAGAGTTTAATTGCTGAAATGCAGATAACATATTTGTATTCCTTTATTGATGTAGTTTTTTTATCAAAGCGATCCTTTTTCACCCTTTTGCAATTTTAACAAACTAAGAGCTGTAGGTTTTCAATTCACAAGACGAAGAGTAAGTGACAAAACTACAGAGAAACGCCGTGGTCGCCACAGCTGTTGCTACAGCCGCGTCTGCTAAAACAACAACATCTCCACTGTCGCCATTATATTGGCGGATACAGACTGGCAAGGACTTCTGTGTTGCTGTAGTACGCTAGCTTTAACTGTAAGGATGCTGTTGAGCAGTTAGATGTAGTGGCTGTTGCTGTTGCTAAGGCGCAGCATCACGACTGGCATATCTGGCTAGGGTCTGATGACGATGTATTTAGACGGAGTCCATCTGTCGCCAGAGACAGTTAGCGAGCCTGTGGAGCCGAGCGAAGCGCAATAGATCAGAAAGCGGTGCAGCTAGAGCACGCAATAGATCAAAACGTGGCGCAGCCTATTGAGGACGCAATAGATCTACAAGCGGAGCAGATAGGGCAGGCAATATAGATAAAAAAGCGGTGCAGATACAACACTTCAGTGATCAAAGTTTAAACAGTCGCCTCTGCTTCCCAACACCTGAATCCTACGCCTGCAATGCGCCTGGATCCGCTGATCCACATCGCACTGAGACTGTCAGATATCAAACAGGCGCGGCTACATCCCGCCAAATCATATTAAACAACATAAGGAATACACGTGAGCTGAGAGAGATACGAGGCGTGCTGTATTTCCCAAACATAAAGAACTGCTGATCCCGTCACTAACACTCTGTCTGGATAGCTACGCCAGATATCAAACTTTAAAAAACTTACCTTCAGACCCCACGATCTGTACTGAACAACACGCTTATTTTATCACGAAATACAGAAGCACGAGTCCTAAGTCACAACAGGATTTGCTGACCCGGTCACGCAAACTCACTCCGATATTTCATCTTGATCTCACTGGGATTTGCTGATCTCGTCGTATGGATCTGCTCTTTATGGGTGGACAACATGGGGTCAGGACCTGACACCATCTACCTGGCCATCTGACTCTATCAGGATATGCTACCATGTATGGGAACCATGGGGTCTGGATCTGACACCATCTACATGGGCACCTGAGTCTATCAGGATTTGCTACCATGTATGGGAACCATGGGGTCTGGATCTGACACCATCTACCTGGCCGCTTGTTATTCAGGTGAGTCACGAATCCACGTATTGCATTCTGACCATATGTACCACCATCAGACATATAACACTATGTCTGAAAATGAAATGAAATGAATCGGGCTTTAGGCCACCTTTGTGTACATATAGGCTAAACTGCGCCAGGAGAACCTCCTGAGGATGGTGAGATGATTGAGATGACACAAGATTCGAAATTCGAACCCTGGCAGTCTGAGGCCGAGCACGCTAGCTCTCGGTCACGGAGGCTCCCCATAATACTGACTTTCACACGTGGAACACTATGTCTGGGTAGATAGACCATATGTACCACTAACTGAAGTGTGACATATCACACTATGTCTGGGTGGATAGACCATATGTACCACTGACTGAAGTGTGATATATCACACTCTGTCAGGGTAGATAGACCATATGTACCACTCACTGAAGTGTGACATATTACATTATGTCAGGGTGGATAGACTGTATGTATCACTGACTGAAGTGTGACATATCACAATCTGTCAGGGTAGGTAGACCATATGTACCACTCACTGAAGTGTGACATATCACATTATGTCAGGGTGGATAGACTGTATGTATCACTGACTGAAGTGTGACATATCACAATCTGTCAGGGTAGATAGACCATATGTACCACTCACTGAAGTGCGACATATCACACTCTGTCTGTTAGGGTGGATACACCATATGTAACACTCATTATAGAGTGTGAGATATCACACTGTGTCAGGGTGGACAGACCATATGTGCCATATCACACTCTGCCATACCTGTACAGAACAAGAGGCAGGTAATTTGTCTTCTGATTTGATTAATCCACCTTATCTAAATATGAATTACGATGTTCTACATTATACGGCTATAATCCAACTATATGTTCCCCTTGACACTAGTATCTCTCCCCAGGAGTTATGCCTGCTACAGTTTGACCTGTAGACTATTCCATATTGATTTATATTATTTCTGGGATAGTATTACAGTTATGTTTTTATTCGTAGCAAAAAGCTAAAAGACACCAGCTACAGGTTACAGTAGGCGTTATGCAGGTAGATGGAGGCCATGTGCACTATGCATATTTATATATTCACGTAATTATCCATAGTAGAAGGGTATTTTTGCTGTACATAGACAGAAAGTAATAACACATTAGTTTTTTAATACTCTTGATAATGTTTATGTTCTGGACATTTTGCTTTCTGGGTCGCACGTCATGAGATCTATATTCTAGGCTGCTTTACTATATTCCTTTCACTTGATTTACATTATGATGCCCTGCAAAACAAACTGGTTTTTGTGACTTGATCGACTGACTCGGGAGCGGGGGGGGGAGGGCTGTAGTCACTGACGTATAGTTTGAATGTATAAGCTGGCGTGTAGACTGTTAGTTCCACTTCAAAACTGTCAACTCGGAAATTGCCTGGAAATGTGTGCAATCTTGATGTTGGTATATTGTTAGCCCAGCACCTCCGGCGATGACTCAACATTATTCCAACGCTGAGACAACACTACACAATAAATATTTCTTCCGGCGTTTCTGTGCATGGATCAATCTCCGTTGCCATGGTAATATTCAGGGTCTTATTAATTTACCTGAATGTCGTATTCATGGCGATAACTGCAGTTTCTGGTGACCAGGGTCACATATAGCATCTGGTCAGGACATACAAAGCCCTAGCAAACAGAGTGTCACTTGTATAAGTGTCACATATGACCCTCTCGCTGCTAGGGTAGATATTTTGCTGGACAAATGTTAATGCTTTCGTTCGTGCTGGGTACACAACCTACCAAATAAGAATATATTCAATGAAGACCTAAATTATTATTCTACATATATCACAACAATTGTCCTGCTGTATTGAAAACAACAAACACGAAATTTTGTCTGCTCCTTTTTTTCATTCATATATTTTAATAATTTATGACTAATAGACTTCCCCTGAATCGAATTATTTGACCAATCAAGCATCGCAAATTATGTTATCAATGTCAGTGTGTTGTTTTAGTTGTAGCAGTAAAGGGATAACCCCTAAACCGCAAACTCAAACAATTTGAATTTTCACCCACTTGAAGTTGTGTCTCGCAACCGCGATTCACTGCTTCATGTGAGTGAAAACTACTCATAGGCCTATTTTTTAAAATTGAAACCTACAATTTACAAATATTAATGTTTAAACACACATTTTATTCCCAACAACTGCGATTTAAACGGCAAATAAAATGAATTTAAAACGACTATAGTCCGACTACAGTCACGCGTAGCAGTAGGCCTACAAGGGTTAAGATTTCACAAACGGTCCTAGTACAATATTAAGTTCTCTCTGGGAAACTGGCTGCGTCGTGGATCATTTCACCATAATGAGAACTGTGTATCGTGAAGTTTCTGGACTCGAATGCCATCTGTGTCCAATGTCAGTTGTAAAATTACACTGCTCCGAGCTATTCAAATGTATTTAGTGTGTGGTACTGCGTGTGGTACTGTGCTGCGTAAAGAACACTTGTTATCAATCGGAATAGTGGGCAATGCAGAATGCGACTTAGAAGCCTTATAAAATTCCTTCACTCACTCACTCTTAGAAAACATTCATTTTCCAATATATAGATAATTATTGCTCTCACAATTCCCATCTCGATGTCAAGAACGAAAGAGATCCCTTTAATCAATTTCCCAAGTGTGCTAGATTAATTGAATGTAAAGAATGGTCTTGGTGGACTAGACATGTGTTTGTTAAGTGAATTGTATTTGATATCAAACAGGTGTTACATAGTTTATGTTTGATAGCACGAGCTGGCAGCCCCAATGAGCTCCATATGATACACTATTTTAACAAAATATTTTGCCAAAGTATTGAACTTTCTCAATGAATATCAAACCGTTTTCCAGCGAGAACATATAATTGTAGGTCACAGTATTCAGCGCATGTAACTGAATCAGCTGGGGCCATTTCACTAACATTCGCTCATCTTTAGGCAAGAATATCCCTAGACTAAAGATCATCCAGTGTTCTAAAGATTTTTCTGTCTGACCGTTTCACTAACGCGATCTTTACCTTATATCTTAATCTTTATCGCCAAGTGCTAAATAATTTATGCACGATCATCATATCGCACGATACACCACAACATCCGTTGTTTTTAACCAATCTGCCGGCAGCGGGATGACATCATTGTTTTGTAAACATTCACCGGAGCACGTGTAGTCTACTATAGAATAATGAACCACTACCGGTAGGCCTAGGTTCTTTATTTATAAATGTAATTAAGTCAGTCAAGTTTTTAGATAATAATATTAAGGATATATAAAATATAATAGTAAATAACGCATTGTCAACACTCTAGGCCCAATTATATTCAGATCAAGTTGAATAACAGTAAATTTATATCAATCTCGTTAGACCGTGCCTCACACCGTGGACAGGACAAGAGCATATGGTAAACATGGAAGATATCGACGCCTCCCTAGTAAAATTATAAATTTAATTATAGGCCTAGGTTATATTAGCCTAAGTTTACAACGTGCCACCCCTATAATGTAATTTACCTAGGCTTATATTGTATAGCATCCGGGAGAAAGGCAACCAAGCATGTCGCCTGCCTCTATGAGATAGGGCCTATAGTATATTTCACCTACCAGCACCATGTAGGCATAGACTACACATTATTGTACACACACGGAACTTGTACAATGTCTGGGTAGTTATACTAACGTTAGGCCCTGCGTTAGGCCTATATATCTACCAGCTACGCCACACAGCCAAAGCTTTGCTTAGGTTAGGTTGGAATCAAGTATTCTTGGTCGCTATAGACATTTATTCTAGAGCTGAAAAGGTATAGGCCCTAAACAGTGGGCCTAGAGTAACCTACATCAATGTTGAAGATAATCAGCGAAAGTGTGTGTAAAAGGAATAATAAATTCAAGAACAAATATAACATCTGATTAGGCCTACAACTTTGATCATTGATGCGCTGTCGTTTTCTACACAAATGATAAAATACAGAGTCAAATTCATGAATAAACATTATGTTAAAGATCGTCTTTAACTGTTTAAAGAGTGCCCCCGACCACTCTTTAAATATCATTAAAATTAAAGATTTCGCCTTAAAAATCTTTAGTGAAACGGGTGACTTAAAGAACACTCCTTAATGATTGTTTGTGAAACAGTCAAATCTTTAATTAAGGATAAATCTTTATTTAAGGAGGATTTGGCGTTTTAAAGATCATTTTTGCCTTAAAGATCGCTAGTGAAACGCCACCCAGGCCGACTATAGTCTTATGTACGACTAATGAACCCAGAAATACCGTGATTGCAAACCCACGTACCCCGTAATGAGCCTATTTTACACTACACGTGAAAACCCACGCATGCTTTCTGTGTAATGAGCCCCGCCACTCACTACACAGCTTTGTAAAACCAAAAGACAATAACTACTCACTGGTAAAGTAGGCATTTACTGCCTTTTGACTTTGCTCGGCCCTACACATCGCTCACGTGTAACCTGATAACGACGGCACCACAAATATCACGTTTCACTATTACTGCTGTGTTATGGTAAATATTTTGATTTGTATTCGATTCAGCTATTATTATTTGTCTGGTTGAATTGACAATTAGTAGTTTTCGTCATTCGCAATTCCCAGTGTCAAATACTTAAAGGGACATGCCCAGGTCTAAGATCATAAAAAAGTCGGTGATTTTATTTCAGCTTTTGTGCTTCTTACTTACCAGTTAGGCGAGACGAAATTCCCGTATTTCTTATTTTTGACATAGTTGTCAATATAGAAATCAAGAATTTCGTCTTTATATCTGGCCTAGCTGTTGAATGTGCAGCCCAAAAATAAATAAAAACTTTTGCAGTTCTAGTCTATGGACATGTTTACATCATATGGTCATATTATTAAGCTAAAATAAAATCACCGATTTTTTAATGATTTTAGACCTGGGCATGTCCCTTTAAACACAGTGTTTTATAGGTGAGCTAAGGAAATATACGCGAACACAATTAGCAATACTCTACATGTGATTTCCATGTGTCAATATCCATAAGTTATCCATGTATATCAAGATCGCGACATATAGCAGTGATAAAATATAACGATGACTCGAGGAGGACATAAAGATGACATAACGATGGCACACATGATAGATGGATGACGCACAGATGCCATATGAATGATATACCGATGACATACAGATGACATACAGATGACATAACGATGACACACAGATGTAATATGGATGATATACCGATGACATACAGATGACACACAGATGACACACAGATGAAATACAGATGACATACCGATGAAGTACTGATTACACACCAATGACATACAGACGACATACAGATGACATACCGATGGCATACACATGAAAGCCGATGACACACAGATGACATACAGTCGACATATCGACGACATACTGATCACATACCGATGGCATGCCGATGACATAGCCTGCAGTCGACATATCGACGACCTATCGTTGACATACAGATGACATACAGATGCCATACATATGACATAACGATGACACACAAGTGACATACTGATGACGTACAAATGACATACAGATAATATATCGATGACACACAGATGACACACCGATGACATACAGATGAAATATCCACGACATACAGATGACATACCGATGGCACACATGATGACATACGGATGACATAGTGATGACACACTCACACACCGAGACGTCGCCTTATAAATGTGTTCATGTTGATTATGTGTCGTTGATTTCTTGACGTCTGTCTTTCATATAATAATATCCTATATATATAACCCGTGGACAATATCTTTTTGACTGGCTTCCA
Organism: Flabesymbios commensalis; assembly: GCA_964017125.1. NCBI lineage: Eukaryota > Metazoa > Annelida > Polychaeta > Terebellida > Flabelligeridae > Flabesymbios > Flabesymbios commensalis. The sequence continues at coordinate 77,049,903 of OZ024915.1, forward strand.
GGTATATGTCTGTATACACCTAATCATATCATACCCTCTGACAACACTGCTGATGGTGAGCCTAGATGGCTTGTTAACCTCTGTTTGAATGTCAGAAAGCTAGGTAGATTTATGTTGAATGTCTTGTTAGCATAATTTGCCCGAGGCCCTGGTTAACTGCTAATGCTAATCCAATAAGAGACGTTTGTCCATTGCTGTCCCAATGTTGGCATAGAGTCAGGTATGATGGTCCTACACTTAGACATACATTGATCATCTTATCATGCAGATAGAAAATGAGAAAACTGATACAAATGCCAGAAAAAAAGCCGAAGCTGGAAATTCTGCCAGCAAATGAATACCTTACCTACACACCACACTAACTGGTGAAGCCTTGTTTCGCCCTTTCTAGCATCTTCGTCTCATTTATTCCACACGTGCATATTTTGAATATAATGTATTAAATATCAATGGTAGAATCCATCACAATAAAAATGATAAGGATGTACTGAAATTTCATTGAGTTTCTGACACTCATTCTTAGGTGCTCCATCTTATTTTGATATAATTCAATTGGGTCGTGTTCACGATTTTATACAATACATAAATATATCAAAATGGAGCCTCGGCCGTCCGTATTTTAAATGATTACCCCATTGAAATTTGGAATATACTATATTTTTAATTATGTCACGATTATTTAAAGGGTTAGGGGCGGGGGCCCTAGGGCAGTGGTTAGCACCGCTGCCTTTCACGCCAGAGTTCGGGGTTCGGTTCCCGGTCTCGGCGGTTTGAAAGAAACAAAATGTTTCTTTCCCATCCACGTGTGAAAGTCAGTATTGTGGGGAGCCTCTGTGACCGAGAGGTAGCGTGCTCGGCCTCAGACCACCAGGGCTCGAATTTCGAATCCTGTGTCTGGAGGACAGTGTCATCTCAATCATCTCATCATCCTCAGGAGGTTCTCCTGGCCCAGCTTAGCCCATATGTGCACAAAGGTGGCAGACAGACAGACAGATATTTTATTGACAGAAATAAAAGTCATTACAGACTTATTTGTCATAGTAATAAGAGAGATATATGTACATGTATATACAAGAATGTTAGTTTGTTAAAATCATATGAGTCAATATACATGGTATGATAAACAACTAAAATCATGTTAGGTGGCATTGCCATAATAAAAACTGGGTATTTCAGTGATACAAATGACTACTTCTTAAAATAAAATTAAAAGGCATAGCCAAGATAACATGGGGGTCTATCATTTTGCTTCCCGCACCAAAACCAGAGATAAAATAGCTACTATGTTTAATATACTAATTATATATAGTAGCAAAAAAGACACTCTGGAAAGCGTAGAAACCGAAAATATATACAGGTGCATAATTATGCTACAGTAACTGGAGTATGAAATAAGACAATGGTAAAAATTATATGGTATTTAAAAAATATATATATGTATATATAATAGAAAGCAGTACAATTAATGTGGCAATCCGCGAAACAGGTAGCTCCGAGCCATGTGACCATGCAAGCACAGTCGCTATGAACTCGGAGATTCCCTGATAATGACTAGTGGTGTAAACTTAACAACGTAATAACAGTACTACTACCGTAACACAATATATACATACTAATAAAAGTCGGACATTGTGGTTCGTCGACTGCCAACAAAGTATAGCATCAGAACCATCCATATTATCGAGTGTTGCAGACTTGTGATGTAATAACAATGACAATTACGAATAATAATTAAGCGTGCCATTCACGCAGGACATGGCACTCACACAATAACATTAAAGTTTATTTAATTAACTAGTGATTTATTACCTATATGGCCCACGCACAAAAAAAAACATTACAGCTTATTTTAATTCACTATATTGTTTATTTCATACCATTTCACTCACGACCTAGTTAGTACCACATACTCGGAGTTACAATCGAAGAAAAACATTCCCGACCTCATAGATAAAATCAGCTGACTTAGCAACTCTGAAATCATCCATAAGGCCCCACCTCGTCTGATAACAAAGGCGACGGAAACGTCCCTAACCGGCCCTAAAAAGCCAAATAATAAATCCGAGAGCAACAGCCGTCCTGATATGTGGTAATACCCAAGTCAGATCATGAAGGCATGATAATATGGATAATATAGCGATAGGTGACTTTGATTTATTATACTCGGTGTTTTTAACAATTAATTTGTTTAAAACAGCCATAGATAAATTGCGCTAGTGACTTCACCACTGTTATGTCTCTAGATGTCATAATTTGTAGAAACATTTCATTTGTCGGATGTATATTGATAGTTGCGGTTACCGAGTTAAACAAGATTTTGCGTTCATTATTCATAGCGTTACAGTGGAGAAGAAGATGTATTTCGTCGTCAATTTCGTTTAATTCACACCTTGTGCATATTCGCTGGTTTATTGGAGTGATTGGATTATTGTATCGTCCTCTTTCTATATTTAGATCATGTGAGCTCATTCGATATCTCGCCATTGATGTTATGAGATGGTTACCCCTTGTGTGTAAGATATATGGTTCAACAGAGAAATACTTTTTTACTAATGCATATGTGCGCAGCTTACTCGAACTCTCAATATCTTTTCTCCATTGCTGTGTAAATATTCTAACAATTGATTCTTTAAATAAAAGCATGAATTTATTTGTATCCCCAATATTCTGTGATTCCCAAATTTGATCAAGCCCGGCTCGTTCGAGGACAGAGCGAATACGGGAACACCAATTCGTGAAGCCAATGCCATCTAGCTCAAGAAGCATATTGTAGGCATTTCTGACTGGATGGCTCTGAGATAGTTTTAGAATTCTACACCAATATTTTACGGCTTTTATGTGTTGTCGGATGATCAGTGGAAATCGTCCCGTGTCCCCATATATTGCAGGTGTAGGTGTTTGCTTTCTAACTCCAAGTGTAGATTTAATAAATTTTAGATGGATATTTTCCAGATCGTTAACATCATCGCCTGTGTACCATATATCACTTCCATATTCTAGTATGGGCAATATTTGACAATCAAATGCCTTGAACGCAATAGTGGGTGACAATTTACCGACCACAGGACGGGACTGTTTACGTAGAGAAAAAATTGCTTTCCCAGCTTGGGAAGCAAGATGAGAAAAAGTTTCTTTTAACACGTTATTAGCAGACTTGGTGCTATACACCACACCCAGGTATTTATATTGTTCAGATTTTTCTATAATGTTATCACCATAGTGGAAGCTTCCGTGTACTTTTGTGTAACGCTCATTAAAGATTAGAACTTTTGTTTTAGGAATGCTTACTATGATATGCCAAAGGGAAGCATATAGATACAGAGCAGTTAGCTGTTTTTGTAATCCCTCAGCAGATTCTGAAAAAAGGACAAGGTCATCTGCAAATAACAGATATACCATTAGTAATGTGTCCACAGGGATACCTTGATCTTGGTCAAATGTTGCGGATATGTCTTGTAGAAATTCCGTGAATAGTTTGGGACTGAGCATACCGCCTTGTAGAACCCCATATTCGCTTTTTAATATGTCACTGATACGCGAGTCCCATTTTACACGACACTCTGCTTTAGAAAACATGCTTCTTATTATGTTTAGCAAATTGCCGTCTATTCCCCTGTTCAATAATTTGTAGTATAATGCTGTTCTATCAATATAGTCAAATGCTTTTGTGAAATCGACAAAGCATGTATACAGGGGTTTAGAAAGACACCTTTGTTTATCTATGATGGCACATAGTATGAATATATTGTCCGTAGTTCGCGAATTGCTTTTAAAACCAGCTTGATAAGGATCATTATCATTACACACTTCGTTTTTAAATGAGAGTCTGTGGTGGCTAAAGCCCGATTCATTTCATTTCATTTAAAGGGTTAGTGCTATATTTTTGTATACATTTCATATATATATTTTTTTTATTTCAAGCAGGATGTGTTGTCGCATTCATTTCAAATGCAGGAAAATAAGTTTACTTTATATTTAACTGTCATCAGGTGTTGATATATACTACACGCATTATAGGATAACAATATCATCCGAGACAGATCTATTATTTAACCCTACACACGTCAGATTCTGACGTATAAAGGCGATCCCCGCGTCTTCCAGTGCGCTTGCTCACTCACTCACTCACTCACTCACTCACTCACTCACTCACTCACTCACTCACTCACTCACTCACTCACTCACGCTCGCTCGCTCGCTCGCTCGCTCTCAACCATGCACTTATATGCCACTGATATGTCATGACCATAATAATAGTTCATTTGACCTCATTACATCATAATATCAACAGTCAACACTTTCATCAATAGCAAGAATACAAAATTCAATTCAAAATGCATTTATTGGCAGGACAAACGAAGTAAAGCATCAGAATACATAAAAAATACATCATATTGTCATGTCAATAAGGACAGAATACCTACTGGTATTATATGCCCTTAAATACTTGCAATAATAATTTTTTTTTAAGAAAAAAATACAGAAAACAACAGTGCAAACAACCGAGAGAAAAAAAATTGAGTACTAAGTACTAATCTAAGTACTAACTGAGAACATTTTTGAATCTTATATAATAGTAAAACCATTACCTACAATATATTCTTTTAAAATATGTTTATATGATGACAAACTAATATTCGTTTTCAATTAGGAATACATGAAATTCCATAACTTCCTGTAAATCTCATAGTCTGTTGTGACAATCTACATTTAAAAGCTGATATATGGATATTGTTAGCTTGGCTGGTATTATGGCTGCGTAATGTATTTTTTTTTGTATGAACATATAATTAAAGATTGAACGCAATAATCATTTTTTTGTGTTTCAGCATAAATATTAGTGCCTGATAATTATAAATAATATAGATGTTAGGATGTTAGGTATTTTAGGATTAGAAAAAATGTATGAGCTAGATATGACAAAGACGTTATAATCCTCATTTCTGAACTTTGAACAAAGAACTCATATATTTATCACAAGTGTGACCCCAAACTCCATACTTTTATTTTACTTTAAGTCAGATATTGTACAGACCTATGGAACAATTTTCAGCTTAGTGTTAAAAGCGTATCGGAATTGAAGTAACCATATATTCTTGTTAGATACCAAACTCATATCTGTTAATAGTTATGACGTTATGACCCACACTGACGCACCTGTGCAATGAGCAGAGAGGTGGAGTTGATTGATCTATCGCCGCCAGAGCTACATATATCTCACATCAGGAGTCAGGATAAGGCCGGCGAGGCTGCTATCCTATTACACATCCCCAGCATTAAGCCAATGGTGGCGCAATGTTGGACGTACACCAAAGACGTTAGCCCTACATTGAAATTGTGTTAGGCCATGGCGTTGAAAACAAACTTGTTATTTTTCACACATTAGCGTTGCCATCAGACCTATTTTTATACCTATCCCGCTCATTGCTGTGGCCAACTGAATCCAGTTCGCAGTTGCTTCTGGGAGGTCGCTTCGTTTGTTTGGCAAACCCAGCTACTTTTGTGACTGTTTGTGAAATATATAAACTATATTTTGCTATAACGTAGCTGTCGCAATCAGTGGAATATTGAACATATGTCATTTACGACTAATCGGGATAATTATGTACTTGTTTTAATGCTGGTGTTATTATATTATTTTATACGGCTAAGATCCCTCCAGAACCTGCTCTCTTGGTTTTAACATATGAGTCGGGATCACTTGCTTGGATACGATGAGTTGCATCTGTTGATGTGTGGTATCTTACACGTTACTCTAGCAGTGCTATTCAGCGTCAGATGAGGAGATTTGTACATAGCAGTGATCTGGCAGATGGAGGTATGTGAAACAAATTTAAACATGTTGAATGGTCATATAGGATTATTTTGTATTTTCGCGATGAAAAAATTTAAGGGCTTTAAAAATTATTATATTATTGTTGCTGTTACTGCTTCTGCTGCTGCTGCTGCTGCTGCTGCTACTGTTGCTGCTGCTAATGCTGCTGCTGCTGCTGCTGCTGCTGCTGCTGCTGCTGCTGCTGCTGCTGCTGCTGCTGATGATGATGATGATGATGATGATGATTATGTTGCTCAATCACTGTAGTTCAGCAGTCATGGGATCAAGATTGCAAATATACTCCCCCCCCTAAAAAAAAAAAATGAAAACAACCCAGGTTATTGCTGATTCTGGTAAGGGAAGATGTGTAGAATCAGAATTGAGCATATTTTATGCTGAAGTTATCCTAGCCTTGTCTAGCCTGTATGTACACAAGGTGTCAGTGTCCTTTTCAGCGCGGGGATCATCTTTAGACGTCAGAATCTGACGCTTAAAGACACTGAAAGAATTAAAATATTTGTACTGGCCGTAGACCGATAACACAGAATGAAGAATGAAGACTTGATTTCAAATTGAAAAAAAGTTTGGTATTCATGGTTTATACAAAAAATATTTCATCGTTGTAAGAGTTAAACATGTTTATTTTCTCCACGTCGCAGGAGAACTGAATGCTTATTACATTATACTAGTACGGGTGTAGCCAGGAGGGGTGCTATTATGCAAGCGGTTTACCATTGAGGCTGAAAATTAACTGTGCCGCTGTTAATTTCCAGAATTAAAAAAAATTCAAGTGCATGCTAAACAAATGCACCAGATCACAATGTGACGTGTTCTCTAACTTCGCATTATTATTTATAGATCAAATTATGTAGAGATGTAAACCGATATGTCAGTTTTTGGATAAAGGTCAGAATGTGACTGTGCACATATGATCGGCTGTGTGGTGCCCTGGGGGACATATGATCGGCTGTATGATGCCCCCAGGGACACCAGCGATAAAATGACGCCCATAAAAGATGCAGCTCGTCTGGTTGATTCACCTATCATCGCTCACCTCTACCAAACAGGACACATTCACCCGACCTTGGTTTAATGCCGGGTCACCGTCTCCGACGCTGGCCCAGCATTAAACCAACATTAAAAAAAAAAAAACGTATCATTTTTGTTGGGTCCCCGAGGATCACCTATCATCGCTCACCTTTGTGCCCTGATAGATGGAGCCAGAGGTGCTAGTGTCACGAGAGCTCAAACAGGCTTTATTCTCAGCAAACAGGTATCACGTGACTCGGGGATGACGGGAAGTGCTACTGTTGCATTATAGGAAGTGTTTGTGGATAATGGCGGGAAACAGGCGATCAAGTCACGGTGACGTCATGCAGAAAGCGATTCCCTGAATAATGAAAAATAACCTTTGTGAAATAGTTTATATTGTTTGAGATACCAGCATGTTATTGTAGGCTATTGCAAGTCAATGCTATGAGTTGCAGTTAGATCATCAACGGCAATTTCGTTAACCCTTGAAACCCTCACGATGCATCAAAGCATCAACGAAGAATGGCTTAATTTTCTAAAACCAGGGGTTTTAGAACGAAAATATTCATGGAAATGTTTTAATAATAACAATATTTTTTTTCATTGAGGTTTAGCTTTCTGAGTACTTCCAGTACCTTTAGTTCAGATGACGACATTGATCGTTCTGGAACTGTTTTATTTGTATATTTTAACTACAGTATTGACTGGGATGTAATACATGTACGTGTAGGTCTGAATCTCTAAGAAAACAACGGCGTGAGTTGTGAGAAGCTGTTTTTATTAAATGTGAATACTGTTTATTCATGTGAATCTGGTAATAGCGTCAGCGATGTCAACTTTAAATAAACTCTTTCGAACTTGAATTTACCATTGTCACCTTCATCCACTACAAGCCGCGAATCGCTGTCGCTATTCTCGACTTGTAGTGGGTGATATTGATATTGTTTTAAAAGCCCAGGTGTGGAAAATTAGGTCATTATTCAGATAACCGATCAAATCATCGTTATTGGGATCGGAATGAGTGTTGAAAGATAAATATTTGCAAATGTTTAAAATAAAATAAGCACCTGGCTAATATGTCACACGTGCCCATGTAAATTGTCAACAGTTTCTCACGTTGTGGAATAATTCAATGTGGCACAGACTAAACAGATGACGAATCTATTATGACGCATCAACGTCGCATCAACGCCACGGAAATTTCGATTGTTCATTAAGTTAAAGGGCGACATGGGTGAAAGGCGCAGTCTAATGCTGGGGCCAGCATCACAGACGGTGGGATAACATTAAATCGTCATCGGCTCAACGACTTGTGTGCGCCAGGGAAATAACAAAAAAAACATGAACATCGCTGCAGTAATTGGACAACCTCCTGCTCGGCAAAATGGCGAAGGCACCAGAGCGGAAACTACGTGTTAAATTCGCGTGGATGACGGTTTGATAAACACTCGTTCTGGCTCGATGATGTGCTTACGTTGTCAATGTTGGGTCTGTATTGTGCCACCTCCGCCCATAGGTATTGATCAGCAAGGGAAAAGGGAGTTGGAGAGTGATTCTCCTCGCATTATCACACAGTGAAACTTCACGCTCTTGGGTTGTCTCAGCAATGGCTGACTGGGCACCCTGCTAACACAAAGCATTGACCTGGTGTTTGTTTAATATTGGTCCGACGTCGCAGACGGCGGGCTAACATTAAACCAACTCCACAGAATCCATCAAACTGGGTTTTTTCCCTTTGATAATAATAGCTATGCTGGCTGTGGGCATTTCACTGTGTGAAGCCCCAGTGATGCCTCAAGCGATATATCTATCTCACGAAAGAAAACGGTATGGTATCCAAGTTTATCAGAAGCAGCAGCCAAATTTTCATCGATATTGTTCAATATAGGCTATGTTCGAGTAAAACACTCACAATTTAAAATACACGATCAAGTATTGTATTCTAACCCTACAAAATGGGCGTAAACAATTGTAAACTCACAGCACAAACAACTTTGTTATACTTTTATGTTTCTGCAAATAGTGTTCTATTTCAATTTAAAAATGTAATAATTTATTCCAGCTGCCGCCAGGATAATATTTAGCATATAAACATAAATTGTATGCCTGTGACATAAGAAGACCGCATACAAACGCTACTATTTTTCTCTTATGTTACGTATGTGGCTGTAAATATATAGTAAATAGTAAATATCATAAGCCCAGCGAACACGAGACATTGATCAAATGTTGCTGTAATGTTGGGCCAGTGTCGTAGACGCTGGCCCAACATTACGGCAACATTTGATCAATGTCTTATCTTTGCTGTCATCTTTTTGCAGCATTTTATTCATACTCCTATTCACGCATTTGTGAATGCACCTTCTTTACTCGCACACATTGCCTGTGGCTGCTGCTGTAGATTGAGACCGTTGGCACATAATTGTGAGACTCGCCTCTGAATTCTGTTCAATTAGCCAGATGTGAATGAATACTTGGAAGAAACGCCCTCTGGAAGGCGAGACAGAGATGAAAGCAAGTCTACCAATTAATTTGACTCCAACAATAAAGCGGCTCAGCACATTTGTGACGGTTTATAGGACTTCCACTTTGACGCTTTTGCCATCAGCCAGAAAACAGTCAATGTATCAAAATTTACTTATTCCTTCAAATAATACAATGTGGCCCTACACGGTCGCACGTAATGGAAGCTGGAAGTGCTGATATCCAAGTCCCAAATAAAGTAGCATAACCTTTGCACTTTATTTTTTTAGTAAATACAACTTTACTCCGCGCTACTTTGCACAAATGCGGCAATTCAATGCACGTTTAAGAGCCTGTTTTTTTCTCAGAGTGTATGTGTATTGTGCACTTGGTGTACTTTACTCAGTCATCCTGCAATGTTATACTGTAAACTGTAAACCATAATACTGTGCCGTTCATGACACGTCATGTAAAATGATGGACAGCCATTTGGGGAAAATCTATCAACCAAAGACGCTGTCATGTGAAGGAATGTATGCTGAATAACCAACTGATCTGAGCCAAAATCTTAATGGATCTGAGCATGATGAATATGGCAGAAAAACCAATGGTTTTCCCAATATATATCAGTGTTTCAAGATTGAAGGCATATTTTACTGTGAGCAGCTCGATATCAGGGCTTATACAGGTGCTAATAAAACACAGAATGTCTATTGCAGTCGACATCAGAGCTCTAACTCATCTAAACATAATGAATTGAGCAGAAAAAGCACTGGTTTTCCCGATTGACAATATATCACATAGTCTTTGAGCTGCGCCTAGCTATATTAATTTGCAGAAATTGATCCTTCTCGACCCAGCAAACATAAAACATTTGTGCAACGTTTGTACAATGTTGGACCAACGGTATACAAATGTCATACACATGTTTTTTGTTTGCTGAGTCATTTCTCATCCACACGCGATATGTATTGCTTCAGCAATTTCACCATCAAGGTAAATGCAAATGGCCTAAATGAAAAAAATAGCAATACAAATAGATGAACCTAAAGCTCAGAAGGTCCTTTGAGTGACGGTTTGTAAAATTTCTGCTTTAACCTTCTTACCTGCTATGATATTTAATTTAATTTTTCACCCCTTGAAGTGGGTGTTAATTACTCATATTTGTTCAATTTGAGATCAAACGTTTGCAACATACGTTTTATTCCATACACGACAGTCAGTCAGAGACTGCAAACCTCCGGCGGCCACAGTGATTGTGTATTGGTTCCGGATGCTGAGCAGTAAAAATATGTATAATGGCCACCCACTTCACGTCATTTTCATCCACTACAAGCCGAGAATTGCGACAGCAATTCGCGGCTTGTAGTGGATGAAAATGACAATAGGAAATTCAGGCTTGAACGCAGAATCTAAAATCGGTCCCCGGGCTGAATGAAATAAAAATTGGATAATGTCCTTAGACCCATAACATAGGTATTCAAATGAAGCGGAAAGAGATAACTAAGACATTTATGATGATTTCGAAATGAGAAAACCCTTTGATCTCCATGGTTTATACAAACATATTTTAGCGCTTTCAAGATTAAAGGGTTAATTATTCAGATTTGTCTGTGTTACATACATGTGACCTGAATGATTATAGAGTTGATAAAATTACAGTTATTACGTATGAGAGTAAAACACTGGCTTTACAGGTGGAAACTAGATACATAAACAATAGATAAGAAAGCATATCCAGATAAATACATATAGCTAAATGATATAACCAGATTAATACATATGGCTAAACTAACATACCCAAATAAATACACATAGCTAAACTAACATATCCATATTAATACACATAGCTAAACTAATATACCCAGATATACATACATATACGTGAACTAACATATCCAGATAAATTCATATAGCTAAACTAACATACCCAAATATATACAATTAGCTAAACTAACATACCTAAATAAATACATATAGCTAAACTAACATACCCAAATAAATACATATATCTAAACTAACATACCCAAATAAATACATATAGCTAAACTAACATATCCAGACAATGAATATAGCTAAACTAACATATCCAGATACACACATATAGTTAAATAAACATATCCAGACAATACATATAGCTAAACTAACATATCAAGATAAATACATATAGCTAAACTAACATTTCCAGTGAAGTCCTTCACCAGGACGTGAGCGACAAACAATAAAAGCGACATGCCAGCTTGTTCCGATCAGCCATTTCCAGTCGGATTAATCGGTCGACTGGACACCTTTATCTCGGGTGGTGGTTCCTGATAGAAATCAATTTTGAGTCGATAGAAAATCGGGCACAAAAAAGATTTACACCTAGAGGCGTGACGGGGGTGTGTGAGATGGGGGGGTGAGGTGGGGGGGGGGGGGGGGTGGGGCGAGGTAGGAGGTAATATTTACCAGAGTTTTCTTTTCACACAGTGCTTTATTGTTTAATACACACTTAATTCTCACTCACTCAGTCGGACCAAGTGTGACAGCGTCTTAACTGCCACTCGTGAGCTGGACGCAACACCACTTTTGTACTAAATTATAGAACTGGCTTGATATCTCATCAAATGGCGAATGGGACATTTACGCATCACTGCCAGCAAAGCAATAATCGCTTGTAAGCGCCTGTTCCCTAGCCCCCTCCCCTTTAACTGTCAGCCCCCATCCTATAAGGCAGTAGACAGGGATCTGATGATAATCCATTAATTCCTTCGAGAAGAATTATATTTCTTCAGGTTTCATCCCAGATGGATTATTAAGAAGGATTCATCAGTAATCCTCTCCATTTTAGAAAATCACAAATATTTCAGATAATTCACCAATACTGGCTGGATATCGAATCAACGTCTGCCAAGTTGGCTCAGCATACGATCTGTATTGGTTCAATATCCCACGCTTGTCTATATTTCCACAGCCATCCACCATGTGGATGTTTATCTGTTTATAGCGGAATCATTAAATGGAGAAGCACGCGCTGTTGTAGTGGTTAAAGCTGCCTGGCTGTAAAGTCGGGGCTCATGGGTAGAAAAACCGTTAATACAGACTTATATAGTCGGTTGGATCGTCACCAAGCTACCTGGTGTCTCCGAACATCGATCTCACACTTATTATATTGATCTTTTTGATCTTACTGTACTTTCAGTCTGTTATTTTCTTTATCTTTTTAATCTTGCTGTACTTTCAGTCTGTTATTTTATTTATCTTTTTAATCTTGCTGTACTTTCAGTCTGTTATTTTATTTATCTTTTTAATCTTGCTGTACTTGCAGGCGGCCATCTGGAGACGTTTAAGTTCCTGCTGAAGAGAGGGGCGCGAGTCTGTGCTGCTCCTAATGGTGTCACCGTGCTCATGGAAGCTGTTGATAAAAATAAGGTAGACTACATAAAGAATTCGTCTCAGACAAAGTATTAAAAAATCATGGATGATATAGCTTTATTTTCTCAAGCAAAATAAAGTTGTCCATTTTTTAAACCTGAAGGACATCGGCCTAGTCTGGCATTTACAGTGCACTCTGTACCTTATCACATTTTTTCCAGTTTATAATACATTTTTATATCAAATTAGGTGAAGTTTGAAGAATACATATTTGTCTTTCTATTCACTAGGTAGAGTTTGTAGACTACTTATTGCGGGCTGCGGGCAGTCTGGGATTGGATGTGAACCAGCAGGATTGTGACGGGAACAATGTGTTATTCTACGCCATGGCTGGAGGTCACTTGACACTGTTTGAGAGACTCCTAGCGGCAGGTTGCCGCATCGAGAGTGATTTCTGTAACAGGTGATTGACTCTGAGCTGCTATATTAAGAATATTGTGATATACACCTGATATGTTGACGTGAAATTGGCATGCAAATATAATTTCAGCTAGGTTTTGAAAGAATATAATGACAGAGAAAAGAGTCGCCAGCCATATCTGTCTCTTTAATCTTTAAAGCGCTGAAATATTTTTATATTTTACAAGGGTATTTTTTCAATTTGAAATCAGCATAGATATCTCAATCAGTTCTTTCCGCTTCATTTGAATACCTATGTTATGAGTTTTCAGTAATTATTAAAATTTTACTCATTCAGTGCGAGGATAGACCTTTGAAAATAATATGGCCTAAAAAATCATCATTTGTTAAACTTAGCGTTGAGATTATGAAGGTATAAAGAAAAAAAAACCATATGATATACCAGTTTCATTTTAATTTGATTCAGGAATTTATTGATGCAGGCGGCACTTCACGGCCGGTCAGACTGTGTGCGCTACCTGGTGGAGAATCGCCACCTCCTTGGCCTTGACCTTCACCAAGCAGACAAGGACAACAGGAACGTGCTTTTTTACTGGTAGGCATGGTAACCTATTCCAATGTGTGTCCAAGATTTTTTCGGAACTTTAAGTGAATAAACCTTTCACCTGCGATCATTTATGGGCAAATATCTCTGTTTATGTATGAATGAACCGGGCACGGAGTAAAACTAACCCTATTAGAGTGATTTTACTTGAGATGCTGCTTCTGTTACTGCTGATATTGTTGCGGTTATGGCTGCTTCTTTTGGTCCAGTTACTGTTATTTGAGATTCTGCTGTTGCAACAGATTGTGCTGTAGTCACTGCTGCTGTCTTAGATATATTCAAGTTTTAATAACTAGCTCACCAATCTTTGTTCTCCTTTTTACCCTGGAGATGTTATCAACCACACCTGACAAGTGTCCTATGGATGAGACGTTGGAAACCATTAATAATGTATCGTTCTCACCACGTTTCTGCGTACAATATGATCACATTCACACCATCAGACCAGGATGTGTCAAGGGCAGCCGAGAATCAGCCGATCTTCATTGCAACTGTGATCATTTCATGTTACAACACCTGCCACTATCTCTTCGATAAAGGGGCTGATGTTCGAATCCATTAAACATTAAGCGATGTCACCAGATGTCTTCCACGTCTGGTGAAGTGTGTGACTAATCATGGTAGACAGGTTGTAGGCCTAACTGTGGTTCTTTAATATGAAGCCAACATTCCTTGTGATGAAAATACATATTTTTAGACCACAAACTTGCTACAAGAATAATATTGTACAAATGTATATGTAAGTTACTACACAAGTCATATTCTTACTTTTAAGTTTGCTTTTTTCGAACATTTACGTATTCACAATATTTGAAACAGGAATTTGTCATACAATTTCTAACCTTAAATGAATGGAAAACATTGTTGATTGAAAAACAGACGTGAACAAATTAAATAAAGCTATTTATAGTTTTATATTATATATATTAGATTAACATTGCTCTGTTTTTTTTATATTCAGCACTGAAAATGGGAGCGTGAAAAGGCAACATGAAAAGATCAGATACACCTAATTGTAATTTTTTAATTGTATATCTTAGATTTGTTTTATTTATGTTTTTTTATATTCAGTACAGAAAATGGGAGTCTGGAGATCCTGAAGTACTTAATGGACCAGGGAGTTAGATGTCAGACAGATAACGAGGGCAAGACTAACCTGATGCAGGCTGCCAGGTCCGGTAATCTCGCCATCGTGGAATACTTCCTACAAAACCTCATCTTTCTGGACGTGGACCTCAACGCGCAGGATAAACACGGAGAGAACGTGTTGTTCTACGGTGTGAGGTCCAGGAGTGTGACTGTGGTGGAGATGCTGTTATCTAGTGGTGTGGTTATCACTAACAATGATCATGGTATTAACGTGTTATCACAGTGTCTAGCTGAAGGTATGGATGATGTGGTGGACGTCATCATGAATAGCAAGGTGGACTTCACAGACACCATCAATGGTAAAGATGTCAGAGGCCGCACTCTACTTTATCATTATGTCGATAAACGTTCTCTACACATGTTAGAGAAACTAGGACAGTATTATGACAGTGAGACGGACCAAGATGTGAAGGGTACCAGCTTGTTGATGCGCGCCTGTATGTACCCCACTCATCTAGAAGTGGTCAAGTACCTGGTTGAGGTACTGAAGGTGAACCTTAGTGCCAAAGACCATAAGGGGCGGACTGCCCTGTTCTACGCCGCAGACGCCATGAATGGCTGTGCTCTGGATTTATTACTTGAACATGTGCCTTGTACCGAGGGGGATAATAATGGAGTAACTCCACTGATGATAGCTGCTTCACATGGAGACACAAGTGTGGTGGACCTCATCCTTAACTCCGAGTACCTCTCACATGCTCAAGAGAGCCGTGACACTTGGGGACAGAGTGCTGCTCACTATGCCTCACTACAGGGACGTGATATGGTGCTAGAGATGTTACTCGCTAACAACTGGCCTCCTGATGCACAGGATTCAAACGGTGTCACTCCACTCATGTGCGCGTGTGCTCAGGGTAATGCCGGATGTGTGACGTCATTATTACGTCATGGATCCGCAGCCAATATGGTGGACACACACCAGAAAAACGCGCTTCATTATTGTTTTGGTAAGAACGCCAGTCTTCGTTGTGTACATGCGCTGATTAAGTACGAGACAAATATTAACAAGAGAGATGACTGTGGTCAGACGCCATTAATGCTGGCTTGTCGAGCCTGTGCCAACACCCACATACCATGTATTAAAGCTTTATTAGACAGTGGTGCTGACCCAATATTACAGGATAACGAGGGAAAAGACTCATTTGATTTCGCCCCATTTGACGCTGGATATGTTAGGGCCATGATGAATGCAAAATGCCGTAAGTATTTAAAAAACTAGTTGTTCTTTATGAATTAACACTTTCTACCAGCACGATGACCGTGTTCAGACGTCAGAATCTTACGGTCCCTGCACTGAAAAAAATTAAATATTTGTAATGGCAGTAGACCCGTAACAAATGAAGCGGAAAGAGTGAACTAAGTCATTTTTACAAACATAATTCTGGGTTGCAAAGGTAAAAAGACCCGAAAACAGATACGTTTCTTTATTTCAAAGGGACAATAATGAAGGAATTTATTTATAATGGATATTATGTACATGTTATTTACCTATATTACAGAAATAGAGGGAATCCAACAAAAAGCCCTGGAAAAGTTCAAGGATCAACTTTCACAGTTAGAGCTGAACAGCATGCTGAGGGGTCTGCTTAAGAGACAAATATTCACGAAAACACTCAATTTTGAAGTGATGAAGACAGCGCCCCCTGGTAGAGTGCCTCGTCTGCTGGAGATACTGCGCATGCGTGGTGCAAGAGCATTCAGAGCTTTCTGTGAGATTTTGAAAGAGGATTGTGAAGTAGAGCTGGCTTATGGTTTACAGAAGGAAGTGTACAAGAAAGAAGTGGAAATATTCTGGTGAAGTAGATCTGGCTTATGGTGGAGGAAGCATACAAGAAAGAGGTGGAAACATTCTAGTGAAGTATATCTAGCTTATAGATTACAAAAGGAGGCGTGCAAGAGAGAGGTGGGAATGTTATAATGACGGAGATAAGGCTGGTGGTGAAAGAGGCATATTAGAAAGAGTTGGGAATATTCTGTTTGAGTAGATTTGGCTTATGGTAAAGGACACATGCAAGAACATGGTGGAAATATTCTAGTGGAGTAGATATATCTTATGGCGAAGAGACGTACAAGAGAAAGATATGGTATATTCTACCAGAGTAGAGCCATATCGGGAAAAGAATTACTGTTAAGATTTCCATTGTGACCAATTTCTGGTAAATTTGCTGCTTATTGGATCCTGAAAACATACTTCCGGAATCATAAACTCGCTGTCTGTAGCCTCAGTGATCAGCAATCAAGTGTGCCTGTCACTGTAGCTACAGATCAAGTTCTAGCCTGTAAAGATAGTCGTCTAAAGACGGTCCCCACATGAAAAGAATAAAATAAATAATATATTTATAAGGACCGTAGAACCATAGCATATGAATTCAATTGAGGTGGAAAGAGCTGACTAGACATTTATGATGATTTGAAAGTGAAAACAACTTTGAAGTCCAGGGTAAATACAAAAAATTTCAGTGCTGTAAGAAACTACCATAAAGGGCACAGCACACCAACGCAAGCTAGATTATCCACCGGCAAGTTATATATAGATACATCGCGTGACTGTCCAAACACCGACGCGACGAACAACCCTAAATGTGAGGCGTTTTCCTGTACTGCAAGGTCAGATTGTTGTAGTGACGCGAAAACCGACGCGATGGCCTAGCCCGACGCATGACGAAAATGTAACAGTTTTGAAAATGATCGCCTTGCCTATTGCGCTCGCGTACGTCGTCGCGCTGATATGTTTTGGAAAAGATCAAATAGTGTGCTTACTATGTAAAACCTATAAAGTTCTTGATAAAACAGATTTATCTTATTTAACCATGATATATATTTATGGCTAAAGAAACTGGATCGTGGAGAAGTGTTTATGAAAAGTTTCACAACTGAACCAGATGATGTATTATATTACCCCTTTCAACACGGGGACCGCCTTTAGTGCCATATGATCACATATTTAGAAAGAAAACCTTATCATTATGTAAAAATGCTAAACGGAGGAGAATTTGTCTATAATTGTCACCATTCTTAATCACTGTTTACAGAGTATCACTAGAGGTGCTCACATAATTATAGGCATATGTTATATTGTACAAACTATGGCATTGAAAAAGTGGGTAGGCAAAGTCATTTGTATCTGTGGTTGTTTCTTAGTTAATCGTTGAGGTATATAATTGTTATAGGGGCCTATATCAATACCTTAAAGGCTCATACCCAGGCTAAAATCCTAAAAAATCGGTGATTTTATTTTGGCTTTTTAATATTACCATATGATGTAAACATATCCAAAGACTAGAACTGCAAAAGTGTTTTAATTTTTGTGCTGCGCATTGACCAGTTAGGCTAGATATAGAGACTAAATTCCTTTTTCCTTTTTTTTTGGACAACCATGTCAACAATAAGAAATACGGGAATTTCGTCTCTATATCTAGCCTAATTGGTAAATACGCAGCAGTTAGTTTCTTTAATTAATTTATTTATTTTGATCTCAAATCTGTCTACACAGTGACAGCAATGAATGTTTGTCATCATCAGACTGTGGTCATTTGATGCCTTCCTCGTAATTACGCATGAAACTATAATAAAATAATCTTTTCCATTTACAATAATTCATTAATTATTTTGTTCAATTCAATCGAATTGGTTTACTAATCAACATCAGGAGTTTTCTGGTATTCATCAGATTCAATTTGCTAATTTTCAAACGAATATGTATTATATGTCATTTTTTTGGACAACGATAAGGATTTTGACAGGGTGGTATGTTATATATGTATATATCAAATGTGAGGGTCCTGGTAATTCATATTACATCATCATTATTATCAATAATTATAATAATGATACTTTAGGCATCCACATTATACTTGTCAACACTTCTCTCATATTGAAGCTATGATTTGGACAATGCAAATATTAGGAACGTCTCCGGTTTAGCTTACTTTGTTGGTGCTATTGGTATAATTCACATAATCAAGTTCTTGCAGATATTGTAACGTCACAGTAACATATATACGCAATCATGATGATACGCAATCGTGATTCTCAGATGTAAGATTGGTCAATTAAAACAATGTGAGAGATTATGCAGCCTTACAGTCGGAGCGGTGTAGCCACTCCCACGACCACGATTTCATCACGTAGGAAGCTGTCGTCAAGACTGAACATGTTCAGTCTTATAGTCGTGGCAGGTCTTAGCCTTCGTAGACGGTCAGTGCGATTTTCTAAAAACTGCCTCGACGGTCGCGTTTTAAGCAATAGCCGGGAGTCTTAATTTGTAGTGTGTGGGAGCCTTTACGGCAAACTGCTTTCTCTTCAAGTAAGCAGTTGTTGTTTACCTTTGAACGGCCAAATTATTTTACATCTATTTTTGTACTCTACGCTTGAAAGGCACATATCCTTTTACATGTGATTTTCTAATAAGCAATATGTACAACGATACTTGAAACATCATTTTTTGCTCCAGTTCGTAGATTAGTATTTGTATTGAAATCACTCTCATTAAATATTAGGGGTTTTTTGGTGGGTTAAATGATCATATGGTGTTTCACAAATTGCACTTACGAGCCCTTAATTCCAAAGCAACGTTTTTATTAAAATTGCCAAATTATTGCATTTAGTTTGTTAGCGTTTGTAATATTTTTGTATTAAAAGTGTAATGCTAGAATAAATTATCTTTATAAGTTGGGTTAATTACTGGTGTTACATTGTTCTTCGTGATAGTTACTAGGGTAAAATTATTCTTCATTATTTCAAACCAATCTTAGTAATAATTACTAGGGTTAAATTGTTTATGCTTAGTTATTGTTTTGTTCATGTTTAGTTATTTTGTTATGCCAATATCATTGGGGTTTATTATATTGGGGATAATACCTACGGTTGTTATGTAATGGTCATTGATAAGTAGACTTGCCAGCTTGAAAATATTCGCAGAGTGGTATACTGGTATAGATATGTTCTTCTCAATAAATAATAATATTACATCTACTATTATAACTGAGAATTTACCCAGTGGTATGTTTAGATATATTTTTTTCTCCAGTTTTTCAGGCTGAGTTTTTTTGTGAAATGCTATTTCAACTTCAATCGATCATTTGGACAGTGTGTGCTTATGGGGATGTAGATATCTAGTAGAAGGATAGCATGTTTGGTGCTATTAATATGACTCACACATATATATACGAGTCGCTTTTTGTAATTCTAAAAATCATTCACCTGGTCTGTAGCTTGTTTCTACTAGCTATGTACTTGTGCAAAAAAATAAAATTTAAGTACATTTATTTCTCTATTTTGATGTATGTGCTAGAACATAATAAAGGTAGTATTTGTCAGTTGAAAATAAGCAGTAGAAGCGTAATGATATGTCTCTATTTTTGCAGTCTTCACCTAAAATGCACATATCGGTCTACTCCAGTCTTTTTAGGCTTTGTGTTCAACAAATCTGTTTGCCTACAATTTAAACCTAATATAAAATATCGGTGATGTATTATAATTTTAAGTAGTTTACTTATGCTTTGGTTCTATTGCTATAGTAAATACTAATGGGTTTATTCAGCCGAGACAGTACTAATGAATAATAAGAAATCTGGTCATATTCATTTATTCGAAGCAGTCCCTGTGATAATGGGTTCAAGTGTCAATTTACACCTGAAGCGTATTCTAATGAATAAATTATATGTGATGTTTTAATGTGACTTGCTTTTGTTTCTTATGCACAATAATAACGACATTACATAACTTGTCTAAGCCACCTTATTGTAGGTAAAGCTACACAATCAGGCCGATAACTATCATTTCCATCTTGGCTCCTTGATATGTTTTCAAAATGTTCACAGATTAGACATTTTTGGTTGCTCATTAACAAGTTAAAGGTACCCACATTGCTAACATCAAATTTTATCATGTAAGCTAGACTACCAGTGCCACTAATTACCAATAGTTAGTAGCCTGATTTTGGTGCTTTGGTGCTTAATAAAGATATTATAACACTTAATGTCTATATGTTGTGAACAAACTATTAGCATAAAACATCACATGTCCAGCCCATACGTTTAACCTGACATCCAATAGAATGACCATGCATCATACTAATCAGAGCTGCATGATCAATTGAAGTTTAATATAAATAAATACATTTAGATTATACTGCTCCAATATATTTAACTTTTACATGTGTTAATAATAAATAAATAAATAATTTATCGGAATATTACGGCAATATTTAATAATGCGATACATTATCGAAGCTGTGGACAGACAGACACACAAATCTTATTTCTGCTGTAGTTTAATGTATATAGGCCTATTGTGATTTTGGACGCATTTCATGATACTATATTTCTTGCTTACCTGAGCTTTTGACAATATCCTGCCACTAAAAAAATATCACCAGAAGGACAAACACAGATGTATCAGATACTAGTAATAGTTAGGTTATGTCGAGAAATGTCTTGAAGTTTCAAGTGAATTGAAATGAACAATGTTTTTTTTATATAAAAATCGCAATAAATCTCAGGAGTGAATACAATGGGTTGAGAACGCTCCCCCCCGCGCTGGAGATTGTTTTGTGGTCACTTAACCACGATACGTTGACCCGATGCCGTTTTTATGCTGGGGCAACATCATAAATGGTGGCACAACATTAAGCCAGCATTGCATCAAAGTAATGTGTTTACGAGCTATCCGAGTGTTTAAAAATAAAATAAATTGCAGTATGTAGCTTATGGCTAAGGTTAGGCATGATTGTTTACCTAAATTAATCAGCTCAGCGCGATGGCATAGCAGGTATACTACTTCAGTAGACCCACATGTATTTTCATATATTCATTGACATTTTATTTTACAATTCCAGCAAGTCAAGCCTTTAATTTATGTATACATAACTATTTAAATATTTCATGTGAAGTATATAGGCCTACAACCGGACGGATCCATAATGGTAATTTAAAATTTAATAAAAATATATTTACACTAAACTATTCAAATTGCCTCAGAGGAAGCATATATGCATGCTTAGATCAATGGTTAAAAAACAAATTATACTGATTTATTCAGATTATTTACAGATTCGGTCCAAAGCAACATAGCATAAAGCTAATTTGGACGGAGAGTGAATTGTAATAAAGCCGCTTCAGTCCAAGGCAATAGAAAGTAGAGATTGAAGGTCATCAAAATCTGACTTATAATTCTATCTGAGCCAATATTTTGTAGAGCTAAAATGTCAGTCTGATACTTTATACAAACATGACACACGCCTGACACCTGTGATATAAAGGATAATAGTCAACGTAGGGACAAAGACTAGACATGTCTGGGCCCGGTTTTAGTTGTGGTATAGCTTTCTCAGGATTACATCTGTGCTTAAGCTTTACCGCACTGGGATCGTTTTTAGACGTCAGAATCTGACGTCTAATGTCGATCCCCGCACTGAAGGAATTAAAAGATATATAACGGCAGTAGATGCCATAATATGGGTGTTCTAATGAGGCGGAAAGAGCTAACTAACATTTATGAGGATTTCAAATTGGTCTGCATGGTTTATGCAAAAATATTTCAACGCTTTGAGGCTTATAATTTGCATCTGTGCCTAAAATTTTTGTATTTCTTTTGCTCTGTTTACCATACAGGGTGGCACAAGATGTGAAAGTGCCTATGTTTTCGACATAAAATCATGGAACGAACCGGTGAGCTGAAACGAGGTCCAATTAATAGCAGAGAAAAAGAAATGCACACAATGGTAGTATGGATAACAAGAATAAGACCAAAAGACATTTAATTGAATCAGATTGAATGGTACAGTACACAAGAATCAGAGAGAGGCTGTCTTTCCCAAAACGAGGCTAGTAGAACCAAAGGACACTGCTACAATCCCGCTTATATGCCAGGAGGGCAAAAGTTGCTGGGTTCTTGTTCTCAATCATGGTTTCAATTTCCTCTCGGTTATGTCGGATCGTGTAGTCATGTACGTACAAGCACAATGAAAGTGGACAAACACTTTAGCCTCTACCGCATTATTGTCCTGCACAACACCTGGTGATTAAAGGGTTATATCTGTGACGGTAACAAATGTTATGTTGCCATGATTACAATTCAGATCTTATTGACGACTGTTGATTTATGTAAATATTATTGCATTTGGGTAAAATAAAAATGTCTAAAAAAACGTGACGTTGCTTGCCTCAACATTGAAAAAATATTTGGTCAACGTCTCGTGTTTGGTGGGCAGGGGATCAGTTTTGTGTTACACGATGTAACATAATACCTTATTGTGGATAATCTCTCTATCGAACCACGTGAAAAAGAGAATTTTAGTTGCGGAAAGTGTTCTATTGAGCCATAGAGCAAAGAATCTAAAAACCACATTTGAAGCAAATAAGATTCATGTTACTAAGTGTGAATTATGGACAGTTCAAGTTGCTTATCTAGTTCACTTTTTCCTTCCAGCGCGGGAGCCGACTTTAGACGTCAGAATCTGACGTCTAAAGAGTCACCACTAATCGATCACCACACTGAAAGAGTAAAATATTCATAATGATCGTGGACCTATAACATAGGCATTCAAATGAAGCGGAAAGAGCTAACTAAGACATTTGTGATGATTTCAAATTAGGAAAGATTTTTTGACCTTTGACAAATATTTCAGCACTTTAGGGTTAAGGCTTAGTTTAGTTAATCTCACCGACCAGATCGTGTGATCTCACAATAACACAAAGTGCACTATAACCTGATTAATCTATTAGCGTTGAGTTGTCTGTGTGGATGGATTTAATTATGGAACTCACTCAGAGAGAAATCACTGTGTAAGGGGAATACGTGATATCTACAGAATGTGAGGGTGGGGGGAGGGGGAAGGGGGTGGCAAGTTTACTATGAAGTTAAACAAGTACAATCACAGTTTATTTTCAGCACATATTAAGGCATAGCCACATTATACTATTTTTTTATGATTGTACGCAGTAATTGTTATATAATTTCTACAGCAAAATATTGTACCGTGCATTAAAAATTCGTTGCCTTAAGAGTAAATATCACCGGGAAAATACCGACATTCGATTTCCCCGGCTATAGTCGCGTCACTCGTCGCGTAAATAATTTCGCTCGCTTTGGTGTGTTTTGCACTTAAGGCCTTTCCAAAACACCATAAGAACTGTGCTGTATCCTTGATAACTACTTCATTAAAAAAGCTATATAAAACGTATAGAATGCTATTCGTGGCGCCAAGGTTCATGTAAAAAGTGACTAAATTTTACTCACATTGGAACTTAGCTGAAGGCAGGTCGAAACGTCGCGATCGTTTCACAATATACGTTCCAAAGTGCGTAAATTTAACCTCTTTCTATATGAAATGTATTACACGTTTGTGTGAATTGAATTAGTGCCACATTTCCCCAACACGACATAAACACGGTAATCGTGGAGGATTAAATACTCTGCATATTATAAGTGTACTTAATCCATCACATGTATAAGTGAAAGTGCCCAGTAATTCGACTAAAGTTTAAGAAATAGCAACAATTGCGCTTGACCTCCTGAAAACTGAAATAAAATGAGACAAACTCAGGTGGACACACAGGCACTTTGTCTTAAGAGTGCCCATTTTGCGGCCTGCTGACAGGAGCGTAAAACAATAGTACTAGAGTTACACGGCATTACAAGCGTGTCTACCCTGCAAACGACATGCATGCAGTACACGTTGGTTTAATTATGGCCCATCGTCTGCAACATCGGCCCAGCATTAAACCATCATACCTCACTGTTTGCCGAGCTCTACTGAGGTCAACCAATCTTGACAAGCAAAGTGTGCCGTGAAAATAGCTTTATTATGTATTGATCTTTCAAGCTTCCATTAACCCTTTCAGCGCGGGGATCGACTTCAGACGTCAGATTCTAACGTATAAAGACGGTCCACGCACTGAAAGGGTAAAATACTTATAATAGCCGTAGACCCATAGCATATGTATTCAAATGAAACGTAAAGAGCTAACTAAGGCATTTATGATGCTAATTTCAAATTGATGAAAAAACTTTAATCAAGGGGTGAGAGCATTGTTAAATGAACTGCGGTCAACCAATCTTGACAAGCAAAGTGTGCCGTGAAAATAGCTTTATTATGTATTGATCTTACAAGCTTCCATTAACCCTTTCAGCGCGGGGATCGACTTCAGACGTCAGATTCTAACGTATAAAGACGGTCCACGCACTGGAAGGGTAAAATACTTATAATAGCCGTAGACCCATAGCATATGTATTCAAATGAAACGTAAAGAGCTAACTAAGACATTTATGATGCTAATTTCAAATTGATGAAAAAACTTTAATCAAGGGGTGAGAGCATTGTTAAATAAACTGCGGTGAGCAAAAGTGAGTGTTCTTAATGTAGAATAATTTGCTGAGTTGGCCTAAATGTTGTGGTGCAATGGTATGTAAGCGCAGCATGGGCAACATCTACAGGAGTGAGGTTTGTCGCAATGTAAATATTACTGTTCAGTGGCGCATAACGACTCAACTGCTTTAATGATATTGATAGAAGATCCAATTATTAGTTTGTAGATATATTAGGTTTTTACAATTTTCCATCATTTTTCAGAACGTCCCAGGATTTGTACATTTTTCAATTAAATAAGATGTGAAAAGTGCGCGAATATTTAAATGTCATTAAAAATGTGTACCTCACTCTTAAATTCTTTCGGACCGAAAGTGTAAAACTGTGTAAATAGCAGTTAACAGGGACGCTGGTGCAATGTTTTAATTCATTTTATTAGGCGCTGTTAATGGAATAAATATAAATATGATTGTATAACAATTTTTTTTATGTTTTTTATAGTTTGTATGACCTTTGCCCTCATCTAAAGTCAAGCCTAATGGACCTCGACAGTCCTACTCAACATTAGCTACCTCCCGAAGTAATATTGTAGATAATAATTGATATACTGAAAGATTCTGATTAATTCCTTTTATACTCGCAGTTTGTCGGCCATTTTAGTTCGCCATCTTGGATTCCAAGAAAAATATTTTGACTGTGGTGCATTTGAACATGGTGAAGTACACTATGTACCAATATGCACCACTATGTACCGTACCATATTAGACCCAAGAGAAGTGACAATGCATCAAAATGAGTCATGTAGGATGATTATTATTGGGCAAATCATTAAGGATTTGGAGGATCATTAAGGATTTAGAGGCCATTCTGGACATAATCTTGAAAATTATACTTTTTGCTAAACTTTAGTAAACTTTAGTAAATTTTTGATATGTTGTTAAGTACACCTGATTCTACAATAAACCGTTTAGAAACCTTTTGCAGCCACATGGATCTGGCTGTCAAATTGACACAAAGTCATTATATATTATTCATTATTCCGCGATAATTCTGTCATTTTACCGAGACATCAGCTGACCTCATGCCCCTTAACCCTTTCAGAACGGGGACCGACTTTAGACGTCAGAATCCGACGTCCATAGACGTCAGATTATAAAATATTTTTAACGGCCGTAGAACCATAACATAGGTATTCAAATGAGCAAGATATTTGTAACTAATGATTATAAATTGACAAAAACCCTTTGGTTTCATGGTTTATATATACATCATTATTTCCGCGTTGTAACGGTTAAAAATGATAATTTATGAATTTCTCTTTTCAACTACTGCACGTGTTGCAAGTTGTGTGTCAGTGACAAGACCAATCACTTGAATCAGTGGACAATTATTTAAATTGGTAAAATAAAGAAAAAATACCTAGCTGATAGGATAAAAGACGCCTCTCTGTTATAAAATTAACAAATCACTTTCAAAAGAACGTAAGAAAAAGTGTCTTTGTTTCACATTGGAGTTGAAAGTATAAGAAGAAGAAGTCGAAATATCTAAATGAAAAAAATGGGCCACCTTTGTGCACATATAGGCTAAGCTGGGCTATATAGGCTAAACATGTGAGATGACACTGTACCCCAGAAATAGGATTTGAACCCTGGCGGTCTGAGGCCGAGCCCGCTACCTTTCGGTCATGCAGACTTCCCACAATATTGTATCTTAACAAGTGAGCGGGGAAGAAACATTTTGTTTCTTTGAAACTTGAATGCCAGAGCGGTGTTCGAACCCGCGATCTCCGACTGTTCAAGCAGACAGCCTTAATCACTGCACCATGACCTCCGTCCTACCTCAATGTGAAAAATGGGTTGAAATAAATAGTGGTCGATTTGTTTAGATATAATTTATATCCTGTAAACAATGAATGTTGGTCGAGGCATCATACCATTGTATGACATTTATAATCAATATTTTAGTAATTTAAATAACAAATGAGCGACGGCAGGGTACTGACTCTTTCTATTGTGTGGTATAATGTGTGGCCGTCAATTGATCAGAGAGTAGAGTGTAGTACTTCGTCCAGTCTGTTCACGTTTTGTCAGTCTGGAGGAGAGGACGGGGTGAGTTGGTATAATGGGCTCAATGCTCTGGGGAAATGGTAGCAATTTCGACCTGGGTCTAAACTAATATGTTCACGTCAATTATCTGCGTGACATTGATTATAAATGTACACTCGGCAACGCCTGATGTGTCAGCGGGCCATCCTTTACAATCGGGGACACAACCAACAGAACACCGGATGTTAAGAAAAAGCTTAGTTTTTGATAGTATAAATACAAAAATATAAAATGTTAGGATCATCAGCTACATCAGCTGATGTTTAAAAATAACATATTTTTGTTGGGTAATTTTGAATTGCGTAATTCTTTTACAACTTGGGTTGCGCATTTGCCAGTTGAAACAGAAATACGGGATATAATGTTATTCATGTATTTCTTATTTTGGAAGAGATGTATAAAATAAAATATCATTCATATGTCTCTTTTAATTGGTTAATGCGCAAACAACATGTCTAGGCTATAGACATTTTGAAATCGTAAGAACGTATTGAGGAGGCAAAATATAAAAATGATGATTGCCTGATTATGTCGGTTTAACACTCTATGTCGCTTTAACGTTTTATGTTATGTCGTTATTAATGTGTATGAGAAACAAAAGCAAGTCACATTAAAGGACCAGATATAATTTATTCATTAGAATTCACTTAAGGTGTAAATTGACACTATAACCCATTATCACAGGGACTAATTAAAATAAATAAATATGACCAGAATACATATTATTCACTAGTACTGTCTCGGCTGAATAAGCCCATTAGTATTTACCATAGCAATAAAATCAAAGCGTATGTAAACTCCTTGAAACTATAAAACATCACCGATATTTTATATTAGATTTAAATTGTAGGCAACCAGATTTGTTGAAGACAAAGCTTAGAATGACCGGAGAAGACCGATATGTGTTTTTGACATGAAGAGTGCAAAAATGAGACATAGGATCTATCATTACGTTTCTACTACTTATTTTCAACTGACAAACCTTACCTTAATTATGTACTAGCACATACATCAATATAGAGGAATAAATAAAACCAGATTTTATATTTTGCACTAGGAAACAGCTAGTAGAAACACGATACAGACCAGGTGAATGACTTGAAGATTTACAAAATGCGACTGGTATATATTTGTGTGAGTCATTTTAATAGCACCAAACACGTTTCCTTCTACTAGATATATACATCCTAAAAACACACGATGACTATATCGTATATATATATGATCGCTTGCCTGAAAAACTGGGGAAAAAGATACCTTAACATACGACTGGTTAAATTATCAGTTATAATATTAAATGTAATATTATTATTTAATGGGAAGAGTACATAAGTGCAACAGTCTCAATCAATGACCTTTACTTAACATCTGTAGGTATTATCCCCAATATAATAAACCCTAATGACATTGGCATAACAAAATAACTAAACATAAATAAAACAAGAACTAAACATAAACAATTAAACACTAGTAATTATTACTGAAAATAGTATGGCATAATGAAGAATAACATGACCCTAGCAATTATTACAAAGAACAATCTAACTCCAGTAATCATTTATCAAAGGAGCTAATTCTAGTATTACACATTTACTAAACATTATTAAAAACGCTACCCAACAAAGTGAAATACTTTGACAATTTCACAATTTCAATAAGAATGTTGCTCTGAAATTAAGGGCTCTTCTGTAATTTTTTTAAAATACCATATATGATCATTTAACACCCCCCCCCCCCAAAAAAAAAAATATCTTTGTCCATAATGCTTACTAGAAGACAACAACAGCTAACTTGAAAAGAAAGCATTTTGCTGTTGGACGTAATGCTGCAGAATCTAATCTTTCACTTTGTTTCAATGGACCAATCTGAGGATTGTGATTGCGTACCATAAGGTTCTTGAGCATTGACTTGTCATTCTGGGGTACTGGGATGATTGCTAGTAGTAGTACTTTTTGCCCCCATCTGGGGAGGGTCATTAGGGATCTGTTCCGTCTGTTGGATGCTGTGTAGGGCATTGTACGGAAGCACTAGTCTACAGCAATCATCCAAGGGCAGCTGCAGCCTCCTCGTATCTGGCTATAATCTTCAGGCGGATTGCCAGTGGCGTACCCTGGCTCCTCCGCTCAACAGCGGAACCAATGCAGCACCCGCATCAGTGCTGGCGCTGATGTAGGCTGTGGTAGCCTTAAATAACCAGCAATAGCGTGTTTGACATTAGGTCTCTCACGTGGGATGAATGGAGTTACCCAGAGGGAGTGATCCTTCCTATTGTTACTCTGGGGACTATCCGACCCGAGGATAGCGGAGCTGCGCGAAATGCCACATAGTTTCATCATTAAATTGTACAGCAAAACTCAAGTCTCCTATCGTCTGGGCATGTCTGGGGGTATATCCCCTAGACATGCCCAGAACCCCTTATCGCGCGAGCGAAGGAAAACGCTCTCAATAACCCACCATGCCCTATCACCCCCACCCTCACATCATCATCTGTACATCATTCATCTCATCAACTGACTACAACGTTTTTATCGTATTATAATGTCACTTGAAAGACCTTTTGTGCCTAAAAGTGACGTAAAGCAATGATTTACTACTACTACTACTTGTCATTCTATATGTTACTGTGAGTCACAGTAACATATAGAATGACAAATTTTCAGTCTGTGACATTACAATATTATTTGATTATGTGAAATATACCAATAGCACCAACAAAGTAAGGTAAACCGGAGACGTTCATAATATTTATATTGTCTAAATCCAAGCTTCAATATGAGAGAAGTGTATGATGTATGATGTTGAGACTTAAATTATTATTATTATTATCATTGCTAATAATGATGATGTAATATGCATTACGAGGACCCTCAAGTGATACATACATATATAACATACTAGTACCCTGTCAAAATCCTTATTGTTGTCCAAAACATAAAACATATTCGTTTGACAATTAGCAAACAGAATCTGTTGAATACCAGAAAAACCCGTATGTGGATCAGTAAACCGATTCAATTAAATTGAACGAAATAACTAATTTCTTAATATAAATAAATGAAGAAGATTGTTTTTTATGGTTTCATGCGTGATTACGAGGAAGGCAGAAAATGATCATAGTCTGATAGTGGCATACACTTATTGTTGTCACTGTGTAGACACTTAGGACTATACACAACATTGTACACACTCGGAACAATTAGGGGGAAATTAGATTGAATCAGAAAAACAGATTTGAGCCCAAATTGAATCAGCAGAAATTGAAACAACCACATAAAAATGTGACTAAGCCTACCCATTTTTTCAGGGCCATATTTTGTACAATATAACAAAGGCCTATAATTATGTGAGCACCTTTAATGATACCCTGTAAACAGTGATTAAGAGGGGTGACTATTATAGTCAAAGTATCCTCCGTTTATCCTTTTTTGGTCTTATAAATATAATAAGTCTTTCAGTGCGGGGACCGTCTTTAGACGACCATTTTTAGAGGTTAGAATCTGCTCTGTAGAAGCCAGCTACAGTGACAGGCACACTTGATTGCTAATCATTGAGGCTGCAGACAGCGAGTTCATGCTTCCAGAAATATGTCGTCATGGACCACTGAGTAGCAAATTTACTAGAAATTGGTCACAGGGGAAATCCTAACAGTGAACCTATTCTCGATATGGCTCTACGCCAACAGAATATGTCCACCTCTTTCTTGTATGCCTCACGACCTGGTAAATCTACTTCATCAGAACATTTGCATTTCTTTCTTTCACACCTCCTTCTGTAAACCATAAGCCAGATCTACTTCACCAGAGTATTTCCACTTCTTTCTTGTACACCTCTTTCTGTAAACCATAAGCCAGCTTTACTTCACAATCCTCTTTCAAAATCTCACAGAAAGCTCTGAATGCACGTGCGCCACGCATGCACAGTATCTCCAGCAGACGATGCACTCTACAAGGGGGCGCTGTCTTCATAACCTCAAAATTGAGTGTTTTCGTGAATATCTGTCTTTTAAGCAGACCCCTCAGCATGCTGTTCAGCTCGAGCTGTGAAAGCTGATCCTTGAACTTTTCCAGGGCTTTTTGTTGGATTCCCTCTATTTCTGTAACAGAGTTACATAACGTGTCAATATTGTCCATTATAAATTAATTCCTTCATTATTGTCCCTTGGAAATAAAGGAACGTTCCTGTCTTTAGGTCTTTTTACCCTAACAACCCTGAAATATGTTTGTATAAATCATGTAGACCAACATTTTTTTTAAATTTCATAAATGTAATAGTTTACTCTTTCCGCTTCATTTGAATACCTATGTTACGGGTCTACGACCATTACAAATATTTTAATTCCTTCAGTGCAGGGACCGTAAGATTCTGACGTCTAAACACTGTCATGGCGCTGAAAGGGTTAATTCATAAAGAGCACATTTCAACATTAATCACTTACCACATTTTGCCTTCATCATGGCCCTGACATAGCCAGCGTCAAATGGAGCAAAATCGAATGAGTCTTTTCCCTCGTTATCCTGTAATATTGGGTCAGCCCCACTGTCTAGTAGAGCCTTAATACATGGTATGTGGGTGTTGGCACAGGCTCGACAAGCCAGCATTAATGGCGTCTGACCACAGTCATCTCTCTTGTTAATATTCGTCTCGTACTTGATCAGCGTACGTACACAACGAAGACTGGCGTTCTTACCAAAACAATAATGAAGCGCGTTCTTCTGGTGTGCGTCCACCATATTGGCTGCGGATCCATGACGTAATAATGACGTCAGACATCCGGCATTACCTTGAGCGCATGCGCACATTAGTGGAGTGACACCGTCTGAATCTTGTGCATCAGGAGGACAGTCGTTAGCGAGTAACATCTCTAGCACCATATCACGTCCCTGTAGTGAGGCATAATGAGCAGCACTCTGTCCCCAAGTGTCACGGCTTTCTTGAGCATGTGAGAGGAACTTGGAGTTAAGGATGAGATCCACCACACCTGTGTCTCCATGTGAAGCAGCTATCATCAGAGGAGTTACTCCATTATTATCCCCCTCAGTACAAGGCACGTGTTCAAGTAATAACTCCACAGCACAGCCATTCATGGCGTCTGCGGCGTAGAACAGGGCGTTACGCCCCTTATGATCCTTGGCACTAAGGTTCACCTTCAGTACCTCCACCAGGTACTTAACCACTTCTAGATGAGTGGGGTACATACAGGCGCGCATCAACAAGCTGGTACCCTTCACATCTTGGTCCGTCTCACTGTCATAATACTGTCCTAGTTTCTCTAACATGTGTAGAGAACGTTTGTCGACGTAATGATAAAGTAGAGTGCGACCTCTGACATCTTTACCATTGGTGGCGTCTGTGAAGTCCACCTTGCTATTCATGATGACGTCCACCACCTCATCCATGCCTTCGGCCAGACACTGTGATAACATGTTAATACCATGGTCATTGTTAGTAATAACCACACCACTAGATAACAGCATCTCCACCACAGTCATACTCCTGGACCTCACACCGTAGAACAACACGTTCTCTCCGTGTTTATCCTGCGCGTTGAGATCCACGTCCAGAAAGATGAGGTTTTGTAGGAAGTATTCCACGATGGCGAGATTACCAGACCTGGCAGCCTGCATCAGGTTAGTCTTGCCCTCGTTATCTGTCTGACATCTAACTCCATGGTCCAATAAGTATTTCAGGATCTCCACGCTCCCATTTTCTGTGCTGAATATAAAAAACAGAAAAAAAACATTAATCTGAGATATATAATTTAAAACTACACATAGCTTTATTTAATTTGTTCAAGTCTGTTTTTCAATCAACAATGTTTTCCATTCATTAAAGGTTAGAAATTGCAAGACAAATTCCAGTTTAAAATATTGTGAATATGTAAATGTTTTTAAGTAAGAATATACAAAATATGTATTTTCATCGCAAGAGGAATGTTGGCTTCATAGCAAAGAACCACAGTTAGGCCTACAACATGTCTACCATGATTAGTAACACACACTTCACCAGACGTGGAAGACCTTTGGTCACATCGCTTAATGTTTAATGGATTCGAACATCAGCCACTTAATCGAGAAGATGCTTGGCAGGTGTTGTAACATGAACCTATCCCAGTTCCGGTGAAGATCTGATGGTTCTTGGCTTCCCTTGACGCATCCTGGTGTGATGGTGTGAATGTGATCATAGTACGCACATAGCTGTGGTGAGAACTTCAATTATTAATGGTTTCTAACGTCTCATCCATAGGACACTTGTCAGGTGCGGTGAGGTAATAGCGTTTCCGGGGTAAAAAGGAGAACGAAGACCGGTGAGCTAGGTTATTATAGCTTGAATATATCTAATACAGCAGCAGTGACTACAGCACAATCTGTTGCAACAGCAGAATCTGCAATAACAGTAACTGGAGGAAAAGAAGCAGCCATAACAGCAGCAATATCAGCAGCAGCAGAAGCAGCATCTCAAGTGAAATCACTCCAATAGGGTTCATTTTACTCCGTGCCCAGTTCATTTATAACTAAACAGAGATATTTGCCCATAAATGTTTGCAGGTGGAAGGTTTTTTTACCTAAGGTTCTGAAAAAGCTTGGATACACATTGGAATTGGTCACCATGCCTACCAGTAAAAGAGCACGTTTCTGTTGTCCTTGTCTGCTTGATGAAGGTCAAGGCCAATGATGTGTCGATTCTCCACCAGGTAGCGCACACAGTCAGTCTGGCCGTGAAGTGCCGCCTGCATCAATAAATTCCTGAATAAAAACAAAATCAAACTGGTATATCATATGGGTTTTTTTCTTAATACCATCATATTCTCAACGCCAAGTTTAACAAATGAAGAATTTTTTAGGCCATATTATTTTCTATCCCGCGCTGAATGAGGGAAATATTTATAATTGCTGAATAATCATAGCATAGGTATTCAAACGAAGCGGAAATAACTAATTGAGATATCTATGCTGATTTCAAATTGAAAAAAATACCTTTGTAAAATAAAAAAATATTTCAATGCTTTAAGGACAAAAAGAGACTCCATTCTTCTCAAAACTTAACTGAAATTGTATTTTCATGCCAATTTCACGTCAAGCATTTTTGATCTGGCCATGTTTACACTCTCAATCAACACTATATTATTTTTTAACATATCAGGTGTACATCACAATATTCTTAATCTTGGAGGTCAGAATTAATTACCTGTTACATAAATCACTTTCGATGCGGCAACCTGCCGCTAGGAGTCTCTCAAACAGTGTCACGTGACCTCCAGCCATGGCGTAGAATAACACATTGTTCCCGTCACAATCTTGCTGGCTCACATCCAATCCAAGAGTGCCTGCAGCCCGCAATAAGTAGTCTACAAAATCCACCTAGTGAATAGGAAGACAAATAGGTATTCTTCAAACTTCACCTAATTTTATGTAGAAGCGTATTATATACTGGAAAAAAATGTGATAAGGTACAGAGTGCACTGAAAAATGCCAGACTAGGCCTATGTCCTTCAGGTTTTCAAAATTGGGCAACTTTACCTTCCTTAAGACAATAAAGCCATATCATCCATGATTTTTTATTACTTTTTCTAAGACAAATCCTTTATGTAGCCTACCTTATTTTTATCAACAGCTTCCATGAGCACAGTGACACCATTGGCAGCAGCACAGACTCGCGCTCCCCTCTTCAGCAGGAACTTAAACGTCTCCAGATGGCCGCCTGCAAGTACAGCAAGATCAAAAAGATAAAGAAAATAATGATTGATAGCATAAACAAAAAAAGTGTGACATCGAGATTCCGAGACACCAGGTGGCGTGGTGACGGTCCATCCGTCTATATATGTCTATGTTATTGGTATGTTCTACCCGTGACCTTGAGCCCCGACTTTACAGGCAGGCAACTTTAACCACTACAACA
Organism: Flabesymbios commensalis; assembly: GCA_964017125.1. Lineage (NCBI taxonomy): Eukaryota > Metazoa > Annelida > Polychaeta > Terebellida > Flabelligeridae > Flabesymbios > Flabesymbios commensalis. The sequence continues at coordinate 77,085,050 of OZ024915.1, forward strand.
GCGCGTGCTTCTACATTTAATGATCCCACTATAAACAGATAAACATGATGAATCTACTGGTCCAACTGACAATTCCACCTGGCCGATGGCTGTGGAAATATAGACAAGAGTGGGATATTGGACCAAGACTGACTGTATGCTAAGTCAACGTGGCAGACGTTGATCCGATATCCAACCAGCATTGGTGGATTATCTGAGATATTTGTGATTTTCTAAAATGGAGAGGATTACTGATAAATCCTTCTTAATGTTCCGTCTGGGATAAATCCTATTGAAATGGAATTTTTCTTGGGGGTATTAACGGATTATCATCAGATCCTTGTCTACTGCCTTATGGGATAGGGGCTTACATCAATAATACGGGAGGGGCTACGAAAAAGGGTCGCCGTGAGCGATTATTGTTTTGCCGGCATCATGTCATCAGGCAGTGCTTCATTAGACTCATCTCGCCGGATGTGACGCCATCTTTAAGATGGCGTCACATCCGGCGAGATGAGTCTAATGAAGCACTGCCTGGTGAGATGATGGATGATGAAGCGTAAATTACCATATCCCATTCGCCAGCTCATGATATAATTAACCAGTTCTACAATTTAGTGAGAAAGGAGTGTTGCGTCGAGCTCACAAGTGACAGTTAAGGCGTTGCCACACTTGATAAAAGTGAGCAATAAAAATCATCAGACAACACGATCTTAATTCTGTATATGATAACATGTGTATTTGCACGTGATTTTACCAAACTATTCATCTTGTATCTGCATACACTTATACTTCAATGGCTAAATATAGGTAGTTATTGACTTTCATTTATGTCAACAAAATGTTATTTATGTCAACAAAATGTATGCCTGTCTCTCTGTGTTACCAGACGTAGACATATAGGCCTCCAGACTACAGTTAACTTGATGTCACCAGCTGACACAACACAAACAGAACAAATAACGAACAAAACATATATTACCCCTCACAAATATTATCCAACAGACACAGTCAGGCCATATACAGGACTAAAGGTACGGCCCCACCAAACGCCGCGCCGCGCCGGCTTTAAAAAAAAAGATAAACTGTACTTTTTATCATTGCAGGGGCTACTCTGCAAGCGTTTTTCAGCATTGCTCTTTTTTCGTCGGCCCACCATTGCCACACCACTGGGTCAACTTCAACGCTTCGTGTGTGCTGGCACCCTCACAACGCTAAATTATTTTTGTATAAACCATGGAGACTAAAGGGTTTTTTCAATTTGAAAAAACATCATAAATGTCTTAGTTGGGTCTTTCCGCTTCATTTGAATACCTATGTTATGGGTCCACGACCATTATACAGCTGGACGTGAGAGTGAGTGAGTGAGTGAGTGAGTGAGTGAGTGAGTGAGTGAGTGAGTGAGTGAGTGAGTGAGTGAGTGAGTGAGTGAGTGAGTGAATGAGTGAGTGAGTGAGTGAGTGAGTGAGTGAGTGAGTGAGTGAGTGAGTGAGTGAGTGAGTGAGTGAGTGAGTGAGTGAGTGAGTGAGTGAGTGAGTGAGTGAGTGAGTGAGTGAGTGAGTGAGTGAGTGAGTGAGTGAGTGAGTGAGTTAATCACACATACATCATCATGTAGCAGTTCTACTTTCTGAGAGTTCCAAGTCACTGTGATTAAGTGTATGTGAAATAATAAAGCACTGCGTGAAAAGAAACCTCTGGTCAATATTGCTCCCTACCTTACACACCCCTCCACGCCTCCAGGTGTAAATCTTTTTTGTGCCTGTTTTTCTATGGACTCCAAATTGGTTTCTTTCCGGGACCACCACCCGACATAAAAGTGTCAAGTGGACCGATTAATCTGACTGAAAATGGCTAATCGGAATAATTTGCTCTGCCGTTTGTATTGATTGTCGCTCACGTTCTCGCGAAGGACCTTACTTGATATGTTAGTTCAGCTATATGTATTATTCTGGGTATGTCAATTCACCTGTCTGTATTTATCTAGATATTTTAGTTTAGCTATATGTATTTATCTGGACATGTTAGCTTAGCTATGTGTATTTGCCTGAATTTGTTAGTTCAGCTATATGTATTTGCCTGAATTGTTAGTCCAGCGATATGTATTTACCTGAATTGTTAGTTTAGCTATGTGTAATTATCGAGATATGTTAGTTTAGCTATTTGTATTTATCCGGATTTGTTAGTTTAGCTATATGTATTTATCTGGGTATGTTGGTTTAGCGATATGTATTTACTTTGGTGGGTTAGTTTAGCTATGTGTATTTATCTGGGTGGGTTAGTTTAGCTTTGTGTATTCATCTGGGTGGATTAGTTTAGCTTTGTGTATTTATCTGGGTGGATTAGTTTAGCTATGTGTATTTATCTGGGTGGATTAGTTTAGCTATGTGTATTTATCTGGGTGGGTTAGTTTAGCTTTGTGTATTTATCTGGGTGGATTAGTTTAGCTTTGTGTATTTATCTGGGTGGGTTAGTTTAGCTATGTGTATTTATCTGGGTGGATTAGTTTAGCTATGTGTATTTATCTGGGTGGATTAGTTTAGCCATGTGTATTTATCTGGGTGGGTTAGTTTAGCTTTGTGTATTTATCTGGGTGGATTAGTTTAGCTTTGTGTATTTATCTGGGTGGGTTAGTTTAGCTTTGTGTATTTACCTGGATATGTAACTTTGGTTATATGTATTTATCTGGGTGGATTAGTTTAGCTTTGTGTATTTAACTGGGTGGGTTAGTTTAGCTTTGTGTATTTACCGCTGGATATGTAAGTTTAGTTATATGTAGTTATCTGGGTGGATTAGTTTAGCTTTGTGTATTTATCTGGGTGGATTAGTTTAGCTTTGTGTATTTATCTGGGCGGGTTAGTTTAACTATATGACGGCCTATTTACCTGGGTATGTTAGTTTAGCAATATGTATTTATCTGGGTATGTTAGTTTAGCTCTGTATTTATCTAAATATGTTAGTTTAGCTATATGTATTCATTTCAATATGTTAGTTAAGCTTTGTATTCTTCTAGATATGTTAGTTTATCTATATGTATTTATCTGGATATGTTAGCTTAGCCATATGTATTTATCTGGGTGGGTTAGTTTGCTGTATGTATTTACCTGGATATGTAAGTTTAGTTATATGTATTTATCTGGGTGGGTTAGTTTAGCTATATGTATTTATCTGTATACGTAGTTTAGCTATATGTATTTCTCTGATATTGCCAAAGACCTAAGCCTCATATTTTGTGGATTATCCGGATTATGATCATGATCCGCATCCGGTTCAAATAAACAATCACTGTGGCGGGCAGAGGTTTGGATCTAATACACAATCACTGTGGCCGGCGGGTGTTTGAATCCAATACACAATCACTGTGGCCGGCGGAGGTTGGGATCAAAAACACAATCACTGTGGCCGCCGGAGGTTTGCAGTCCCTGACTGACTGTCTAGTATGGAATGAAATGTACGTTGCAAATAAAACGTTTTATCTCAAATTAAACAAATGTGATTAGTTCACACCCACATTAAGTGGGTGAAAATTTAAAATAAATGTCATAGCAGGTAAAATGTAAAAAAAAAATTGTATAACCATCACTCAAAGGACCCTCTGAGGTTCATATATTCGTATTGCTATTTTTATTTATTTAGGCCATTTGCATTTACTTGAGGTTGAAATTGCGGAAGCAATACATATCGCATGTTGATGAGAAATGACTCAGCAAGCACAAAACATTGCATAACGTTTGTACAACGCCGGCCCAACGTCTCCGACGTTGGTCCAGCATTGTACAAACGTTATACAAATGTTTTGTGTTTGCTGGGAGAAGGATCAATCCTCTGTAAATTAACATAGTTAAGAGGAGCTTAAAGACTATTATATGTGATTTACGGTCAATCGAGAAAATCAGTGCTTTGTTCGCCTTATTCATTATGTTTAGATGAATTAGAGCACTGATTTCGACTACAGTAGACATTCTGTGTTTTATTCAGCAGCTACATAACCCCTGATAACGAGCTGTTCACAGTAAACATATGCCTTTGATATTGAAACACTGCTATATATTGGGACAAGTGACTGAAAATTTTAATTGAATAGCTCAGTGATCTGATAGTTAAGAGGAGCTCAAAGACTATGTTATCTTTATTCCATCGAGAAAACCAGAGTTTTTTCTGCCTGATTCATTATATTTGGATCAATTCAGATTTTGGCTAAGATCACTTTACATGACAAAGTCTTTGGCTGGTAGATTTCCCCCAAAACGTGGTATCTATCATTTTGCATGACGGCACAGTATGGTTTATATTATAACAGTGTTGGATCACTGGGTAAAGTACATCAAGTGAAAAATACCTACAGAAAAATTAAGTTCTTAAACGTGCATTGAATTTGTTCAGAGTAGCGCAAAGAATTTAAAAAAAAATATAAAGTGCAAACACTTAACGGTTCTCCATAGCATTGTAAATTAGGGCAGTAATCCACATGCACAGGGCCATGTCGACCAATCTGAAGCCTGAGATATGTCGTAACTTGTATGAGAATACGGGCTCAGATACAAACGTGCAATATGTCGATGTATTCGTGATATCTTATTTATTTGCACTTAGATATCAGCAATTCCAGCTTCATTTAGCTAGCCCCCATCGTGTACATTATATTATTTGAAGCAACCCAAAGTTTGTAATCCATTTCAACCTTGTTATTTTATCAGTAGCTCTTTAGAAACTTATATTATAGAAATAGGATTAAACATTAATTTGGCGTTTAAATATAGCATAGATTTAGGTATATTGACTGTTTTAGCTGATTTTGATTTCAAAGAAAATATATATTTCTTGGCTTATCATGTTAACGATGCTGTGATCACAAAAAGCTTCAAGGTGGAAGTCCTATAAACCATCACAAATGTGCCGAGGCGCTTTACTGTTGGAGTCAAATTAATTGGTAGACTTGTTTTTATCTCTCTCTACAGTGTGTGTTTCCTCCAAGTATTCATACACATCTGGCTAATTGGACAGAATCCAGAGGCGAGTCTCTATCTGCAGCTATATACCGCCTCAGGCGATGTGCGAATAGGAGTAGGCTGCAAATACAATTAAACGTTGCAAAAAACCCTCTCCCAGCAAACACGAGGCATTTATCAAAAGTTGCTTTAACTCATTCCAAGCTTTAACTCATTCCAAGCTACTTCGACAGTACAGGACGGAGCCCGAGATAACTCGTGTTATCTGACGTCATAAAAAGTACATTTTTTTAAAAATGTCTCGTCCACAGAAACATGTATGTACTGAAAGTGCCGTCTTGAATGTGTTAATGGAGGGCCAGCGTCGTAGATGGTGGACCAACATTACAGCAACAGTTGATCAATATATCTTGTTTGCTTGGCTTATGATATTTTGGTTTGGTGAATACGACATCCACCAAAGTATAACATAAGAAAAACATTGTTGTATTTGTATTCGTGAAACACTTTTATGGGTCTCCTGATTTCACAGGCATGACATTTACATTTAAAGCTGGTGAATATTATTCTAGCAGCAGCTGGACTAAATTATTACATTTTTAATTGAAATAGAGCAATTTTTGCAGAATAAAAGTATAACAAGCTATTTGTGATGTAACTTTGCAATTGTTTACACACATTTTGCAGGGGTGGAATACAATACTTGATTCTGTATTTTAAATCGTGAGTGATGAACTCGAACACATATCATATATATTAAACAATACAGATCAAAGAGGCACTGCTGCTTCTGATATTTAATGTGTATCTTTGGACACCGTTTTCTTTCATCACATAGATATATCGCTTGAGGCATCACTAGTGCTTCACACAGTAAAATGCCGTGCACAGCCAGCATAGCTATTATTATCAAAGGAAGGAAAACCAGTTGGATGGATTCTGACCTCCATGGGTGACCTTTGCTCTTTCTTCTCATTGAGTGGCGCTGCTGACGCGTTCCTCAAATACCAGTGGTCCAAGGGCTGTAATATCGGCAGGACATAGTTACGCAAACAGAATATGCAGTCTTGGTTTAATGCTGGCCAACCGTCTGCTACGTCGGCCCAACATTAACCAAAGACCGAGTCAATAACTTGTGTTGTAGAGAGTCAAGCCAGCCATTGCTGAGACAACCCCAGAGCGTGAAGTTTCACTGTGTGATAATGCGAGAATCACTCCCTGTACCTTTTTTCATGCTGATCAATACCTTTGGCCAGAGCTGACACAATACAGACCCAACATGTACAACGTGAACCCATCACTAAGCCATCATTGAACCAGAACCAGTGTTTATCAGTCAGTTCCCGTGGCGTCGATGCGACGTTAACACTTCCCCATAAGATCCGCTTTTTTGTAATCTTACAAAGTTATGTGGCACATTTTTGTTGAAAATGTTACTTTTTTGTCATATGACTGTATTATGAGTTTTGTAACGTCCATCTGTTGCATGTGTTTTTTGTACTGTACCATATATTTATTCTTAGCGAATATAAAGAAGTATGATTTGATCCATGTCTACTGCCTGTCCACGGTATACCCTGGAGGTGTGGTTTATTCTACTTTTACTTATTATTGTTTTAAAACAACAATATCGTGCACATCATTATTGGCTGTGACACAGTGTAGGCCTATATGTGAGGTCAGTAGAGCGATATATGTTTATTATATATATCATTAAAGCTGTCAAACAATCAAGCAATCAAGCAAGCAAGCAATCAATAAATCAAGCAATCAAGCAAGCAAGCAATCAATCAATCAGGCAATCAATCAAGCAATCAATCAATCAAGCAAGCAAGCAAGCAAGCAAGCAATCCTCAGCATGATCATATGATCATGATTCAGGAGCTTAAGGCATGAAAGCCGGGCTAAATAGATGAGATGTAAATTCTATAAAATAGATTGAAGTCTCGAAACCCAGCTCGTATCAATGAAATGAACTAAATGGGGTTTGGGGCCACATTTGTGCTAAACTAGGCCAGGAGAACCTCCTGAGGATGGTGAGATGACACTGCTCTACAGACACAGAATTCGAAATTCGAGCCCTGGCGGTCTGAGGCCAAGCACGCTGCCTCTCGGTCGCGGAGGCTCCCCACGATAATAAAGTTTTATGAGTGAGCGGATAAAAAACATTTTATTTTGAAACTTGAAAGCCAGATTGGGGTACGAATTCGCGCTCTCCGAGTTTCCAAGCAAGCAGTTTTTCGCGCTCTCCGAGTTTCCAAGCAAGCAGTTTTAACCACTGCACCAGGACCCCTGCCATACCCAGCTCGTATACCGCACGGACACTCAACAGAAAAATAGTGTAGCAGAAAATAACATACTAAGTTAGATTAACATCTCAGGTTGTGGCCCACCATTGTGTCAGCATTGTATCAGCATCTCCTCTAATCACATTATATCATCCTTGTCTACATGCTGCACGGCTCAGGAGGCTTCCCTAATTCTCACCCGTTTCGTGTCGTATCTGGGCTTCTGAACAAGAGGGTGACAATCAAAACAATATTGTTATTATCAAACCAGTTGCATCGTGAAGGTTTAAAGAGATACCGGAATTGAAGTTGATGATCTAACTGCAAGTTATAGCATTGAATTGCAATACATCCTAGTATCTCAAGCAATATTAACTATTTTAAAACTACTATTTTATTCAGAGAATCGCTTTCTGCATGATGTCACCGTCACGTGGTCGCCTGTTTCCCTTCATTATCCACAAACACCTCCCATAATGCAACAGTAGCACTTCCCGTCATCCCCCGAGTCACGTGATACCTGTCTGCTGTGAACAAAGCCTGTTTGAGATCACGTGATACTAACACCTCTGGCGCCATCTATCAGGGCACAAAGGTGAGCGATGATAGGTGATCCTCGGGGAACCAACAAACACGAGACGTTTTTCTAATGTTGGTTTAATGCTGGGCCAGCCTCGGAGACGGTGGGCCACCATTAAGCCAGCATTGGGGGAATATCTCCTGCTTGCTGGTAGAGGTGAGCGATGATAGGTGAATCAGCAGACGAGCTGCATCTTTTATGGACGTCATTTTATCGCTGGTGTCCCTGGGGGAATCATGCAGCCGACTATATGTCCCCCAGGGCACCACACAGCAAATCATATGTGCACAGTCACTTTCTGACTTTTACCGAGACTGGGAAACGAGCCTCAAACCCTAGCGTGAAAGGCAGTGGTGCTAAACTCTACCCTAGGGCCCCGCCCAACGCACTAGGAAAAACTTCTGAGTGGTATAAAAAATAAAAATTCTTATTGGGACTTAATGACACTTTGTGTACAACTGTCGGACAGGACTTGGCCCTCAAAGCGCTAAATTAATTGATCCACTTAAAGTTGTGTCTCGCTAGTGAGACCCACAATTATAAAAGGTTGAAAATTACTCATAACCTATTTGTTTAATTGCAGAGCAAACATTTGCAAATCTAGTTGTTTAAACACCCATTTCATTCCAACCCAGAATTACTTCAACGTCTCGTCTTTGGTGGACATTTGTCTGCGCGAGTAGCTAATTGTGATAAATTATAGATTCAGGCAGGCTAATAATGAAAGTAAATTATCAAAGGTTTGAAATATAGATATGGCATGATGTTGGTCCAGTGCGTCAGATGTGATTGCTTTGAAGTGTTCGTGCCCATGTGTTTTCACAGAAGAACCTCTCTCATATGTCAGAACTGATACTGCCACAAGACGGAAGAAGAAAGCTCCGTCATGGGAATACTGAAGCCTGTAAGTGATTACTGTATACCCCATTATTAATTGGAGTACATAATATTTATCGAAATCAGTCCGAGGCAATTTTAGCGTCCATAAAATTTAAGCACATGCCTGAAGTCAGATCATTTCATATCATGCCTTATGTTATTAGTCTCGTATGTAACTAGTTAGCGACCATGAATATTAGCGATGAATCGCGGAAGTCGCCAAATTAAAAGGGAAGCCACCATAATGTGGTATACAGCAAACACGATACATCCACCCAATGTTGGGCACTGCTGGTCCACGACGTCTACGACGCTGACCCAGCATTGGATGCATGCCTCATGCTTGCTGGGATATATTCCAACATAATTTTTGAAAGCAATACAAGATTTATGATGATGAATATACAAAATACTTGAGCGGCACATAGACCTTCAATTTCTATTTACATCTCAATATCTCCTGTTTGGTAAAACTGTGTGATAAGATATACATCTAGAGGCCGCTATTAGCATTTTTGCTTTATCTTTAATATAAAAAATTGAGTGAAAAATGACCATTAAATTTACTAGATTGCGAAAAAATTCAACAAATATAAGTAACTTTCACTCACTTGAAGTTGTCGGTCGCTGTAGCAAAACACAACTTCAAGTGGACGAAAATTTCATGACCATAACGTCCGGCAGTAATTCTAACTAGATTCAGACGCTGGTGTTGGAAGCTTGATTTGTGCGTCTTCAGGACCCTCCCATATTGCGGTTATGTGTCGCGCATAACACTCCAAAATAGTTATGGGTTATAAAACAAATGTAATAACATGTGTTACAAAATGTACATACCTCCATCTGCCATATCACATCCCTGGACAAATCTCCTCATCTGAAGTTGGATAGCGGTGCTAGAGTAACATGTGAAACACTACACATCAACAGATGTAACTCATTGAATCCAAGCAAGTGATCCCGACTCATGTATTTATGTGATGTACACATCAGAATGTGTTAAAACCAAGAAAACGTGTTGTTGAGCGATCTCAGCTGCATGATATAATAACATCTCCATTAAGACGAGTACCTAATTAATCCCAAAAAGTCGTAAATGACTTATGTTTAACATTCCACCGATTACGACAGCTACGTTATAGCAAAATATAGTTTATATATATAACAGTCACGAAAGTAGCTGTGTTTTCCAAGCAAGTGAAGCGACCTCTCAGAAGCAACTGCGAGCTGGATTCAGTTGGCAACAGCAATGACCGGGATAGCCATAAAAATAGGTCTGATGGCAACGCTAATGTGTGCAGATACATGTTTTTCCACGCCACGGCCTAGCACTATTTAAATGTTACGCTAACTTCTTTAATGTACGCCCAACATTGCGCCACCATTGGCTTAATGCCGGGGATGTGTTATAGGATAACAACCTCGTCAGCCTTATTCTGACTCCCTGGTCTGAGATATATGTAGCTCTTGCGGAGATAGATCAGTCAACTCTACCTCTCTGCTCAATGTAGCCTACAGGTGAGTGAGTGAGTGAGTGAGTGAGTGAGTGAGTGAGTGAGTGAGTGAGTGAGTGAGTGAGTGAGTGAGTGAGTGAGTGAGTGAGTGAGTGAGTGAGTGAGTGAGTGAGTGTGATTGTAAGTGAATGTGTGATAGTCTGGGGGCAGCAGGCCGTTTTTATCTCAAACCTTCCGATGACCGGTAACAATCATTTCTCAGCGGTGTTGATGCACAACACCATCTAGATTAAGAATCCTTCGGGTGTACTGATTACACTGGCTTTTCAAATTCCAAGATGGCGGCGAAAATGGCCGCCATGGGCTATGCTTTGTCATAACTTCAGAACTGGTAGTCATAGAGATGTGATTTTGGTGTCTGACATATGGTTTTCGGGGTCAAAGAATGCATTTCTGATGCGTATTTAACACTAAAATGCATTAAAAGTCAAAATGGATGTTTAATGGAAGATGGTGTTTAATTGGTCCGCCACATCCTGCCGATGGTTGTGTCATAACGTCGTAACTATTAACCATACAGATGTGAGTTTGGTGTCTAACATATGGTTAGTTAATTTCTGATGCGTATTTAACACTAAGCTGAAAAATACCTCCAAAGGTCTGAATTATCTGACCTGAAGTAAAATAACAGTATTTTTGCTATTGATGAAAGTGTATTTTATGGTCATGGTATGTATATCAGTGCTGCTATGCGTGCATTATGATAGCATGGCATGCCAGTGGTGCTGTAAGTGCCTTTATTATCGATATGGCAGGTCAGTGATGCTATAAGTGTCAGAGGTTCTGCTTGCCATTGACCTAGTCAGCTGGTCAGCAGAGGGGCAGGCCACATTGTCATCGCCAAAAGAATGTTCCCAGACGTAGAAAAGGCTAAAAGTAGCCCTCGTGCAAAATTAGATTACCTCCAAGCACTCTCTACTTTAAGGCGACGTCTCAGTGTGTGAGTCTGGGTGTGTCATCACTATGTCATCCGTATGTCATCATGTGTGTCATCGGTATGTCATCTGTATGTCATCTGTATGTCATCGGTATGTCATCCGTATGTCACCGGTATGTCATCTGTATGTCATCTGTATGTCATCTGTATGTCATCCGTATGTCATCGGTATGTCATCTGTATGCCATCTGTTTGTCATATGTTTGCCATCTGTATGTCATCTGTATGTCATCTGTATGCCATCTGTGTGTCATCTGTATGCCATCTGTTTGTCATCTGTTTGCCATCTGTATGTCATCTGTATGTCATCGGTATGTCATCCGTATGTCATCATGTATGTCATCTGTATGCCATCTGTTTGTCATATGTTTGCCATCTGTATGTCATCTGTTTGCCATCTGTATGTCATCTGTATGTCATCGGTATGTCATCCGTATGTCATCATGTGTGTCATCGGTATGTCATCTGTGTGTCATCAGTATGTCATCAGTATGTCATCCGTATGTCATCAATATGTCATCCGTATGTCATCTGTATGTCATCTGTATGTCATCTGTATGTCATCTGTTTGCCATCTGTGTGTCATCTGTATGTCATCTGTATGTCATCTGTATGTCATCTGTTTGCCATCTGTGTGTCATCTGTATGTCATCTGTATGTCATCTGTATGTCATCTGTATGTCATCTGTAAGTCGTCGATATGTCACCCGTATATCATCTATATGTCGTCGTAATGTCATTCGTATGCCGTCGCTATGTTATCTGTATGTAGCAAAATGTTATTTGTATGTGATCAGTATGTCTCCCGTATATCATAATACTGATACATGTTGCGATCATAATATAGACAGATAACTTATGGAGGCTGACACATGGGGATCACATAATGTATTGTGCTCTCAAAGTAATTCTTAATATACCGCTGAAGCATTGTGTTCACTTACTTGGCCCTGAGAGTTGCAAATAACTAAAAATATTTTATGTCAATTCAAGCAGACAAAATGTATTTTCGAGCTGCTCTTTGCATGGCCACCACCTCAGTCTGCCCCGGGACGCTAGCCGTGATGCTGGTATAATTTCATGTCCGAGCTGCTCCCTAAAAGTTATCATATTTTACGCTGCGCTGTGTATATGCCAGCAGCGTGTATTCCAAGTGTTCTTTGATATATACCTTTACCTTATATTTAACATTGTTCATATGACAGCATCTTGTCTACTACCTGCGTATGCAACCTATCGCAATGCTCAGTTAATAGACTCGCTGCTGTCATATTTAAGTTCTAAACGCCACATTGTCTTCAGTGAACCAGTTATAACAGTTTCATACCGTCACAGTACATTTTTTCTTGCCCTGACTTCCACTTAAATGGATCTACACTGACTTGAATCACACGACGGAGCGCTGCGCCCCCTCCACCCCGCACCAACTACAGCAGCCTGCACGAAACCAGTCATCATGTCACCACTTAGCGAACGAAACCTCGTATTACTATTTTGTATCTGTTTCAATTGCTTAATAAAATATGTTTATACAAAAAAAGCAAACAAATAATAAAATTTTGCTGAATCGAATAAAAAAAAGGTGTAGGGCGGTGCAAAGGCAAAAGCAGTAACTGCTTACTTTACCAGTAAGTAGTTACTGCTTTTGGTTTTACAAAGCGGTGTAGTGAGTGGCGGGGCTCATTAGACAGAGAGCATGCGTGGGTTTTCACGTGTAGTGTAATAGAGCTCATTACAGCGTACGTGGGTTTTTATTAGGGCAATTTATGGGTTCATTGGGAGCACAGATAACTCTAATACAGCTATATTAGTCCCGATACAGTTACCTGCGCCAAATTCTGTGACCTACAATCAAATGTAAAACGGTTTGATATTGATCGAGAATCGTTCAAAAGATCTATTATGGGGAACATTTTGTTAAAGTGGTGTATATGGAGCTCATTTGGGCTGCCTCGTTTAATTTAACATAAGTTATGCAACGTAAGTCAGATATCAAATTCAATTCACTTAACACAAAATATCTAATTCACCAAGGCCGTTCTGCGCATTCATTTGATATAACACACATGATCTAAGGAATATTTTTTTCTTGATACTGAGGTAGACATTATGAGGGAAATAATGATATACCGTGATGTGTGCATAGTAAGATATGCAAAGGGTGTTCATTTGAGAGCGGTATTGGAAAATACAGCACTCGTCCAAGGAATAAGGTGTGAGCCTTTAGGCGAACACCTTATTCCTTGGACAGGTGCTGTATTTTTCCAATACCGCACGAAAATGAACACCGTTTGTATTTTCTCACACGATTGTCGAAAATTTTCAACGGCGCAAATAAGTGTACAGTTGACCGATATGACAAACGACCATAAGACCCGCCGCTCACCTGCTATACAGCATGCATGCATACACCATGTATAGGACTACATGTAGTACAGCGGAGTGCGGTATCGGCTGATATCGCTATACGTCTCATAGTGGAAACACCACCAGTGAGTGTGATAATAGTAGCAGAATAACGCTTGACGTCTCTTCCGATAAGGGGTTCTGGGCATGTCTAGGGGCTCTATCCTAGTGTCCTAGGAGAACAGAGACTTCTCAGGGTGAATAAATGTTTTCTAAGGGTGAGTGAATGAATGTCAACGGGTTATGTCGCTTTTTACACAAATACTCTTCCGAGTGACATCAAGGGTTATTTATTTGGCACAGCTCCGAGCGCAGTAGGCCTACTCCACTCTCAAGACATTAGAATAGTTCGGAGCAGTGCAATTACATAGCTGACATTCGACGCATTCGAGCATTCGAGCACAGTAATTTCGGGTTACACAGTTGACATGATGGTGAAATGATCCACGACGAAATCACGTTTAACGGTTGGATTATATTGTACTAGGACTTTTTGTGAAATATTACTCATTTGTACAACTACGCGCGACTATACTTGTTGTAAATCCGTTTTACTCGCCGTTTAAATCGCATTTGTCTTCGACGGTGATCCAACATTAAAACAACATTAGGAATGCAATGTGTGTGTAAATATCAAGATTTGCAAACTCTTGGTCTGGAATGAAACATAATCGAACTTTAGCTGTTGACACTTGTACTGCTACACATTCAATCCAAGTTAAATCACTGAATTCGATAAAACAATTTGCGATGCTCAATTGATCAAATAATTAAATTCGGGAAAAGTCCATTGTGCTAAATTAATTATTGAAATATATTATCGTCATTTGAAGATGCAAATTGTGTCAGCAATTCCAGCTTCAAATGAATGAAAAAGAGCAAAAAACAAACTTCGTGTTTGTTGTTTTCATTTCAAACGGACAAGTGTTAATAAATTAAAGGAGTAGTCCACTGTGTACGAACATCGGGACAAATCTGTACTCAGAAAGCACCACGCTGATTACATAAATAGAGTGGTCTATAGCTTTAAGACGATATGTAGGATATGTAGGATAATAATATAGGTCTTCGTCGAAGATATTTTCGGTTTAAATTACTAGATCGCGTTCAAACAAAGGCATCAATTTTTGTCTAGCAAAATATCTACACAGGGTCATATGAAACACTCATACAAGTGACACTCTGTTTGCTAGGGCTTTGTATGTCTTGACCAGATGATATATGTTACCCTGAAAACCAGAAACTGCAGTTATCGCCATGAATACGACATTTAGGCAAATTAATAAGACCCTGAATATCACAATGGCAACGGAGATTGATCCATGCACAGAAACGCCAGATTAATTGTGTAACGTTGTTCCAGTGGTGGTATAATGTTTGGTCATCGCCGGAGGTGCTGGGCTAGCAGTATTCCAACACCAAGATTGCACAAATTTCCAGGCAATTTCCGATTTGAAGCGAAACTAACAGTTCACACGTCAACGTATACATTCACACTATAAGCCTACGTCAGTCACTACAGTTTTGCAGGGTATCATAAATTAAATTAAATGAAAGGAATATAGTAAAGCAGCCTTGAAGATCTCTCACGACGTGTGCCCCAGAAGGCAAAGGAGAAAACAAGAAAAAAACATTACCAACATAGAACTACTGTGTTAATACTGTGTTATTACTTTTTGTCTATGCACAGTAAAATTCCCTTCTGCTATCACTAATAACGTGAATATATAAATAGGTACAGTGAATCCCCCCCCTCCCCCTGCTCTTAAATCACTAGTGTTGATCAAGGTACTGGGATTATGCAGTATAATATCGAAATTTATTTAGTTAGATATAAAGCAGCAGACATTATTTTGATAGAATGGTCTAAAACCCTCAAATAGTGCAACACATATATTAACCCAGATCCTTAACCCTTTATTAAAACACACCACTACATTCTTTGTTTTGTTTGACCACTACATTCTAAGCCGGGAATGGAGAGTTATTGTTGATCAAGTACAGATCAATTATCATGGTAGGCCTTTGGAGCTATAATCAGTCAGGGTTGACCAGGCTGTTTATTATGAGGGATCCTCATAATGGTCGGATGTGTTTTGAGTCAGTTAAAACCCTCGGAGCTCAACATTCTTATAGCTGTGAAAAAAGCCTTGGCCTCGGCCTTTTCCACAGCTAAGAATGTAGAGCTCCGAGGGCTTTATCCTATACATCTTGACTGTGGTTGTTTTTAGTCCGTTTTATTAGCCGAATAAACCACACTGGTAATAGGAACAAAAGGTGTGTTTAAACATCAGGATTTGCAACAATTTGGTCTCAAATTAAACTAATATCAGCACTTTTCACCCACTTGAAGTTGTGCGTCGCAGTGGCGAGAAACAACTCACCTGAATAACAAGCGGCCAGGTAGATGGTGTCAGATCCCATGGTGTCCACACATGGTAACAAATCCTGCACCGGTTTTTGATATATTGCGTGCTCTAACTAGCTGCCTCTAGCGACGTATGAACCCTCAGCTCAGATATATTTCTTGTGCATTGATGAGTACAGATTTGCGGATAGTAGCGACGTCTGCTTGATGTCTGACATTCTTAGTGCGATAAGGATCAGCGGATCCAGGTGCGATCTACAGACAACAGGCATTGCAATTGGTCCGTGGTCCAAGCTTAGGCGTCGTTTTTAGATGTTGGGAAGCAGATGCGACTGTTTCAACTTACGTGTTGTATCTGCACCGCTTTTTTTGCGTGCTCTATTTGCGCTCCGCTCTGCTCGGCTCCACATGGCTCGCTTCCTGTCTCTGGCGACACATGCGGCTAGAACAGCATCCACTACCTTCAACTGCAATGCTGCTGTTGTCTTCTAGTAACATCAGCTACAGCAACAGTAGCTGTTGTCGTCTCAATAGCAGAAGTTGGAGTTGCTGTTGTCTTAGCCAAACCAGTCCTTGCCAGTCCACAGCAAGCATACACAATGCATTCACCCAATTCTATTTCACTGTTGGTCCACCGTTTTTCGACGCTGGCCCAACATTTAAGCAGCTTTAGAAGTGAATGTCTCGTGTTTATACTTGCTCAGTAGCTGTATCCGCCAATATAATAGCGCCAGCGGCAATGATGTTGATGTTTAGCACACGCAGCCGCAGCAACAGCTTTGGCGCCGACGACGTTTTTATTTAAATTGCAAAGTGATAGAAAATAATTATTTTGATAAAAAGTTACATGAATGAAGGGATAAAAATATGCTATCTGCATTTTAGCAATTACATTCAAATATTATTCATGAACAAATATGTAAAGCTACGGTCCCACGAGGCTTTTTTAGCCTCCCGATTCTTTGCAAAAATGTGGGCATCGCCAGGGCGGTGCCACCATGCACCAGTAATTTGACGAATGATCTGGAGCGTACGCCAGTAATCACAATGCTTCGCCAATGCTTCAGGATATCGAGAAAAATTTCAATACATGCATCGAAATTTTCTCCCGATGTTTCAAAAACCAACAACCATCGGCGATATATGGCCGGCGATATATCGCCAAACAGTGCCGAGCAGTCGGCGAATATTCGGCGAGGTACACCAAGGTTCAAAATGTCCCAGGCACATCGGCGACACATCGGCGATGTTCTAAACATGCTCGTTTGAACATATGCGATATATATTTGATGTGATGATATGGCCGATGGTTTGGTGATCCATCGAGGATGCTCGCGAACGGTTCTGTGAAGCGGCGATGCTTTGCTAAGGGTCTACGGTCCTTATATATATTTTCAGAGTCTGACGTATTAAGACGGTCCCCGCGCCGAAAGGGTTAATGTTGGTCCACCGTCTATGGCGTCGGCCCAACGTTAAACTAACATAAGCCTCCCAACTCCACACTCGACAGATCACATTCACTGGAAGGTCAAGCCGCCATGTCACGTGGGCAGCTTACAAGGTCACGTCCTATGCGCAGCCGCACTGCTACATAGACGTCTTCTTCCGTTTCCGTTGGACCACATGTCACAGGTGTATCCAATCCTAGATTTGCCAATGGCATACAGATGACACATAGATCGATAACCAACTATTCAATCCCCAAGTGATGTCATACAAAATAAATGTTTAATATGTCTTGCTAACCATAACTAACGTTAGTAACCTGTAACAAAACAGTGTTTTATAATAATTTAGCTTGGGGGTTTTGTCAAGTTAAAACAATTCCAAAAATCCCAGAGAAACTCGGAAGTGGGTGGGTGGGTCAAGCCCCAGCTCGGATGATAATTTTTTTTGGAAAAGTTGTGTTTTTTTGTGTTTTTTTTGTGGTGTTTTCATGTTTCCAAATGTTTCAAAAAAAAAAATTGGATAGGGGGAGGGGGGGGGGGGTATGTGGTGACTGAATAATCCGAGTTTTTCTGGGATTTTTGGATTTATTTCAACTGGACAAGACCCCTTGGGCATGCAGACAAAAACCATGTTTGTTTAAAAAGTTAATTGCAATTATTATACTTTGTTTTGAAGATAGCTTACTCACTAAATCAAAACAACTCACCAACTGACGCCTATCCCATACCTGACATTGCTTTATTATCTAAATTAACTATAGAATGATAAAGCTACGGAAACATATTGAACATTGTGATGGTTTAAAATACTCAATGACGTTAAATTATTATATTTTAGTCTCATTAATGTAATCCCAATATCAGGCAATCATTATTACAGCCACTTTTGAAATTCCGGCAGAGTAGTGTAACGGAACGTATAACGCAGTGGGACTGTTAGATATCAATCACCCAGCGTCCTATATTGACCTTGGACATGACGAGACGTGAACTATTAATCAATCACCCAGTGACCTATAACGACCCTGGTCATGATTAACATAGGTTTATCTGGAATTACCTGTTGTGATTTACATTCAACGTGATCGGAAACCTGGACGCACTGAGTATACTAGATGAGACTACACTAGAAACGCCCGCGTTTATAGTGCGATGAAACGTAATGCAATGCAATGCAATGCAATGCAATGCAATGCAATGCAATGCAATGCAATGCAATGCGATACAATGCAATGCAATGCAATGCAATGCAATGCGATGTAATACAATGCAATGCGATGCAATGCAATTCAATGCAATGCAATGCAATGTAATGCAATGCAATGCAATGAAATGCAATGCAATGCAATGCAATGCAATGCAATGAAATGCGATACAATACAATGCAATGCAATGCAATGTAATACGATGCAATGCAATGCAATGCAACGCAATTCAATGCAATGCAATGCAATGCAACGCAATGCAATGCAATGCAATGCGATGCTATGCAATGCAATACAATACAATGCAATGCAATACAATACAATGCAATGCAATGCAATGCAATGCAATGCAATGCAATGCAATGTAATGCAATAAAATTAAATGAAATGCGATGCAATGCGATGCAATGCGATGCAATGCAATGTAATACGATGCAATGCAATGCAATGCAATGCAATGCAATGCAATGCAATACAACGCAATGCAATACAATGCAATGCAATGCGATGCAATGCAATGCAATGCAATGCAATGCAATGCAATGCAATGCAATGCAATGCAATGCAATGCAATGCAATGCAATGCAATGCAATGCAATGCAATGCAATGCAATGCAATGCAATGCAATGCAATTATCTGCAATGTAATCCAATGTGATGTAACGTAATAATGCAATGTAATGTAGATCGATGCTATGCATATCTGTGTAATATATATATATATATATATATATATATATATATATAATGTAATGTAATACAATGTAATACAATTGTTGTTAGCACCACGCAGACACAACTTCCAAACCAAATCAGTTGAAAAACTAAATAAAGCAATTTAATTGTTGAGTGAATATTGCTTTATGTCGCTTTCTGCATAATCATAGCAATATCGCAACAGATTTTAATTGTTGAACCTTGATCATTTAGTGACTGGACTACAATGCAATACAATAATATAAATTAATATATAATGGTGACGTGTAATCCAGCAGGACGAAACTCAACGCAAAAATATGCAATGAAAATGGCTCACCACATTACGGTTTCCGCCACGCTATAACTGTTTTGTTTTGATAGCTAACTTCGTCATCATAGATATCTCACGTGGAGCGTTTGTATCATTTATATTAATAAATAAACAAATTCAAGCACTGTAGACTTCCTATTCTGTGAAACGCAGTGACGTCACCGGAAACCGTTTTGAATGGGAACTCGGTGAAAACAAAGTTATATAGGACCCCTTCCACATACTTCATTGTATTAGCTAGCTCGGCGACAACAATGGAGGTCAAGGCTTTTCAGTCTCACAGAATATTATACATGTGCTCTGGGCACAGAGCAGCAAGTAAAGTGCAAGTAAAGTAGTGAAGTGCAAGTAAAGTATCAACAAGTAAAATTTGTCACAAGTTGAAATTATTCTATACGCCTTAATTCATATTTTGTATTTTCATAATTATGCAACTGATTACCATGTTCGTTTTATATAATAATCGATTGCTGACTATGCTGATGGTTTCAAATGGAAAAAACCCTTTGACCTCCATGGTCTATACGAAAGTATTTCAGCGCCCTGATGGCTAAAGTCTCTGGATGAAATATACAGACCTGATATCAGATGATAAACTATTTACATTTACATTTGTCTTACTTAAATCAGGTTTCAAAATATACTACCGTTTTATTCTTCTGACTTAATTTCATACTTTTTGCTACCTCGCAATCTTTATTACCCAGTCATATGGACCACATTGTTAACAGTTAAAATGTAATACGATGTTAATATTATTTCTAGAATTCCATACTTGTTCTTGCCTCAAATACCACTGTTTATGACGAGTGTCACAGTATTAGGTTATGGTATGGTTTGTGGGAAGCCATTATCGATACAATGATTTCACTCATGTCAACCCCTATCACTGTTTATGACGAGTATCACAGTATTAGGTTATGGTATGGTTTGTGGGAAGCCATTATCGATACAATGATTTCACTCATGTCAACCCCTATCACTGTTTATGACGAGTATCACAGTATTAGGTTATGGTATGGTTTGTGGGAAGCCATTATCGACACAATGATTTCACTCAGGTCGACCCCCTATCACTGGTTATGACGAGTATCGCAGTATTAGGTTATGGTATGGTTTGTGGGAAGCCATTATCGACACAATGATTTCACTCAGGTCGACCCCCTATCACTGGTTATGACGAGTATCGCAGTATTAGGTTATGGTATGGTTTGTGAGAAGCCATTATCGACACAATGATTTCACTCAGGTCGACCCCCTATCCAATGCTGATAAAGTGCTGGCTCAATGTCTGCTAGTTTGGACCATCGTTGAAACAACGTTAGATAGATTGTCTGTTTTGTGGAATTACATGAGAAGCAGCATTAAGGAAAGAGATTAGCCCAATTCACGATAATCGCTCACAAATTAATGCTACCAGGTGGAGTCAGGGAAGTGAAAGCGGCACAGAAAACAGATAAATGGCCAAATTTATACGAATAACACGAATTTGCTGTTGGGTTGAAAACACTGGCTCAACGTTGACACAATGATGGCGCAACCACTCCACCTTCACCCCATTGCTTAAACAACGCTCCATCGCAATCTTGTGTAAATTAGGGGAGTCCAGTATGATTGGATAACAGGATGTATGTCAGACGACAAGACGAGTGATAAACCTTTAAGGTTACAATGTAAACGTGAGGTTGATTAACAGGATGTATGTCAGACTACAAGATGAATGCTAAACCTGAATGTAAGCGTGATTGGATGACAAAATGTATGTCAGACGACAAGATGAGTGATAAACATTAATTTTGTCTGATATATTTTTTCTATTTTTAAATCCGCACATTTTCCTTCACTTTGAGGTGGGAATAATGTATGTCTGGTAGATCTGTAATCCCTCAGTGTAGCTCATAAAAATTTAGGCTATTTTACTAATCGCTCTAATGGCTAAGGGAGCTAGAAAGAAACAGCAATATAAATATTGCCAGATGCACTATTAAAATTCAAGATATTTCGCAAAAAAAAATCACTGGAAATATTGAAAATTCTACAGTAGACCTGATATGCCTACCTGTCACTAGAAGTTCAGTTAATCAGCGTCAGAGTGACATATGAGATAAATCGGGTCTTCTTGTGGTATTAACGGAGAAGTAAATAATTTCTTTTGGATTAATTTCTGAGCTTCGCACATATATTTAAGGATATGATTTATCTTTAAAACAATAAAATATATGTCTGTCTGTCTGTATTTAAGGTTATTTTGCTGGGCCAATGTCGTGGGAGACGGTGGGCCAACATTAAACCAGATTATATAACCAGGTTATAATGAAATTAAATACTAATAGTAAAGTGTTTTAAATTGAAAGTGAATGAATAAATGGATAAATGATTGGCGTTTCAGTACACATATAGTGTGCACATATAGGCTAAACTGGGCCAGGAGAACCTCCTGAGGGAGGCTCCCCACAATACTGATTTTTTACGATTGAGCGAGAAAGAAAAAAATGGTTTCTTTGAAACCTGAATGCCAGAGCGAGGGGACGAAAGAATTTATCGTAGGCTGGCAATAAAAACTTGCCAAGAAATAATGCTGTACTTGAATGTATTAAACAAAGGGTACCAACATACAACATCATGGATTGGATTTGGGAGGCCACTTCTTGGAGGGAGGCCCGGTGCCTGGGCCCCACCCTGGATCAGTGCAACACATTATACCTGTTACAGAACAAAATTAATATGATTCTGGAAAGCAGATATATTTCATCAAAAGATCGTATGACAAGCGAACTGGTCTGTTTAGCGTCCGAGAAAACATGAGGCATTGACTCAACGTTGGTCTACTGTTGGGCCATCGTCTACAACGCTGAACCAACAGTAAACCAACGTTAGGTCAACGCCTCATGTTCGCTGCTATGTCACACAGTTATCAGGTTATATCATGCAAAACGATTCCTGTCCCTGCCTCAGATTAGATGTATCTCATTGATCTGACCAGTGTCGTCATGCAGAATACCAGAATATATATCGCTACTAGGCCCCCTATTAATTCTGTTTTTTTTATATCGATACAAATCTTGCCGGCAAAAAACAATGAGAGCAAAAATCGACGACTGAGACACAATTGGAGCGCTGGAGTATCCCAAATGGTCGACAAGAAACCATGTGAAAAATAACAATCTCAGATTACATATGCTGTGTTCTAGAATAAGTTAAAGCGACACTATCAAGCACTATTATTTTTATTTTGGCTCCTTGATATGTCCATAATATGTCAGCATGTCCATAGAATAGAATTGAATACGTGTTTTAAATTTCGGGGTGCGCATTTAAAAGAGAAGTAAGTGCGTGTTGACATAGTATGGATATATTACGGAGCCAAAAATGATGATTTTTGGTGTGATTCTGTCGCTTTAAAAGGCATTCGCTTGAACAGAATGAAGGATTGAAGCCAACAGTCGGAACAATAATTATATTTTCAGACGACAAAACGAACATAATATAATCCTTGCAAACATGAGACACTTACACTGTGTTGGTTTAATGTTAGGCCACCGTCTGTGACGTTGGCCCAACATTAAACCAATGTTGGTCGCGAATAAGGAGCGTGACACAGAATATAAGGCTGGTCTGTAATAAAGGGGTCCGGCAATATGGATGAACTTTATAGGGCTGATATTAGCGTGAAAGGCATTGAGACAAGATGAATGCTACACTGAGTCTACCTTGGATATGAAAGGTTGTATCTGCCACTTTACAAAGTGGCAGGTACACCCTTTCATATCCAAGGCGACGATTTATGTATTTCAGGTTAGTTTTCTCATATCGACATCTCAATAATTGGGATGATTAGAGGCCGTGGGCTGCAGTTTGAAAAATTGCAAAGTGAAACGACATCGATAAATGTTAGATGGATTGATTAAATTCAAATAAAGCTTGTTAACACATGTCAAGAAGATGTTACCATGGATAGGTTGGCATCATAATACGGATGTTTTTGTGATATTCAATTTGAGATTTTACGCCAGTGTGTTATTCACCATGAAATGAGCGCTACGGCAACAATTCTCATAGCATAACGTCATTTACTCAAAATATGCCATGTGGTGCATTGGTGTAACATGGATAAAGATTTATGATCATTATGTGTATTAATATATATTAATAACATATCAAGTGTTTTAACCATTTGCGTCATTTATTCGAAATATGCCATGTGGTGCATATGTGTATCAAGAACAAAGATTTATGGTAATTATATATATGAATAAAAATATTAATAACATATCAAGTGTTTTAACCCTTTGGTCACTAAGTTTTTTTAATTTATTTTTCACTCACTTGAAGCTATGTCTCACTTGCGCGATCCACAGCTTTAAGTGAATGAAAATAAAAAGATCTGTTAAAATAAGATATTTTTTTAATTTTACGGTTATTTTTTCTGACTTGTTTGACCAGTACCAATGTATGCATTAACATACAAAATGCTCGGAAATTAAAAAAACACAAAATAAATAATTTGATCATTAATTATTATTTGCACTAAGCTTAATTAATTGTCTGCAAACACATAATGAATGACTCAGATCAAGGTATGATCAGCTAATATGCTGATCGAAATAAACCTCTGCAGAACACATAAAATAGGAATTGTCATTGATATCAGTGTTACTTCCACTTCGCTGGCTGACAACGGCACCAATATAACACGCTGTCTGTGGGGCTGGGATATGAGGTCCAGGACCCACGACTATATGTCTTGTTTTGTTAGCTCCTAGAAATGTCTTCAGATCTAGAAGAGATCCAGATTGAAAAAAAAAACTGCGTGAAATTCAGAAAAGGGATGGTAGTGACTATATATAGGTATTATCGACCATAGTCAGCCACACAGTGTATGCGGCTTGAAGAAACATTTTATTCATAATCATAAATGATAAGTTACTTAATGACATAATTTATTATATCGTCCAGTTATTTGAATAACTTAGTACGTACGTTTTAAAATCGTATCTTTTTAATTCCTCTTAAGATGAAGATGGCGAAAGCAATTTCGATAGGAAGGTGAAAAAAAGATATATCTGAAGCCCAAACCAGATCACGAAAATTGAGTGGTAAATGGTGGTGGAATCTCAAAGAAAAACCTTAGATTGATCGCCTGTCTGAAGCGATACATTGGACCACAGGGCCATACATACCCTAGACAGCGGAAAATACACGGCACACAGAATGAGAAATGCTGACCAGATGTTGTTTTATTGTTGGGCCAATGTCGCAGACATTTTTTCCTAAATTGGGATAATCTTAATTTTAAGATTCTTAGTGGGATGGGCCTTAGGTTTTATTGGTTTCTAGAGAATGTTTTTCATTAAAGAAATTAAGATTTATTTCAACTTTTTCTGATGGAAATGAGAGACAGTTAAGTTAATCTTGAGTTTAGGATTCTCAGTGGGATCGGCCTCATGTACTCCTGGCCGGTATTATTAAATAAATGACACAGATCGTAGGCTTATGATGACCCTTGAAGTTGTATAATATACCACACTACGAGAAGTGTTTTACCATTATGTAATGCTGCTACGAAAATACAACGTGTTTGCCATAAAATAACTCAATGGACAAAGTGGCAACAATGTCACAAACGAGGCTAGTAGAGCCAAAAAGAGACTCGGACGATCCGGCTTATAAGCCAGGTGGCCAATAAGCTGCTGGGTTCTTGTTCTCAATCATGGTTTTCAATTTCCTCTCGGCTTTGGCGGATCGTGTAGTGTTGACCGGCTCAATGAAAGTGGAAAAAGCACTCCAAGCTCTACTGCATTATTGTCCTGCACAGCACCTGGTGATATTCTTGTTATATATGCGACAAGAAAAAAATGCAGATACGACCATTTATTTATCATATACGACAATTTAATTAAAGGATTTTTGTCGTGATTACAATTCAGATCTTATTGACGACTGTTGACTTATCTAGATATTATTGCATCTGGGTAGCATTGATAAACATTGAAACGATACTATGTCGATGTATCGTGGGGAGATCCACTGGGTCGGGTACCGTCTCCTCGCGGCCGAAGTGAATCGGCAGCACTCGGAGTGTGTGTGTATATAAAGTCTTTTATCTTAGTGTGTGTGTATATAAAGTCTTTTATATGGTCGCAAATTTCATTCGAGCAGGTGTGAAATACTTCTTTAGCACTTTATTTCTACATGTTGCAAACAAACTATTAGCATAAAATATCACATGTCCAGCCCATACGTTTAACCTGGCATCCAATTCTTGCTTACCTTAGCTTTTGGCAATATCCTGGCACTAAAATATCACCAGAATGACAAACACAGAAGTAGCAGATCCCACATGCTGGCACACTGATCACAGTGACGTTTAAAACACTCAAGGTTCTAAATAGATAAAATTGTAATACATAACTATGCCTGATTTAACATATGCAGAATATAATCATTTTATACTGTCCTATATATGATAATCTAAAATCAACCTTACATTGTGAGAAGCAAATTATCTGGTTATCATTTGGAAAAAAATTCAGTGTATCAAATTATTATCCAAAATGGTGTGTAAATGTACACGATCATCACATAAATGCTATTTACAAATTGTTATCCAAATTTAGCGAGAAATATATCACATAAAAAAATTGTATTTGAGCATGTTTAAACCTGAAAAATAAAATTTTGATTGTTTTAATATGTAGAGTAACGCAAATAGAACATAATTTTTTTTCAATGTAGGTACCTTGAAATGAAATGAGACAAACTCAGGTCGACACACAGGCACTTTGTCTTAAGAGTGTCCATCTCAGCAGCGTAAAACAATAGTCCTAGAGTTACAGGACACAAGCCTTTCTGCCCTGCAAAAAAAATGCATGCAGCATAAAATACGATGGTTTATTTATGGCCCACCGTCTACAACATCGGCTCAACGTTAAACCATCATACATCACTGTTTGCCGAGTCTCTACTGACCCCTTGAGGTCAACCAATCTTGACGAGCAAAGTGTGCCGTGAAAATTGTTTTATTGTTTATTGATTTTTCCAGGCTCCACTAAGAACGATGTCAGAGGTCAATGTCTCTGTCAGAGGTCAATGCCTCTGTCTCTTTCCAAATAAACTGTGGTGAGAAGCAATGTTCTTACCCTTTCACGCCCACATTTTCTGAATGATTTTAAAACACAAATAATAACGCAATGCAAATATTCTGATATATTTTAAACGTTTACCCCAATAAACATTAAACTTTTTACGGACATGGGTAACAGTTGAGAGGTCAACATAAATTTGCCAAAGTTACTGGCCTAAATTTCCTGATCAACATATTGATCTTGGCTTTTAATTTACTAAGAATGATGATATTAGTGTTTTTGTATGTAATCAGAAAAGGCCGCCAAAAATTAGGAAAATCCCATATTTTAACACTAACGCACCAAACCTATGATACGAAAATTAATATACTCTAAGGAACCTTCCTAAATTGTATAATTTTGTTAAGAGGCTTATACTAGGCCAAAACACACTGCTAACACAAGATCTATGCGACGAAATTGCCAATATTACCGTATTTCAAATGAAAAAATAGACACCGTAATTTAATTATTGACAAATTGGGCATATAGCACAGACTATTTCATCAATTACAGTGGAATTTATTTCGTTTGGAACTTGTTTAAAAACTAATCATATATTTACGACCCTGGGAGGAAAAGAATTCACGTAAAGATGTACATTCCACATGTACACTTACTCCTGTATCCATATAGTATTAACATATATATACGGCCCTAGCAGAAAAGGGGTTCACGTGAAGATGTACTTATCACACCCCTGTGTCCAAATATTATTCGTAATCAACACGTCGATTTGTGACCCAAATATAATGTAATTTGCAGCAAACGTTGAAAGAAACGACTAAAATAAATTTTCTGGGAGTGGCAATGTCTAATTTACAGGAAACGTAAACAAGAATATAATGAGCTCCTGAAAATAGAACTAGATTATGCAGGTAGCTATACATCCAGGTATAAATATGAATCGCTTTGACCCGATAATGACATCCCTGGATATATTATAAATACCCAATTTCAAATAGAGAAGATGTCATTCTAAGGCGAATACTTACTTTTCAGGTGAACGATTTACTGCTGTTTGCCTTTGCATTCTAAATGACGAAAAAATAATGACATTTTGATTATAAATTCGTGACTAAGAAATGGTAGGCCCTATTAAATGAGTTAAAATTGTATCATTTGATTTATATTTGTGGCGGAATATGCCTACCGCTCTAGGTTTGTTTTTCAAGCTAAACTTGGAAATAACTTGATAATGTTTTCCTAAAAATAAAACGATATGTTTCAGTCAAAAATCTACTAAAACCATTAAGTAGGTACTCATTGTATGCAGCCCTCGGTAATAAAAAATATAATACTTTAAAATCAAAGTGTCAAATTATTTGAAGATTGCAGTTTTATTTTACCTTTCTTGCAATATATATATATATAAGGTCAAGCATCTGTTTTTTGCTGGGCGGTAGATATTCAACAGGGTGTTCCTTCTAAACAGCCTGACCAGATCCATGATTTGTCCACGTATTTATCCAGGTATGATAAGCATATAAAAGAGGTCTAATTGGTAGGTATATCTTAGATTGATGTTGAGCAGGTGGTGTCGTCTTCGCCAATTCAAGTGCCTTACACACGCAGCCAATCACAGAACATGAATCTCTCACGTGATATGGAGTCTATATTTTATATTGTCCTCACCAGCAAGCGCAATAAAAACCTACAGCCAAACAAGCACAAAGGCTGAGCAACTCTGATAATGCTGAAATATTTTTGTATAAACCATGGAGAACAACGTTATCTTCAATTTGAAATTATCATAAATGGCTTAGGCCTAGTTAGCTCTTTCCGCTTTATTCGAATACCTATGTTATGGATCTACGGCCAATTTTCAATATGAAATCATCATAGATGTCTTAGTTAGCTCTTTACGCTTCATTCCAATTACTATGTTATGGATCACTGGCCATAAAAATGTCAGTGCAGGAATCGACTTTAGACGTCAGAATCTGACGTCTATAGACGTCAGATTCTGAAGTCCAAAGTCGATCCCCGCACTGAAAGGGTTAAATAAACAGTAGGATTTCAGGGAAAATTTCCACTCTTCCCTTAAAATCTACTTTTTTTCAATGCTTAGTTAATCCACATATTCCACACGAATGCAAGATGTTTATCTTTGTATGTGTCACTGAGCCAGTATTCTCGTACAAGTTACGATATATCGTAGGCTTCGGATTGGTCGAGATCTCGAACACAGGCCCAGGATTGCCACAAACAATAAAGAGGTGTGGACAATACCCAGGAAATATGATAAACAACAAAAAATAGGTGTGTACAATAGTACTCAACAAAAAAAGAAAATGTGATTTTAACAATTTATATTTAGTTCATATCACTGATCTTTGCCATTCAGATTATCATCAATTCTGTAATGGATTAATTTTTTGTTTGTTTTAAAGGGACTGCCCCAGGCTAAAATCATCTAAAAATCGATGATTTTATTTTGGCTTTTTAATATGACCATATGTTGTAAACATGTCCATAGACTAGAACTGCAAAAGTTTTTTAATTTTTGTGCTGCGCATTCACCAGTTAGACTAGATATATTCTTATTTTTGACATGGTTGTCAATAATTAGAAATCAGAACTCATACCCCTTTTTCAGACACATTCTTATAATAAGTGCCCTAAATTGAATATGGTATACTGATCCATATTGGGATGGGAGCCACCTAGCAACTCTAGCGTAAAGGCTTCGTTCAGGGCATTTTCAAGCCCCTCTCCTTATATTAAAAAACATCTAGTATCAGTAAAAAAACAGTTTTTCCAAAGATGTTTACCAAACTGTTTATTAATGCTGTTAGCAGTTTATTTAATAAAAATAGGGACGGGTCGACAGTGCGTGGGGTACTCACATATTTTTTCGTATAATTATTATGAAAAGTGCCCTAATTTTAATAAAATGTTTCAAAATGTGATAAAAGCACAACATTTGGAATAAAGCTGCACAATGGCCAAGAATACTGATCCATACTGGAAGGGGGACCACTTTGTAGCTGTAGTTTAAGGGCTTCGCTCGGAGCATTTTCAACCCCACCGAATTTTTTCAAAAAATAGAGTAACTAATAAACAAAATTATGTTCCACCAAATCTTTCTACAATAACTTACCAGTTATTTTAATCAAAACAGAGGCAGACCCACACACCCCTCTTTTGCCAAATTATTATAAAAAGTGCACTAAGCTGGCTTGAATATACAGATAAAAATACTTGGGCGGCGAACAACAAAATCTGGTTTCGCTCTTGCATTCAGACACACAATACGACATATTTTAAAACAATCTAATGCCAATAATTAGCACATTATCTAAAATCAAACTTTTACCAATATCTCCAAAACTAACAGTGGTAGATCTATAAAAGCAATAAATATTCCACTTTATGAGGATAAATGACTATCTTACACAAACCATTTATCGTTTCAGTGTAATTTTATTTTGTTTTGAAAATTGTTTTAAATGTAAATAAAAGAGCCAACACAAGGGTTAAAATCACGAATTAGTTTGAATATCCATACAATTTTCAATTATCATTACAACATGAAACCTTCAACTTGGAATTATTTTATTCGGATGGCATGGAAAAAACTACAATATATTCACCATATTTTATTCTTTTGAGCGAAATTTACCTTACAGAGTGTGTCTACCCTGATATTGTTTAATAAAGTCCTTACGCATGTTCCTACCAAATTAGAGCATTGTACTATGATTTGCTGGTTTTGGTACATTTCATGCACTTAAGAAGCCCACTAGATTTCTTATGGCAAAAAACGGCCTCGGTGTTATGTTATGGAACTACTGCCGTTATAAATATTTTACTCTTTCAGCGTAGGGATCTACTTTAGATGGCAAATTCTGACGCCTAAGGTCGGTCCCCGTGCTGAAATGGTTACTGATGGTTCATTGTTTGGTGAAGGTCTCGAGTCAAATCGGGATCACCAAAAAACCCATGCAGAAAAAATGTGTTTTTCTTACTTCACAATACTACAGATAACCTCTTAACACTAACTCGACCAATCTGTAACCTACGAAATATTGTAACTTGTATGAGAATACTGGTCCTGATTTACTTTATACGGCAATTAACCCTTTCAGTGCGTCTTAATACGTAAGAATCTGACGTCTGTAGACGTCAGATTCTGACGTATAAAGACGGTCCCCGCGCTGAAAGAATTTAAATATTTTCAATGGCCGTACACACATAACATAGGTTTTCAAATGAAGCAGAAAGGGCTAACTAAGACATTTATGATGATTTAAAAATTAAAAAAAACCTTTGATCTCCATGGTTTATACCAAAATAATTCAGCGCTGTAAGGGTTTAGTGTGAAATTTGATAATGATAGCATTTGCCATTCTTCTGTATTTATTCTTAGATCACCACTAGTGATGTTTGAAGACATAAATAATAGGTTGTGCCAGACATTCAAATGGAATTTGTGGCTCTCTGAGACAGCGACAAAAATGACATTACTAAGAGCATTAGTGTAATTTGACCCTCAGAACGCTGAATTATTTTGTATAAACCATGGAGATCAAAAGGGTTTTTTTCACCTTGAAATCATGATAAATGTCTTAGTCTGCTCTTTCCGATTCATTTGAATACCTATGTTATGGGTCTATGGTCATTATAAATATTGTAAATCCTTCTGAGCGGTAATCGTCTTCATACGTCACAATCTGACGTCTACAGACGTCAGATTGTGACGTATGAAGACGGTCCCCGCACTGTGAGGGTTGAAAATTTGCGTGCGTCTCGGGATATACAGACAAAAAGTGCCCGGATGAATGTGGAGAATCGGCCGCGGATCGTGAGGACAAATGTAGCCACCATTTGTGACCCGCCTCGACGACGCGGCTTGTGACCCCCACATAGCGGCACAGCAGCACGTGTATCTCGTACCCTAGGAACACAGGTTCGGGTCTTGGTCGCATCTGTCAGGCGGTGATGTGACACATCCCACTCTAAGAAGATAAACCCTTGGAATGCCAAAGGCAGCTGGAATAGGTTGATTCATTTTACTCGAAAATTACAGTGTCAGCTGCATAAATGACATGAGAATAACTTAATTACGATAATTATGATGAGCTATAGTATTAACATTTATAACGGAGTAATAACAGGGATTACAATAAGTTACAATTGCACGATGTTCAATTGCACGTTATTTAATATTTTTTTATTTTTTAGGAAAACTGAGGCAAATAATCTTGTAAATTGATGTTAAAGGGACTGGCTCAGGCTAATATCATAAAATCGGTGATTTTATTTTGGCTTATTAATATGACCATATGATGTAAACATGTCCATAGACTAGAACTGCAAAAGTTTTTTAATTTTTGTGCTGCGCATTTACCAGTTAGGCTAGATATAGAGATGAAATTCCTAATTTCCTATTTGGACAACCATGGCAAAAATAAGAAATACGGGAATTTCATTTAGTCCCTTCAATCGTCATAATGTTGCTAAACAAATGCAAGAAATCCAAATTCGATTTTTCAGTTTGATTCGGCGGAGGTATGATATGTATATCTTGGAGAGTGTTTGTTTTTTAATACATTTTTGTCACAAATTAAATAAACTTGTTTTTCCTGTTGGGTAGAGAACAGCTCGGTGGGTTGAAATTAGCCAGAGTGCTTTCCCGTGCTACATGTTGTATCACATGGAATTCTCTATCGCCTATTTCAACATGGACCATTATGCCGACTGGACACGCGACACATATATCGCAGTTTAAAAAAACATATCTCGTTAATATAAACAGCAGT
Organism: Flabesymbios commensalis; assembly: GCA_964017125.1. NCBI lineage: Eukaryota > Metazoa > Annelida > Polychaeta > Terebellida > Flabelligeridae > Flabesymbios > Flabesymbios commensalis. The sequence continues at coordinate 77,117,519 of OZ024915.1, forward strand.
GTCTCCGAATAGAAGAAATATAACTTGAAAAACTCGTTGAAAAAAATAGGGGAATCTATTTAGAAGCCGTCATTTCAATGTTATTTATCCAAGCGCCTATATACTTTTGTATAAACCATGGAGTCGAAAGGTTTTTTAAATTTTTAATCATCATAAATGTCTTAGTTAGCTCTTTCTGGTTCATTTGAATACATATATGTTATCGGTCCATTATAAGAATTCTTATTCTTACAGTGCGGGGATCGACTTAAGACATGATAATTTGACGTCCACAGACGTCGGATTCTGACATCTGAAGTTGACTTATAGTATTTTGAGAACGTTTTATCAACCGACCAAATTACTTTCATTCATATTAGGAATGAAAGTAGTGTTCAAACATCAAGATTTGCAAATGTTTGAGTTTTGGTCAAATAGTTTTAATGAAACATAATTTGAAAACGTTCTGTCACTTCATGCTACATCTACATGTTGTAGCCTATATTGCTAAAAAATTACCCTGTAATTAAAATGAACAATAAAAAATACGTGAATGTCACCATAATATCGTGAAGAGGCACGCCACACGCATCCGGGCCGTTACTACTGTAAGTGTACAGCGTCGTTATGACTATAGGCCTAAGTGTACAGCGTCATTATGACTGTAAGTGTACAGCGTCGTTATGACTGCAAGTGCAGCCTATAGCGCCGTTACTACTGTAAGCGCATAACGTAGCTATGACTGTGTACAGCGCCCTTATGACTGTAAATGTACAGCGTCGTTACTACTGTAAGTGTACATCGTCGTTATGACTGCAAGTGTACAGCGTCATTATGAATGTCGTCTCACCACACATAATACCCGTCCCATAGACTTACATGTATTATGACCCATACACTCAGGCCTCCCAGCACTCCTAAAATGGGGAAATGTAAATAACCCCATATATCATTTTTACCATCCTGTTGTTCTCTTTCAAAATACAAAATAAAAAAGGTATGTGAATCTGCTTGCTTTTCTTCTATTTTAGCCTAGAATAAGCTCTTGCCCCACTCTCCCCCGGGCGACCTAGAAAAAAATTGACCTCGTTTTTTAGAAGAGCCTTGTTACAGCCAGCGCAAGGACTTCCTGTTAGATTTATCTTTTATAATTTCGATGCTTTTGCTACAACAGAACATAACAGAATCGATTTAAATTGGTATCAAAATGATATTTCCGTAATAATCACCACAGGAGCTGCTGCAAAGAGCCACAATTTTTAAAAAGAAACTAACTTTCTTATTCTTCACCTTTATAATGATATGCGCAAATGAATTTGTGTGGTGAGACCTTAAGGGAAATAAACATGTTTATGAAATTTTTTTTTTCAAGTGATTCAGAAAATACATTCCATTCTGAAATCGAAAAAGAAAATCTTGTCCAATTCTGATGAGCAGAAGGCACACAAACGCAAAATGAAATTCCCCTGTTTTTTACTAGATCTCGAGAAATGACCCGTTTTTCGATAGTACAACATAATTTTCCATTTTCATGAAGCATCAGTATAGAGTTGTCTATTTTTTCAGAGACTCGTCTTGAAATTAGGCAATGAATGATTTTATTTCTTCAGAATAGTGCTGTACGGACATCATACACACAAACAAAAGAGGTATGAATACCAAAGGACAAGAAAATCAATGTTGGGAAGTAGAAGAACCAAGTTGAACTAACAACTGTTTCAGTGCTATATGGACGGATGCTTGGTATATGGGCCATAATTGAACATTATCAAATTAGTTTCATTAAATTCGCTAGAAAACATGTCTATATTATATTTTTTCGCTGGATTGGATGCCTGGTGATAATAAATAAGCAAAATTAATGGTCTAGTAGCAATGAAACATCCCACAGGTGCGAAAATGTGTTTTCTGGAACTATGGCCTTAACGTCTCACCACACATAATACCCGTCGCATAGACTTACATGTATTATGACCCATACGCTCAGGCCTCTCAGCACTCCTAAAATGGGGAAATGTAAATAACCCTATATATCATTTTAACTATCCTGTTGTTCTCTTTCAAAATACAAAATAAAAAAGGTATGTGACTCTGCTTGCTTTTCTTCTATTTTAGCCTAGAATAAGCTCTTGCCCCACTCTTTCACTACATGTATCATGTTGTACGTGTACTATGTGTACATGTACTATGCTGTATGTGTACCACATGTACCATACTGTACCTGTACTACATGTGCCATGCTGTACGTGTACTATATGTACTATATTGTACGTGTACTACATGTACTATTATGTACATGTACTTTGTGTACTGTACTGTACGTGTCCACATACTACTGTACGTGTACTTTGTAAATATGTAAACCACAGTGCAAACTTGATCCTAGAAAACGCGATATGTTTGCACAATGTTGTTTTCATGTTTGACCATCGTCTGCGACGCTGGCCCACATTAAACCAACATCGGCTCAACGTGTGATACTTGTTGAGTAAGTATTTCTCGTGATGGACATTCACGAGATGAGTGGATGAATGGATGGAAGAATGGGTAGAAAAACGGATGAATGGGTTGATTCAGGTATGGATGGATAATCAGATGGGAAGGAACGAATGTGTAGATGGACCAACAAAGGGATGGATGGACGACCGGATGGATGGCAGGGTGGATGGATCTGGATGGGTGAATTGGTGATTGCGTGCACATAGAAGGATCAACGGATGCATGGAAAAATGGTTGGATGGGTGAATGGATGGAAGGATTAAAGGATAGATGGGTGGATGGTTTAGTGAATCGATATAAATGAAACAAATATTAGCAACAAACGAGTGGAAAAAAACAAGTAGACAGTCCACTTTCCACTTGACACCATCGACGTCAGACCCTTAAATTACAGAAACACATTAAAGAAAACTGACTGTACTTGATGTCCGGACATAAAAGACTATAATCGCCACTCGTTATGGCTTCGTGGCATTAATAGCTGTATCCCTTCTCGCTGAGCGGAATATATCAGACTAATATAATATGAATATATCAGGATAATGTCAGATACAAGCCTCCTGCCAGCAAACACGAGGCATTCACCAAATGTTGTTGTAATGTTGGTCCACCGTCTACGACGCTGACCCACCATTACAACAACATTTGATCAATGCCTCGTGTTTTCTGGGTTGCAGTAATTTTGAGCGTGATGCTGAGATTTTTTTTTCTGGCCTTTAATAGATTCAGCAAACACAATGCTAGGTTAATACTAAGTTAATGCTGGGTAATGCTAGGTTAATGGTAGGTAGTTGGGTTAATACAGGGTTAATGCTATATTAAGTCTAGGTTAATGTTGGGTTAATGCTGGGTTAATGCTGGGTAATAGCGGGTTAATGCTAGGGTAATGATAGGTTAATGCTGTGTTAATGCTAGGTAATGCTGGGTTAATGTTGAGTTAATTCTGGGTCGATGTTGGGTGAATGCTCTGTTAATGCTGGGTTAATGCTGGGTTAATGCTGGGTTAATGTTGGGTTAATCCTGGGTTATTGCTGGGCTAATGTTGGGTTAATGCTAGGTTAATGTTGAGTTAATGATGGGTTAATGCTGGGTTAATGCTGGGTTAATGTTGGGTTAATGCTAGGTTAATGCTGGGTTAATGCTGGGTTAATGCTGAGTTAATGCTGAGTTAATGCTGGGTTAATGCTGGGTTAATGCTGGGTTAATGTTGGGTTAATGCTAGGTTAATGCTGGGTTAATGCTGGGTCAATGCTGAGTTAATGCTGGGTTAATGCTGGGTTAATGCTGGGTTAATGCTGGGTTAATGTTGGGTTAATGTTGGGTTAATGCTGGGTTAATGCTGGGTTAATGCTGGGTCAATGCCAGGTTAATGTTGTGTTAATGCTGGGTTAATGCTGAGTTAATGCTGGGTTAATGCTGGGTTAATGCTGGGGTAATGCGTGGTTAATGCTGGGTTAATGCTGAGTTAATGTTGGGTTAATGCTGGGTTAATGCTGGGTTAATGTTGGGTTAATGCTGTGTTAATGCTGGGTTAATGCTGGGTTATTGCTGGGTTAATGCTGAGGTAATGCTGAGTTAATGCTGAGTTAATTATGGGTTAATGCTGGGTTAATGTTGGGTTAATGCTAGGTTAATGCTGGGTTAATGCTGAGTTAATGTTGAGTTAATGCTGGGTTAATGCTGGGTTAATGCTGGGTTTATGCTGGGTTAATGCTGGGTTAATGTTGGGTTAATGCTGGGATAATGTTGGGTTTATGCTGGGTTAATGCTGGGTTAATGATGGGTTATTGCTGGGTTAATGCTGGGTTAATGCTGGGTTAATGCTGGGTTTATGCTGGGTTAATACTGGGTTAATGCTGGGTTATTGATGGGTTAATGCTGGGTTAATGCTGGGTTAATGCTGGGTTAATGCTGGGTTAATGATGGGTTAATGCTGGGTTAATGCTGGAATAATGTTGGGTTAATGCTGGGTTAATGATGGGTTAATGCTGGGATAATGTTGGGTTTATGTTGGGTTAATGCTGGGTTAATGATGGGTTAATGCTGGGATAATGTTGGGTTTATGCTGGGTTAATGCTGGGTTAATTATGGGCTTATGCTGGGTTAATGCTGGGTTAATGCTGGGTTAATGCTGGGTTAATGCTGGGGTAATGCTGGGTTAATGCTGGGTTAATGCTGGGTTAATGTTGGGTTAATGCTGGGTTAATGATGGGTTAATGCTGGGATAATGTTGGGTTTATGATGGGTTAATGCTGGGATAATGTTGGGTTTATGCTGGGTTAATGCTGGGTTAATGCTGGGTTAATGATGGGTTGATGCTGGGTAATGCTGGGTTGATGATGGGTTTATGCTGGGTTAATGCTGGGTTAATGATGGGTTTATGCTGGGTTAATGCTGGGTTAATGCTGGGTTAATGCTGGGTTAATGCGTGGTGTATTCTGGGTTAATGCTGGGTTAATGCTGGGTTAATGCCAGGTTAAGTATCTATGTAGCTACAAAGACATGCTAACATCAATGTATCCACAATTGTGAGATAACATTAATGTAGCCGCAAAGATAGCTAACATCAATGTAGCCATAATGATGGGTAACGTCAATGTTGCCGCAATGATGGGCAACATCAATGTGACCACAAACATGGACCAGCATTAAATCAACGTAGAAATATGACACGCTGTTCATAGTGTAGGGGCATATGTGGCGAAGCAAAAGTCCATAAGATTTTAAGGAATTAATCATGATATATATACCAAGATGTTCAGTAGAAAAATCTGAATCAGAAAAAATAGGTGACACCTTTTTTCGGATTCTCTGTAATCTTCTCAACATTTCGATTTATGGTGTCATAAATTAACAAGACAATCTCATGGCATCCCACGCGCCCCTAAACTATCAGTGCCGCAGTGATGGCATTATGGTGAGAAGACAGATGATGTGAAGGCGATCATATCACATAGTGTAGATGTGACGCAATAAAAAGAATGACAAATAGGGAAAATAAAACACAGCAGCTTCATTATACCAAAAAGACGGGAAATTACCGACTGTATAAAACATGGAAATAAAAACACCAAAATCCGTCAGACCGAAAATGCTTGAAAGTACTGATTGTGTCAAATATGGAAATTGAAAACACCGCAGCTGATCATACACACAGGCATGAAAGCACCGACTGTACTAAGCATGGAAATTAATCACCGCAGCTACTCACACCGCGCAAGGAGACTTGAAAGTACGGACTGTACTAAAAATGGAAATTAAAACACTGTATTTCATAAAGCCGAAAATTCTTATATGTATCGACTGCGTCAAGTATGGAAAAATAAAAACACAACAGCTCATTACACACCGAAAAGGTTTGTGAGTGCAGACTGTACCAAATATGCTAAACGATAAACCTTCAAATGTTCTTGGTTTGGCCTAGGCTGCTACGTGTGGGAATTACCAAGCGTTGGTGAAACACATGTAACATATTTTCTATTCTGTCTGAAGTATAACCAGTTAAACTGTTTGTTTTTTATAAGTCAGTTGCTATCGCAACAAATGTATTTGTTGCAATGATAGTTAATGATTAGTTATTGCCGCGATGTTTCATCGGGTCGAACAGCGTTAATAACCAGTGATAGCATGAAGTGTTGTGCAATATGCTATTTTTAATATTTAAAAGTGTAAAGGATATTAGTCATATTTGTTTATTCAATTTTAACTCATAGTCATCTAATTTGCCAAAAAATACCTAAAACACCTCGTGGAGCTATAAATTATTGTCTATCAATCTATTTTGTAATGATGTTTAGGACTGAAAAATTGTGTTAAATTTGTCTTTAATCTAATGCAAAATTGATAGAACAAAAACGAGATCTTCTGTGCGGATCCTTACTACTACTAATCAATTTGATGGATTTAGATAAGATGATGATGATTATCCAGAATTGGATTGCTGTAAATTCCGTTATTATTCTTTTTTTTTTAATCCCCATGCTCGAAAACCCATGGGTACACATATAAAATAATATTTGAGGTGAATTGTTCAGACGGTTATGCACAGACAGATTTCTTATCATATATTGTATTGCTTTGCAGTCTTTGATTTTTTTGAATTCCTCATACATAAATGTGCAATTTTTTAAAGTTATGATCGGACAGATTTTTTCATGTTAGTGCTTTTAAGCTTTTAAGTTTTTGATTTTTGTTTTGTTTTGAATTACTAAAAAGCAGAGTGTAGACTAAATTCTCCTTCCAGGTGAACTTTTTCAAAAAGTTATAAAAAATAGAGATTTTTCATGTTAGCATGGCGGCCATATTGTATTTCTGGTCATTGTATTGTTTTGATTTGAATTTGTGTGGATTCCTTATAGCCAAAAGCCAAATCCCCACCTGGTGAATACTTCATTCCAATCGATACAGAGTCCTCTGGTGAGAATGTCCAGCTATTTATCCTGACTTCGTCTTTCCAAAAGTGATACTATACCGACAATCAAGTGGACCAACAATCATGCTTCTCTCAGGTTAATTAACGTTAGGTTACTAGAAAAAAGCGTAACTGGTATCGCTCATCACGATAACAGGGTCGGTAATTCAATCCTCGTGCTGGTTAATTTCAATGCAGCTACATGGTTGTAGGAATATAGTATAAACATATTTTTATTTACCAATTGGAACAATACAAGATGTAATACAGGTTCCTTTCGGTTGGACAAAATTAAAGGACATTATAATATTGCTGTGGTGGCGGCTCTGTGGCTGCACTGGTAGGCTCCATTTCGAGTTGCACATGAATCGAGCGCAGGACAGAACTGATATCTAAACGTCGAGGTTACTTTCCAATAATAGAAAAACGTTTGCTACGGGTTAGGAAAGTGTCAACAATCTGAACGATATTCTCATTTTAGTTGGATGGCCTTGTAAAATAGTTTGTAGATTTAAATCAACCTGTATGTCAATGAACGGCCTCTGCATATCGTGTCTGGCATCTTGATAAAGTGGACAAGTAAAGAAAAAATGTTCTGTTGTTTATGGTTGTCCGCATGCACACAAGTTATTTTCAATAATATGCATGTCAGCCAAATGCTGATGTAATTCGCTGCAGTGCATGCGGATTCTCGCGAGTGTTATGTTTATTTTTCTGCGACCACTGTAATAATAAGGGGGACAGGTGCGATAGCTTTCGATAATTTTGCTTTTAAACCTGATTTAGATTCAATTGAACGTATGGACTCCTCTAAATTATTCCAGAATTTAGTAGTACTTGGGAAAAAAGAACTCTTAAATGTTTCTGTTTTGCAGTTGTATAAATTAGAGTGATCTCTGTTGCGTAAGTTGTACCTTGTTCGATCGCGAACATGACCAGGGAGATCGTCAATTAAATACTGGGGTGCATTACCATTCATAATATTATGGTAAAACAAACATTTATGCTGCTGTCGGCGGTGTTGCATGTTCTCCCAACCGAGTTCAGTAAATAGCATTACTAGACGTACCGCGTATGGCACCAGAGATGATTCTCCCAGCTCTTTTATGTACAGATTCTATGTGTGCTTGTTTTTCTTTTGTACAGTTATCGAAAACTATATCGGAGTACTCTAAGCCAGGTCTAATAAATGATTTTATAAAATATCAAGCGTTTTCCGATTGACATTCCGTGAGATGTGGTTAAGTATGTTAATTTTGGTGTTTGGGGTAGCACAAATATTATCAATATGGGTTCCCCATTTCAAATTTTGCTGTATTACAATGCCGAGATGTTTATGGTGCTTTACCTGGGATATTGGCTCGTCAAAGAAAAACAAGTTATGGGATTCTGAGCTTCCTCGTAATGCAAGAGTCATATCACATTGTTAGATTTTTCGTTATATCGTTTATGTATATTAAAAATAGAATTGGGCCGAGCACCGAGCCTTGAGGTAGACCTGCAGTAACGGTACCCCAAGACGAGTATTCACCTTTGACAACGACACGCTGTAGCCTGTTTGACAAATAGCTGGAGAACCAATTATTGATATTACCTGTGATACCTGCACATTCAAGTTTATGGAGCAATCCCTGATGCCATACACGGTCAAAAGCCTTTGAAATATCAACAAAAACAATACGGACCTTTTTCTTCTCGTCAAGAGCTCGAAATAAAATATGATATATATGGACAAGTTGTCTTACAGTGCCATCACCTGGCTGAAAACCAGATTGAAATTTTGAGAGAAGATTATTGTCGCGAATATGATTAAATAAATACTTAAAAACACATTTTTCAAGACACTTCCCTACAACAGAAAGTAGTGAGACTGGTCTATAGTTATTGCTTAGGTGTGGATCTCCTTTCTTAAAAATTGGTAGGAATATCTATCAGAGATGTTAGAAATATAACTTCGATCTTAGGGGCCTTGCAAAGTTAAAAAGTAAAAAATCCGGACATCCACACCCAGCTCACCACACCCACCCTCCCCGTATCCAATTTTTTTTTTTCAAAAACAGTATTCTTCAAATATTTCTTTTTTTTTGGTTTTCCAATTTTCCATTTTCCATCCAGAATGGAAATGGACATTTTCTAAAGATTTTTTAGAATTGTTTTAACTTTGCAACATCCCTTAGGCCAGTCAGGGTCTAAGGCAGAACTCCGTCCGATATACCTCTTCAAACATGTTCTAAACTGAATAAAATATAGTTTGCAGTCGATGCTGAGGGGGTCCATCTAACTAAAAATTCTAAAATTAAGATTATCTTAACTTTCTCTCATTTCCATTGGAGAAGTTAAGATAAATCCTAAATTTTCTCATGGAAAAAAGAAAAATTGAGATAATTTTAATTGTTAGGTCTCTTATGCATAGGCTCAGTTGACCAAATAATTCAATTTTGCACACGTATGTTTTTCATCAATCATATTTTCGTCATTTAAAGCAGGGAAATGCGTCAGCAATTCCAGCTTTAAATTAATGAATGGGGAATGGTGACAGATAATTCACAGGACAAATGTTAATACAGAAGGCATTATGCAAAATGGATTCATTTTGTGAACCATTGTGGATGTTAAAGTGACCCAAACAGGCAAAAATCATAAAAAATCAGTATTTGTATTTTGGCTTCTCAACATGACCTTTATTATGATGTAAACATGTCCATAGACTAGAACTGCGTTAGATTCTTTTATTTTTTTGTGTTGAGCATTTACCAGTTATATAAAGCCGACATTCCCGTATTTCCTATTTTGGACATGCATGTCCAAAGTAAATCCATGGTCATGTTTTCATCATATGGTCATATTAAGAGCTCAAAATAAAAAAAAGATTTTTTGCTGATTTTAGTCTGATTGTGTCGCTTTAATCTACTAGGTTACGTGTATATTATTGTTTAGACATTATAATAAAAACAAAATACTGAACAATATTGCTTCTTTTAATACACTATATCACCCAGGTAATTATATTGTATTTCAGGTCCTTGATTACGTTTATTATAACAAGATACCTTCATGAGAACAATAATAATCCATAGTATCTGCATGTTGTTATCTGCTCAGCTCAGCTACATTTCTGTGACATGCACACAAACCTAGTGAAATATGACTACCTTTAAGTATTTCTTCAGAAGATAATCATGCAATAACACAGTGCTAATATAGCTCGTTATTGAAATACAAATTGTGCATACTTTACTTTCATCACTATCAGCAATCCATTCAAATAAAATATATGTGACTGTGTAACTGTATTTTTTATATGAATGAGTGAATATAAAAATACAAATTGAGTTATACAATGTCAAACATAATAATACTATCGCATTTTAATATTTTTATAAAAGTGATGTTTAATGGAAAATATGTATGCCAAACTTGATGGACTGGCGCATAATGGATATGGGCCTGGTGCAGTGGTTAAAGCAGCCTGCTTGGGAGGGGTTCGATCCCCACTTGGGTCTTCAAGTTTCAAAGAAACAAAAGGTTTCTCCCCACATTCCTTCGTAAAGATGTAATATTGTGGGGAGCCTCAGTGACTAAGAGGTGGTGTGCTCGGCCTCAGACCGCCAGAGCTGGAAATTCTAATCCTGTGTCGGGAGGGCAGTGTCATTTCATTCATCTCCCCCACCATCCGCAGGAGGTTTTCCTGGCCCAATCTACCCTATATGTGCACAAATTTGGCCTAAACCCATTCATTTAATTTCATTTGCATAATGGATATAGTTAGGTCCATGTAGGCCTACATTTCCTGACATGTATTCCTGAGTTTAAAACTAGCTAAATAACAGTGCTGCTTGTTTCACCATAAAATATATGTTGCTGGTTTCAGACCTTTAACAACTAAATATAAATCAACATTCTAATTAGTGGGCACATATATTATGTAAAGTTTTTGACCCAAAAAATTGAAGATCGAAGATGAATTTAAGGAATGCGTCATACTGTCTATATCAAATGCAGTTATAGCATCAGCATACCTTTAGGCAACAACGGCAATTAAATGTAGATTCATAAAATCATAAAAACGGACTTCCTGAAGCAATATGTGGTGGATTCAGATGAATTAAGCTGGATGCCAAATGAAGGAAATTGTCATATGTAGCTGAATCAATTTACTGCAATAAAATCATGGCAATTAAGTCATGTTCCAAGGACGTAAAATGTTGTCTTGGGGCATCAGAAGGGTTTAAGGGTTAATAAGCTAACCCTTAACCCTTTAAGCTCTCACAATACATTTAAGCATCATTCTACATTCCTTAAAACATACTTAATTTTCTTGCAAGCAATGGTTTTTGAATGGAAAAAATTGGAAATCTTGATGTGTCTCGCACTCATGCTATTGACTTGCACTACGAGACGTATGTTGAGATCAGCCCATCTCACACTCGCTACTATTATGCCCTACAGCTGATCAGTTTGAGAAAATGTACGAGAAAATGTACAATAAATTGTACAAGACAATGCATCATATGGTATTGCGAGATGGGCTGATCTCAGCACTCGTCACCCCATCAAGACGCCCCAACGATTCCATACACATAATATTAAACACTCATCAGGTTTCAAATAACAATGATTTTACATGATAATAAGACGGATTAAAAACACTATGGTCGTAGGCCTACTAAGCACTTTAACCCTTTCAGGCCTGAATTTACCATTGTCATCTTCTTCCACTACAAGCCGCGAATTGCTGTCGCAATTTCCTACTTGTATTGAATGAAGATGACTTGAAGAGGGTGACAAATTAACGAAAATTGCCTTGTATTGGTAAACAAGTTTCATGAAAATTTTCATTCTAAGACCCTTAGTTGTAAGAAAATTAAGTCAGTTTTCAGGGATGTTAAATGATGCTTTTATGCAGTGTGAGGGCTTAAAGGGTTAGGAGCTCATAATATATAGGATATACCAAACAAACTATGTATACAGTTTAATATGTGAGGAAAGCCAGCAGTAAGGTGGCGATGACAATCAAGTGACCTCCAGTATGGTCAGCAGACGAGGATGACCTTCTACCACCTCTACTCTTAAGCAGGATTTTGTAGTGAAGGCTGGAATACGTTTCCACACAGCAGTCGTAGCGTTTGGATTTTCTCTCAACTGGGGCTTCCACGATTCCCCAATCAGCATTACTTCGGAAATCGTTCAAATCCACCGCGGTTGCGTTCTGGTACGATTGTAGATCCACCTGATCGTCACTGTATACCCAGGAACCAAAAGTGAGAGGACAGGTCCAATCTGCATCGTTGTCTCCACCTGGTGTGCATAGTACAGATAAGCGAGTGTTTGGTACCCAGAGCACATTACCGCTGGAATAGAGAATCTTCAGGGCATCTATGGTGTCTTTAGCCGCAAAATCAACACTGTGGAATACAAAAAATCGAACATATTATAATACAATAGTAAAATTTAAGAGCAGATAGTAAACGTTGGATCTGCCTTCCAGAAAAAAAAACACAAACCGAGAATTATTAACCCCTTTGCTCCTATTTTTCATTCATTTGAAGCTGGAATTGCTAATACAATTTCCGGCTTCAAATGACGAAAAATATGCATAACTTATTGTATGAAAAATAGAATAATCCAATATTGAATTATTGTATTAACTAAAGCATGTACCAAAAACCTTTTTTCATCCAATTTAGTGATATTTCTATTTAGTTATTTCTACTGATAATAAACGTCTTGTGTCAGCTAAGCATAATTGTATATAGGCCTGGAGATAGATGGTGAAGACATCAACTGCCTGAACAATGTCACAGCCACATTTTATTTAAAATATCTAACACTAATTCTCAATGATGAAACCAAATTAATTGGTGTAGAGCTCTGGTCGTTTAAGATTTTGAATTTTAAAATAGATATTCGTAATTTTAAGATTCTTGATGGGATGTGGTCCAGACTGACTGACTGACTGACTGACTCTGACTGACTGACTGACTGACTGACTGACTGACTGACTGACTGACTGACTGACTGACTGACTGACTGACTGACTGACTGACTGACTGACTGACTGACTGACTGACTGACTGACTGACTGACTGACTGACTGACTGACTGACTGACTGACTGACTGACTGACTGACTGACTGACTGACTGACTGACTGACTGACTGACTGACTGACTGACTGACTGACTGACTGACTGACTGACTGACTGACTGACTGACTGACTGACTGACTGACTGACTGACTGACTGACTGACTGACTCTGACTGACTGACTCTGACTGACTGACTCTGACTGACTGATTGGTTCCTGACTGACTGACTGGCTGCTGACTGACTGATTGGTTCCTGACTGACTAACTGGCTGATTGACTGACCGAATGACTGACTGATTGAGCCACTGACAAGGGATATATACAATAAGAGTGTTCCAACAATACAAGTTTTAATTGTAATGTACGAGCAAAGCAACACATATAATCTTGAATATACACACTTGTCATAAAAAGTGATGTCATGATTCGACAACATTACAGCACATATAATGTTAAATATGCTCACTTTTATAAGCAATAATGCCATGATTTCAAAATAATACAGCACATATAATGTTAAATATATTCACTTATTACAAATACTGTCAAAGTCCTACATTTATACATATAATATATTGTTAGATATACTCACTTGCTATAAAGAGTAATATCAGGGTTCTACATTAACACATTGCATATAATGTTAGATATACTCACTTGTTATACAGAGTAATGTCAGGGTTCCACATATTGTCGGTATCAATTCTGAGTGAATCGACTCCATTATAATCAGAAGGATCCCAACTCATCGAGGCATCTGTCCATTGCTGTAGATAATGTACATGAGATTAGCAACCCGGAAAAAAACATATATGATTATATAGTGATTAAATGTCAACACCATACATTGACGAAATAGTGGTTAACTGTCAATTATCAGAGTATAGTTGTCAAAGTTGAAAAGAACAAATATCAGTTTGTCAGGGCACTGGACCAATGTACGTACGTATGTACGAACATGAGTAAGCTTATATTTCTTCATTTTAGGTTTAAATACACTGATACTAGGGCCGCATATCTAGTATGAAATTAATTATGACAGGTATATTTGAAATACAAGCATGATGTTATTATTCCTCACAAAGTCATTGTAGAAATTACTTACAAAACACAATATAATGTATTATGTTTAGCTAATATTATATATGGTATTCGCGGTAATATTCACTAAACCTGACAATAGAGTATTATCTTTTAGTGGGTGCTTTTTTTAGTGTTGCGTTTTCAGGGTTGACATTGATCCAGACATTGATCCAGGCTTTTCGAATAAAATCTACTGTATCAGCATCTTTTATTTCATATGTGGCTGCTTTAATATAAAACGTTTCCCCATTGGCAACACGAGGATGTATTTATTATGTGACTACAGTAATTTTCTTTGGCAGCGAAACACAACTTTAAATGAGTAGTCCACTGTGTATGAGCAGCGGGACACATCTGTTCCCAGAAAGCACCACGCTGATTACAGAGATAAAGGCAACTGGTTTGCAAATAAAATCAGATACAAACATAGAGTGGTCCATAGCTTTAAGTGGGTGAATATTTATATAAGATAAATTAAAAATGGTGACAAAATGTTTTCTCATTTGCTTTAATGCACATACAGCCATCGCCACATGCATAATTTTCATTCACAAACATGTGATACACAAATGGACAACGCACCTATTAGTGCTGACCCTTAGGGATCTTGTTAATGAAATAAAAATAAATCCGAGAAAAAAATAGATTGGCCAGCCCGCAACCACCCACCTCCCTATCCTATTTTTTTGTAAACATGTACAACAAAAACAACACAAAAAACAAACAAAAATCCGAGTTAGGGTTTGAACCACCCACCCACTTCCGAGTTTTTCTCGGATTTTGGGATTTTTTTAAACTTGATAAGACACCTTAGTAATGACGTGACGTTTCCACGTTACTCACCAGTCTGGTATAGAAAAGTCCGGAGAATAGTCCTGTGTCTTCAGAGAAATCTATGATCTGGATCAGAGTCAGACCATGCTGTACAGGCACAGCCTGGTCCAGTGCACCCTTCACTGGTCGTATAAACTTTCTGATCTCACTTGTTCTTCTGCTCAAGGCTTCTCGTAACTCGAATTCATCGTCAACCGTTGGATCCGCCTTCAACACAAAAAAACAACAACCGTAAAATGATCAACCCCTGTGGTACTGCTGAATTGCATGCTTCTGTTTCTGATTCATTTGAAGCTGGAATTGCTAACGTAATGTCCTTCAAATGACGTAAAATACATAAATATGAAGGGTATTTCCCCTGCCCGGGCAGGGGAAATACCCTTCATATTTATGTAGTTTTCGTCATTTGAAGCTGGAATTGCCAACGCAATTTCCTTCAAATGGCAAAAAATATTCATATGTATGAAAAATAGAATTATCCAACAATTAACCAATAGATTAACTAGATATTTCAGTGATTTTTCTATTGATTAGTGATATTTGCTGCTTTTCAAATCCAATAAAATGACAGTAAAACCGAAAAAATGTGATAGATGATCAGTTCATTAACCCTTTCAGTGCGGGGGGCGTCTTTATACTTCTTATGTCTCTAGACGTCAGATTCTGAAGTCTAAAGATGATAACAGCCCTGAGAAAATCGAAAGATTTTGAATTGCCGTATATTTCGAATTGCCGTTATCAGTATTAAAATGAAGCGGAAACAGATCTAAGACATTTATGATGAATTCAAAATAACCCTTTGGTCTCCATGATTTACGCAAAAATATTTCAGCGTGATAAAGGTTAAATAATATCAGCGGAGGGTGTTGGAGTGGGGAGATTTCTTCTTTCTTTTAGATGGTCAATTAATCCACACCTATTTCAATAAGGATGGGTCACAGCAAACACAAAACATTTGTATAACATTTACACAACGTCGGCTCAACGTCTTTGACGTTGATCCAACATTGTACAAATGTTATATTTTGTGTTTGCTGGGATGTATATAAAGTGCAGATTACTATAGATCTGATAGTTTCCGCGAATTTGTGATTTTCGAACTTTACACAAAGGCTAGAATTTGCGAATAATCAATTTCGATGATAGGTATCGCTATTAAGTAATAATTTCGCGTTATTCTTAAATTCGCGAATTTGTTCTCCTCGCAAAATTCGCGTATCCAGCCAGATCTACGGTATTTGAAAAAAATGTGGATTATCCAAACAAAGCCGATAGTTTTCACAAAAAAACTTGACTAACAACTATTGTTCAAGCTATCGGAATAGCTCTGTATTTTTGCAATATTATATCTTGCTATAATAGCATAGGGTACTTCCAATCCAGCGGCCCATCCCCCTAAAATTCTAAAAGTTAAGATTATCTTAGCTTTCTCTCATTCCCATTAGAAAAGTTACGATAGATCCCGAGTTTTCTGATGGAAATAAGAGAATAATATTAGGATAATCATAATTTTGGGATGCTTATAGCTGGAGGGCGAGAGTCCTGGTACAGTAGTTAGAGCTGCCTGCTTGGAAAGTCGAAGATTGCGAGTTCAAACCCACTCTGGCCTTCAAGTTTCAAAGAAAAAAATGTTTCTTCTCCGCTCACTCGTAATGATTCAATATTGTGGGGAACCTCCGTGACCGAGAGGTAGTGTGCTCGGCCTCAGACCGCCCAGGGCTCGAATTTCGAATCCTGTGTCTGTAGGGTGGTGTCATCTCATTCATCTCATCATCCTCAGGAAGTTTCCTGGCCCAGTTTAGTCTACATGTGCACAAAGGTGGCTTAAAACTCCATTCATTTCATTTCATTGCTTATCGTGGGCCCAATCCACGTGTGAAAGTCAGTATTGTGGGGAGCCTCCGTGACCGAGAGGTAGCGTGCTCGGCCTCAGACCGCCATGGCTCGAATTTCGAATCCTGTGTCTGGAGGACAGTGTCATCTCAATCATCTCCCCATCCTCAGGACGTTCTCCTGGCCCAGTTTAGCCTATATGTTCACAAAGGTGGCCTAAAGCCCGATTCATTTCATTTCATTGCTTATCGTGGGATGTCCTGGGTAACGTCTCACGGCTGAAGTGAATTGGCCACACTCGGAGTGTCCGAGTGTGGCCGATTCACTTCAGCCGTGAGACGTTACCCAGTGGTGGGATGGGCCCCAGGACCAATATCCCAGCAAGCACAGATATATGACCCAATGCTCGATTGATATTCAAAAACCGTCTACGACGCTGAGCCAGCATCTAACCGACATTGGATGGATCACATCATATATGAGTAATCTCATAACACTCATCCCAAAAGCCAATAACCATGTCAACCCTTAGACCAAAGATGTTTTTTCCATTTGAAAAAATGTCTTACTTTTTTTCAGATTTATTTGAATACCTATGTTATGGGTCTACGACCATTATTAATATTGATTTTTTTCAGTGCTGGGACCGTCTTTATACGTCAGAATCTGACGTCTACAGACGGTCACCGCACTGAAAGGGTTAATACGTCAATGATGCGCCACTGTTTGCGACGCTCACCCAGCATTGAACCAATATGATGCCAACGTACTTTCCATAGTCAACGTACTTTCTTGTCCTCCATCCCGGTAAACACGTTAACCAAGTTATGTTTCATTGTTGGTTCACCGTCTGCGACGTTGGCTTAACGTTATACCAACAATAATTTATTATCTGGTGTTTGGTGAGTTTGTACATCTGCTGTCCTACTGTTGTCATGTATTTATTATAACAGGTGATAATTTCAGATTCTGACAGGAGAATGATAACTCTGAGAGGTTGATAATGTTTAGAAAAACATCTCTTATATACTAAATGGGAGTAATTTATAAACATGTAATAAATTTAAAATTTTCAGCTCGCCGCCGACACGGGTTGAAATAAATAATTTGTCCGCTTAAATCCCCCCCCTCCCGTGAAGATTGAATGGTGGCCCCCTAAATACGATATATGTAACTACAATGTGAGGTAGGGCCTACGTGTATTTTCCTGTCAGATTCACAGCTTTTTAGAAAACAACCCAGACATTTTCTTATTAATGGGGCTCAGAATGCCCAGTTTTTTTCACAGCATATCCTGGTCTTTGTCGGGATCAGAATGGGGTTCAGAATGCACAGTTCAGCTATTATCTTAATCCAGGCACCTGATAATGTCTGTGTAACTGGGAGAGTATTTTCGACTGTCGGTGATTTCGGACTTCGCAAATGGTTCAGAATAAACATTCAGAATAAACGTTCAAACGTTCATAATAAACGTTCAAAACGTTCAGAATAAAGCAGGAATAGCCTACCACAAAATCTGATATCTCCGTTCTGTACTTTACCACCCCCAAAAATTGTTTTCATGCAGAGGTAAAATAACAAATTTGCAACCAACAACAATTCTTAAACCCCCTCCCCCCCCCCCCAGCTATCTGATGGTGCGTCCCTTGGCAGACATTGTGACAGCGGTTTTTTAAACGTAGGCCTACGATAAATCTTAGCGTGTGAATCATGCACAGCAGGTTCTGTCAAGGTCAAGGTCAACATAACATGAACAGCTGTATGACAGTCATGGATGGCGCCCCAAAAAGTAGGGACCTGGAAAAGGTCTAAGTCGGTATTGGCACGACGTCGCTCCAATCCCGACATACTAGACCTTTTACCAAAAACGTTTGTGATTTGTGGACGATGCTGGGAGCTACGGACAACCAAAAAGTGATATAAGCAGCTACTGGCGTCATGGTGTGATCATTATGATTTTTATTTAGCTATCACTATTGTTGGCATGAAAGACTTTGATTTTAAAATATGTTTGAACAGATAATTCCACATGGTTAGTATTATAGTCATCTCTCTCAATAACTCAGGTTATGAGCCAGAATTGATATTGATCGACATCTATGATGAATGGGTTACCATGACTACTGGCGCCGTAGTTTGAGGAGATTCGTAACATGTGAAGGGAACTACAAATAGGGGAGCCGCAGGGGCAAATCAAATCTCGTTACTGGCTACTGGTGAATACCAAAACACAGTAGAGCTTATGCTACGTGTGGCATAATAATGCAAGTTCACATTCAAACACTAAAATCTAATATAAAAATGAAATGAGTCGGGCTTTAGGCCACCTTTGTGCACATATAGGCTAAACTGGGCCAGGAGAACCTCCTGAGGATGGTGAGATGATTGAGATGACACTGTCCTCCAGACACAGGATTCGAAATTCGAGCCCTGGCGGTCTGAGGCCGAGCACGCTACCTCTCGGTCACGGAGGCTCCCCACAATACTGACTTTCACACGTGGATGGGGAAGAAACATTTTTTGTTTCTTTCAAACCGCCGAGACCGGGAACCGAACCCCGGACTCTGGCGTGAAAGGCAGCGGTGCTAACCACTACCCTAGGGCCCCCGCCCATCTAATATAACTTCTGGAAAACAAAACGGAGTGCTAAAGGAAGACGTTGGCCCAGTGCTGGGTGGATGTTGGCATATCGTCTTTATTGTTGGCCCAGCATCAATTTAACAGTGAATCAATGGCTCGTGGGTGCAGTGTTTGGCGATTCGTAGGCTTATTATTGTCACAATAATTATCACTAATTCGCCCGTGATGGACCTCTGTGTATATGTAACCTCTCCGACCCATGGTGATAAATAATCAGGTAATTGGACTATATATAATGTCTACTACTTCATGTGTAACAAGCGAACAGCAGTAACTGTTGACTTTCAGTTACTGCTATTTGTCTTTACAATATATCGACCTCACAGAACCATAACGTCATAACAGTTGGATGTGACCTTTTGCCCTGATGTTTCTAAATAATACTGTCATTTGACCGCGATTTAATGAAAAATAGTTTTGCTGTTATATATAGGTTTTGAACTGTTTATAAGAACTGTATATGGCCAAAAATTTGCTGTTCAACGGAAAAGTTGACGTTATGGTTCTGTACAGTCTATACAGTTTGTTCCACACTTACCGCTAATGTCGCTGTAGTCGCCAGTGCCACCAGGATTATCTTGATCGTCATCTCCATAATTATCTGTAACAAACAAGCGATTATACTTATAGCCCTATTTCCCGATCATAAAGATAGCTCTAGTTTGTGACCAATAAATAGTTGACGTAACTATATGCATGGTGCGTCAATACTGATGGACCCAAAACTAAACATATACATGTTACTAAAACAACTGGTATGCTTTAGCTGAATGTATCATTTATTGTAATATGAATGCATAAATGGGGGGTTTCGGTCATCTTTGTGCACATATAGGCTAAACTGGGACAGATGAACCTTCTGAGGATAGTGAGATAAATGAGATGACATTGCCCTCGAGACACAGGATTCGAAATTCGATCCATGGCGGTCTGAGGCCGAGCACGGAGGCTCCCCACAAAATTCAATCCGTAGAAGTGAGCGGGGAATAAACATTTAGTTTCTTTAAATTCGATATCAACTATATGCCGAAATAAGGGAAATCAATATTATCATGTTGCTATTTTTAAATGTTTGCAACAATGTTTTACAACATTAAACCATCTGAGCGCTGAACATTGGAATTATTGTCTCTTTCAATTTATTTATTTATATTAACGTTAGTTTCAAATTAAACACAGATGACTAATTTTCATTTACTTCAAGTTGTGATCGCGTTGGTGAGACACAACTTTAAGCGAGGAGAGGGTGGTGAATTAAATGACATAACTTTATGTTTTACGAGTTAAAGGTTAAATCATCTATAAAATTAATTGGTTCTTTCAAAGCAGTAGTCCACAGTGTACATACAGCGGGTCAATTCTACTCCCAGAAAACACCGCGCAGATTATAAAAAATAGAATAAATTGAGGTGTAACTATAACCAGAAACAGCCGTATAAATGGACTATATGGTTTTAATCTCTTTGTCCATACTTACACGCGGATCTCGCCCTATGTTAATCCTAGCGTGGAAGAAGCCTGCTATATCTGTGTCCCTGTTATATCTGTGTCCGTCCTTCCTCAGGGATCGGATTCAGATTGAAGGGCTCTGCCCTGTACGCATGTGCACTTCCCGGGATCCGCGCTAGGGGTGTTGGGGGGGGGGGGGCACATGTATTTGTGTGATGTGCTCCTGGCAAACTAGAGGCGAACGCTTCGTTTTCTGAGTGACCTGATGTTCACTTTATGCTGATTCAATGTTGGGCCAGCATCGATACAGGAATCTTTGAACGCGCGGACTAACACTGCAACCGCGGTTAACACCATAGGTTGATCCAATGCTGGTTTATTGTTGTGCCAGCGTCGTAGACGTTGGGCCAACATTAAACCAGCATTGGATCGTGTTCACTGCAACTGCTCTCATCCCAGCAAACACGAGACATTGAAACAATGCTGGTTTAATGTTGGTCCACTGTCGACGAGGCTGGCTCAACAATAAACCAGCATTGGATCAATGTCTCGTGTTTGCTGAGATACTATTAGTTCTGTGCTATTACCACATGCTTACTGTAGTACTGTAAAAGTGAATTTTCCGCGATGCATCTCGTTTTGCGAATTTCATTGACACTATCTCAACTCTTACAGCGCGGGGATAGACTTTAGTCGTCAGAATCTGACGTCTGTAGACGTCAGATTCTGACGACTAGTCTGTAGACGTCAGATTCTGACGACTAAAGGCTGTCGACGTCAAATTCTGACGACTAAAATCGATCCCCGCACTGTAAGAGTAAAAATATTGGCCGTAGACCCATAACATAGGTATTCAAATGAATCGGAAAGAGCTGACTAAGACATCTATGATGATTTCAAATTTAAAAAATTTAAATCCCTTTGGTTGTGATGTTTTTCCAGAAATTAATTCAGCACTTTAAGGGTTAATCTGTTAATTATCGGCACACCATATTAAAACATATCTGTGGTGTCTTCAAATATCGCGCTTATATCATCCTAACTTTCTCTGATTCCCATCAGAAAAGTCAAGTCAGTCTTAAAAGGACAGACCAAGGCTAAAATCATAAAAAAATCGTTTTTTTTAATTTTTCTGCTGCGCATTTACCAGTTAGGCTAGATATATATTATTTCGGACATGCATTTCCAAAATAAGAAATACGGTCATATTAACAAGCTAAAATAAAATCACAGATTTTTTGCGATTTTAGCCTGATTGAGTCCCTTTAAGTCAGTCTTAACTAATATAAACTAGAAGAATCAACCTTTTCCAAGCTATGTTATCTTATTAAATTCACTCACATTTGGTTTATTCGAGACCTACAATTTACAAATTTTGATGTTTCAAGTAGAGTCGTGCATAGCGCTTAAACCTTACAGACGTCAGATTCTGACGACAAAAGCGGATCCCCTCGATATTTATAACATAAATATTCAAATGAAGCGGAAAGAGCTAACTAGGACATTTATAATGATTTTAAATTGAAAACAACGCTTCCAAAAATATTATAAGGGTTAAACACTTAGAGTTGAATGTTTCAAATAAAGTCAATCTTAGCCACATGTTATAAACACATATTAATGATTAGTTATGCTTGGTGCTTAAAGGGTTAAAATTAAATAGCTATTAACCTTTTAAGTCCTCACGATTTATTAAAGCATCATTTAACATCCCTGAAAACAGACTTAATTTTCCTATGACCAAGGGTTTTAGAACGGAAATTTCCATGAAGCTCGTTTACCAATACATGGCATTTTTCTTTAATTTTTAAACCACATCAAATCATCTTCATCCACTACAAGCCGCGAATTGCGGCAGATGACAATAGTAAACTCAGGCTTGAAAGGGTTAAGCTGTTTATTGGGATCATATACTAAATATATATTGATTAGAATAACACATTATCTGAAATTTCATTTAAATTATTATAAATTTCAGATATTTCCTGAATTACAAGTGCTATATCATAGTCACCACCCTCATTGTTTTACTGCATGAGTATAATGATCATTGCAGACACTTTCCTACTCTTCTTCAATCTGCGTAGGGCGCCTATAGCCTATAATTATACTTTATAATTATAAGACGTTGCCTCGATGTTACATATATTGCGGATTTGCCGTCTGCACGGTTGGCCCAGCGTTAAGCAAACACATGGTACATGAGAGGAGTTGCAGCTTGCCCAAAATGCTTTCGCCAAACGCGTCTGTGCCTGGGTCATAAACATATCGCATTACAATGAGAGGGGAGAGGAAGGTGGGACGCCATGATCCAGAATTTGTCACGGATGTAGCGAGATCCAACATTAAACCAGCATTGTGTGGTATATCGTGCTGACTGGGATTGTTGTTGTATTATTCCTTACAACTTCTGGCGATTTTTAACTTTTACTGTCTTAATGGTCAAACCTGATATATTGAGACAACCTTGGTTGAATTATAGAGGTAGAAACATCACGGGATGTGAATGCGCTCGTGATTACTTCAAACTTTTGTCATTTAGTTATGATGCATATTTTAAATATCCTGTGCCTGTTTAAGTATACAATGGCAAGTTCGATTGTAATGTGAAATTATTATTATTATTATTATTATTATTATTATTATTATTATTATTATTATTATTATTATTATCATTATCATTATTATTATTATTATTATTATTATTATTATTATTATTATTATTATTATTATTATTATTATTATTATTATTATTATTATTATTATTATTATTATTATTATTATTATTATTATTATTATTATTATTATTATTATTATTATTATTATTATTATTATTATTATTATTATTATTATTATTATTATTATTATTATTATTATTATTATTATTATTATTTTATTATTATTTTTATTATTATTATTATTATTATTATTATTATTATTATTATTATTATTATTATTATTATTATTATTATTATTATTATTATTATTATTATTATTATTATTATTATTATTATTATTATTATTATTATTATTATTATTATTATTATTATTATACCAGCAATAATCTAAACATAAAAAACTGGCGCTAACAGTTATATCATGTTGCCAGCATTGATACACCACCGCCAGACGTGATTCGGGCCGGAAGGCTTGACCAAGGGGGGTGGGTATAAACATATGCTCAGGGTAAAAAGACAGAGAACGGTAGAGCTTAGCTGTCAACATCATCGGTAAGTCTAAATATTAATCTATCTTACTATAATTTCAGCTAAGCTCACCATGTGCTCGCTATAAGTTATAATCGTATGTAATAGATGTGGTGTCAATTAGTCATGTCAACAGCCATGCTTTGTATGTCTAAATCACGTGACACATATATCAGGTCAAATACGTAGGTCAGGCTAGTCACATCAGAATCTGGATTCAGCACAGACTTGCTAGTCGAAAGCATCTCCCCACCCCTATTATCAGTAAGGCCGCGACCATAAAACTCCCACCACTAAGACAAAGAAAGCCACTGTGCATATGAGGGAGGGGAATTGGCGGTATACACACCGCATCCTTTGGATCTTGAAGTTGCAACTCTTCCTTTACTATACTTTACTATACTATTACTAAAATTTATATTGCGCCTAAACTCAAGTGATTCATAAGCGCATGTTCATTGCTGTTGAAAAATATTATTGAAGCTGTTTATATCCTTCGTTAAACAAGTAAGTTTTGAGATGTTTCTTGAATGACGAAATAGTGATGATACATCTGATATCGGCAGGCAAACAGTTCCTCAGCCTTGGTGCAGCAGTGACAAAGGCACGATCGCCGGCTATCTCCATGGTACATGCAGGTGTATGCTTACGTTCACTCAACATCACGCTGCACAGCTCTTTACACCTCCATGCTTTGCACAATGATGCACAGTGACCTTGACCGGATTAAGGAAGTGGTCCAGATGCGGAGCATCCTTGGGCACTGTTTTTGTGCAGTCGTGTTGTTGTGAATCTACTGTTCCCAGCAAACAGGAAGCGTTTACCATACGTTGTTTTACGTTGGCCCACCGTGGGCGACGCTGGACCAACA
This sequence comes from Flabesymbios commensalis, assembly GCA_964017125.1. Taxonomy (NCBI): domain Eukaryota; kingdom Metazoa; phylum Annelida; class Polychaeta; order Terebellida; family Flabelligeridae; genus Flabesymbios; species Flabesymbios commensalis. Next base: position 77,142,412 of record OZ024915.1, read on the forward strand.
TTTAGCAGAATAGGGATAACATATTTATTTGTATAAGCGATCCATTATAAACGATAAACGATCCAGACCAGGCTGAACAACAACGTAGGTTGTGGCTAGCTCCTGCAACGCTGAAATATTTTTGTATAAACTATGAAGACTATTTTTTTTAGATTCTCAGTTTGCTCTTTCACTTCATTTGAATACCTCTGTTATTGGTTTACGGCCATTAGAAATATTTTAATTCTTTCGTTGGGTGGATCGACTTTAGACGTAAAAATCTTCCCATTTCATTTGAATACCGATGTTATGGGTCTACGGCTATAAGACGGGTCCCGCCCAGAAAGGGTTAAATCTATTTCTCAGCATTCCCCACAATAAGCCAAGGGCGCCTGGGAATCTCACTCTCTCTCCAGGTAGTTTGACCCATAAAGCGCTGAAATATTTTATACAAACCATAAATGTCCTAGTTTAAATACCTATATATGTTATGGGTCTACGGCCATTATAATTTTCTTTATTTTTTTCTGTTCGGACATCGTCTATGAGCGTCAGAATCTGATGTCTTTAGACGTCAGATTCTGACATGTAAGGACAGTCCCCGCGCTTGAAGGGTTAACCGTCGTCTGGATGCTTTGCTAGATTAATTTTTCATTCATTTGAAGCTGGAATTGCTGACACCATATCCAGCTTCAAATGACGAAAAATAGTTATATTTTTTTGAAAATGGATTTATCCCAAATTGCATTATTCGATGTACGCATCCACCACAACATATTTTATCAATATCATTGCATTTTACTTTGTTTTTAACTTGCCTGAACACTTATATATATATTAACAAGGGGTTAAAGTGCATTGTCCCACCAAAAAGTCATTGGGCTAAAACTCATGACACACATGAGTCCCTAACGTGTCCAGAAGCGTTTTCTGCACAACCATGACAATCTCGCGCCAGAAGGGAGCCCGAAGCCGGGACAATGCCCTACCCTACTGTTTCGAATGACTTCAAGAGTGTCCGATCAGAAAGTCATCGGAAACGCCAGGACACTCCAGGATTGTTGACACAGCTGAGAAAACATGTGAAGCATCTAGTAGCAGAAGCCGTGGTGAGGGATGGAATCCCGGTGTGGAATATATCAGAGATGGAATCCTGGTGTGGAATATATCAAAGATGGAGTCCTGGTGAGGAATAGATTAGAGATGGAATCCTGGTGTGGAATATATCAGAGATGGAATCCTGGTGTGGAATATATCAGAGATGGAATGTCGGTGTGAAATATATCAGAGATGGAATGCCGGTGTGAAATATATCAGCGATGGAATCTCAGTGTGGATTATATCAGAGATGGAATCCCGGTGTGGAATATATCAGAGATGGAATCCTGGTGTGGAATATATCAGAGATGGAATCATTGTGTGGAATATATCAGTGATGGAGTCCTGGTGGAGAATATATCAGAGATGGGATCCTGGTGTGGAATATATCAGAGATGGAATCCCGGTGTGGAATATATCAGTGATGGAATCTCTGTGTGGAATATATCAGAGATGGAATCACGATGTGGAATATATCAGAGATAGAATCCCGGTGTGGAATATATCAGAAATGGAATCATTGTGTGGAATATATCAGAGATGGAGTCCTGGTGTGGAATATATCAGAGATGAAATCCTGGTGAGGAATATATCAGAGATGGAATCATTGTGTGGAATATATCAGAGATGGAATCCTGGTGAGGAATATATCAGAGATGGAATCCTGGTGTGGAATATATCAGAGATGGAATCATGGTGTGGATTATATCAGAGATGGAATCCCGGTGTGGAATATATTAGTGATGGAGTCCTGGTGGAGAATATATCAGTGATGGAATCCTGGTGTGGAATATATCAGAGATGGAATCATTGTGTGGAATATATCAGAGATGGAATCACGGTGAGGAATATATCAGTGATGGAATCAATGTGTGGAATATATCAGAGATGGAATCATTGTGTGGACTATATCAGTGATGGAATCATTGTGTGGAATATATCAGTGATGGAATCCCGGTGTGGAATATATCAGAGATGAAATCACGGGGTAGAATATATCAGCGATGGAATCGCGGTGTGGAATATATCAGAGATGGAATCCTAGTGTGGAATATAGCAGAGATGAAATCACGGTGTATAATATATCAGAGATGGAGTCCCGATGTGGAATATATCAGAGATGGAATCCTGGTGTGAAATATATCAGAGATGGAATATCGGTGTGGAATATATCAGAGATGAAATCCTGGTGTGGAATATATCAGAGATGGAATCCTGGTGTGGAATATATCAGAGATGAAATGACGGTGTAGAATATATCAGAGATGGAATCACGGTGTGGAATATATCAGCGATGGAATCTCAGTGTGGAATATATCAGAGATGGAATCACGGTGTAGAATATATCAGAGATGGAATCCAGGTGTGGAAGATAACAGAGATGGAATCACGCAGGTGTCTCTCATCACAAATGTCTTAGTTAGCTCTTTCTGATTCATTTAAATACCTATGTTATGGCTCTGTGGCCATTATAATTTTTTTCACACTTACAGTCTCGGGATCGACTTTAGACGTCAGAATCTGACGTCTAAATTCGATCCCCGCGCTGTAAGGGTTAACCCTACCAGGATCGACTTTAGACGTCAGAATCTGACGTCTAAAGTCGATTCCCGCGCTGTAAAAGTTAACCCTTATCCTTATGATTTATATAAATTTGCAACCACTTGAGGTTGTGTCTCGCTACCGCGATCCACAACCTCAAGTGGTTGAACATGACTCGTATTTGTTTAATTTGAGACCAAACATCTAGATTCCTGATTTTTAAACACCCAATTCACTCCCAATATCAGTGATTTGATCGACTAAAAAAGAGGGTAATAACGACAATAGTCATCATCAGGAGGCAAAGGGTTACCTATGATCTGCTGTATTTTTTATACTTTTTTTCATCATTTGGAGATGGACACTGCGTCAACAGGATTGACTTTCTCTCGTTTCTATTGTTTAAGATTGATCTTATTTTTTCTAATCGAAAAGTTAATCTAATCTTAATCGTAACCCTTGGAGAACTGATGTCGACTGCAGTAGACATTCTGTGAAACGCCTGATAATGACCTGTTCACAGTAAAAAAATATGCCTTCAACGCTGTTATATATGATGGACCTAATTTTTACAAATACTAATAATTTTAAGTCACTAGAAGTTGTGTATCGCGGTAGCGAGACACAACTTCAAAAAAAATAATTGAATAGCTCAGTGATCTGAAGGTTAAGATGTCTAGTGGTATATGGGCTGTGATCCTTACATCCAAAGCACGATATATATAAAGACAACATCACTATGTAATACCATGTGCCCATCTGCTAGCGGACATAATATAAATAGAATTCGCCAAACGAAACCGATCTCGGAAAATTCACATTTGTAGTAATACAGCATGTGGTAATAGTATGGCAGCAGTTACAGTGTTAGTCCGCACGTCTAAACACTCCTGCACCGATGCTGGGCCAACATTGAACCAGCAAACACAAAGTATTTGTATAACATTTTGGCCCAACTTCTTCGAGGCTGGTCAAACATTGTATAAATGTTATACAAATGTTTTGTGTTTACTGGGTAAAACGAACATTAAGATACAGAAAACGAAATGCTGACCCAATCAGTTGACCCAGTGCTGGTATGTAACATCAGTTGACCCAGTGCTGGCATGTAACATCAGTTGACCCAGTGCTGGTATGTAACATCAGTTGACCCAGCGCTGGTATGTAACATCAGTTGACCCAGTGCTGGTATGTAACATCAGTTGACCCAGTGCTGGCATGTAACATCAGTTGACCCAGTGCTGGTATGTAACATCAGTTGACCCAGTGCTGGCATGTAACATCAGTTGACCCAGTGCTGGTATGTAACATCAGTTGACCCAGTGCTGGTATGTAACATCAGTTGACCCAGTGCTGGCATGTAACAACAGTTGACCCAGTGCTGGTATGTAACAACAGTTGACCCAGTGCTGGCATGTAACATCAGTTGACCCAGTGCTGGTATGTAACATCAGTTGACCCAGTGCTGGCATGTAACATCAGTTGACCCAGTGCTGGTATGAAACATCAGTTGACCCAGTGCTGGCATGTCACATCAGTTGACCCAGTGCTGGTATGTAACATCAGTTGACCCAGTGCTGGTATGAAACATCAGTTGACCCAGTGCTGGTATGAAACATCAGTTGACCCAGTGCTGGTATGTAACATCAGTTGACCCAGTGCTGGCATGTAACATCAGTTGACCCAGTGCTGGTATGAAACATCAGTTGACCCAGTGCTGGCATGTCACATCAGTTGACCCAGTGCTGGTATGTAACATCAGCGCTGACCCAGTGCTGGTATGTAACATCAGTTGACCCAGCGCTGGCATGTAACATCAGTTGACCCAGTGCTGGTATGTAACATCAGTTGACCCAGTGCTGGTATGTAACATCAGTTGACCCAGTGCTGGTATGAAACATCAGTTGACCCAGTGCTGGCATGTAACATAAGCTGACCCAGTGCTGGTATGTAACATCAGTTGACCCAGTGCTGGTATGTAACATCAGTTGACCCAGTGCTGGTATGTAACATCAGTTGACCCAGTGCTGGTATGTAACATCAGTTGACCCAGTGCTGGTATGTAACATCAGTTGACCCAGTGCTGGTATGAAACATCAGTTGACCCAGTGCTGGTATGTAACATCAGCGCTGACCCAGTGCTGGTATGAAACATCAGTTGACCCAGTGCTGGTATGTAACATCAGCGCTGACCCAGTGCTGGCATGTAACATCAGTTGACCCAGTGCTGGCATGTAACATCAGTTGACCCAGTGCTGGTATGTAACATCAGTTGACCCAGTGCTGGTATGTAACATCAGCGCTGACCCAGTGCTGGCATGTAACATCAGTTGACCCAGTGCTGGCATGTAACATCAGTTAACCCAGTGTTGGTATGTAACATCAGCGCTGGCCCAGTGCTGGTATGTAACATCAGCGCTGACCCAGTGCTGGTATGTAACATCAGTTGACCCAGTGCTGGTATGTAACATCAGCGCTGACCCAGTGCTGGTATGTAACATCAGTTGACCCAGTGCTGGCATGTAACATCAGTTAACCCAGTGTTGGTATGTAACATCAGCGCTGGCCCAGTGCTGGTATGTAGCATCAGCGCTGACCCAGTGCTGGTATGTAACATCAGTTGACCCAGTGCTGGCATGTAACATCAGTTGACCCAGTGCTGGTATGTAACATCAGTTGACCCAGTGCTGGTATGTAACATCAGTTGACCCAGTGCTGGCATGTAACATCAGTTGACCCAGTGCTGGCATGTAACATCAGTTGACCCAGTGCTGGTATGTAACATCAGTTGACCCAGTGCTGGTATGAAACATCAGTTGACCCAGTGCTGGCATTTCACATCAGTTGACCCAGTGCTGGTATGTAACATCAGCGCTGACCCAGTGCTGGTATGTAACATCAGCGCTGACCCAGTGCTGGTATGTAACATCAGCGCTGACCCAGTGCTGGCATGTAACATCAGTTGACCCAGTGCTGGCATGTAACATCAGTTGACCCAGTGCTGGTATGTAACATAAGCTGACCCAGTGCTGGTATGTAACATCAGTTGACCCAGTGCTGGTATGTAACATCAGTTGACCCAGTGCTGGTATGTAACATCAGTTGACCCAGTGCTGGTATGAAACATCAGTTGACCCAGTGCTGGCATGTAACATAAGCTGACCCAGTGCTGGTATGTAACAACAGTTGACCCAGTGCTGGCATGTAACATCAGTTGACCCAGTGCTGGTATGTAACATCAGTTGACCCAGTGCTGGTATGAAACATCAGTTGACCCAGTGCTGGCATGTAACATCAGTTAACCCAGTGTTGGTATGTAACATCAGCGCTGGCCCAGTGCTGGTATGTAACATCAGCGCTGACCCAGTGCTGGTATGTAACATCAGTTGACCCAGTGCTGGTATGTAACATCAGCGCTGACCCAGTGCTGGTATGTAACATCAGTTGACCCAGTGCTGGCATGTAACATCAGTTAACCCAGTGTTGGTATGTAACATCAGCGCTGGCCCAGTGCTGGTATGTAACATCAGCGCTGACCCAGTGCTGGTATGTAACATCAGTTGACCCAGTGCTGGCATGTAACATCAGTTGACCAAGTGCTGGTATGTAACATCAGTTGACCCAGTGCTGGTATGTAACATCAGTTGACCCAGTGCTGGCATGTAACATCAGTTGACCCAGTGCTGGCATGTAACATCAGTTGACCCAGTGCTGGTATGTAACATCAGTTGACCCAGTGCTGGTATGAAACATCAGTTGACCCAGTGCTGGCATTTCACATCAGTTGACCCAGTGCTGGTATGTAACATCAGCGCTGACCCAGTGCTGGTATGTAACATCAGCGCTGACCCAGTGCTGGTATGTAACATCAGCGCTGACCCAGTGCTGGCATGTAACATCAGTTGACCCAGTGCTGGCATGTAACATCAGTTGACCCAGTGCTGGTATGTAACATAAGCTGACCCAGTGCTGGTATGTAACATCAGTTGACCCAGTGCTGGTATGTAACATCAGTTGACCCAGTGCTGGTATGTAACATCAGTTGACCCAGTGCTGGTATGAAACATCAGTTGACCCAGTGCTGGCATGTAACATAAGCTGACCCAGTGCTGGTATGTAACAACAGTTGACCCAGTGCTGGCATGTAACATCAGTTGACCCAGTGCTGGTATGTAACATCAGTTGACCCAGTGCTGGTATGAAACATCAGTTGACCCAGTGCTGGCATGTAACATCAGTTAACCCAGTGTTGGTATGTAACATCAGCGCTGGCCCAGTGCTGGTATGTAACATCAGCGCTGACCCAGTGCTGGTATGTAACATCAGTTGACCCAGTGCTGGTATGTAACATCAGTTGACCCAGTGCTGGTATGTAACATCAGTTGACCCGGTGCTGGCATGTCACATCAGTTGACCCAGTGCTGGTATGCAACATCAGTTGACCCAGTGCTGGTATGTAACATCACTTGACCCAGTGCTGGCATGTAACGTCAGCGCTGACCCAGTGCTGGTATGTGACAACAGTTGACCCAGTGCTGGTATGTAACACCAGCTGACCCAGTGCTGGCATGTAACATCACTTGACCCAGTGCTGGCATGTAACATCAGTTGACCCAGTGCTGGCATGTAACATCAGTTGACCCAGTGCTGGCATGTAACATCAGTTGACCCAGTGCTGGCATGTAACATCAGTTGACCCAGTGCTGGTATGAAACATCAGTTGACCCAGTGCTGGCATGTAACATCAGTTGACCCAGTGCTGGTATGAAACATCAGTTGACCCAGTGCTGGCATGTAACATCAGTTGACCCAGTGCTGGTATGTAACATCAGTTGACCCAGTGCTGGCATGTGACATCAGTTGACCCAGTGCTGGCATGTAACATCAGTTGACCCAGTGCTGGTATGTAACATCAGTTGACCCAGTGCTGGTATGAAACATCAGTTGACCCAGTGCTGGCATGTAACATCAGTTGACCCAGCGCTGGTATGCAACATTATGCCAGCACTGGGCCAACTGTTCGTGTGTTGTTTTTTTGGGAAGGGGGGGGTCAGGATTACAATCACCTGCCCCCCCCCCCTTGAGGATAATATTCCCTGTCACCCACCATGTACCAACGTTTTGGTTTGGGGAAAAACAATTAGTCTTGTTTCGCAATACCACCCCCCCCCCCGATCTCTGGAAGTTACCTAGCAAACACGATTCACTCAACCATTGTTGGTTCGACGCTGGCCCAACATTGATCCGACATTGGGTGAATGTTTGCTGGGTATGCGTACACAGCAAAACTTTTCATTCTGGATCTGATCCCAGTGGTATTAATGGTGCCAGACAAACAGAACGGATACATATATATATATATATATATATATATATATATATATATATATATCAAACTTTAAACATATCTCAGCCAAATTAGAACAAAGACAAGATTCATTTTTTCCACGAACTATCAGAGACTGGAATTCACTCCCAAGCAACATCAGGGAGGAAACTAAATTAGACTCTTTCAAGAGAAATTTAAATTCCATACCGGATCAGCCAGGCCCTAGGTATGGCGCGACTAAATGTCGCTACTAGCCTGCACACCTCTCTACCACAGCGTGATACACGAATGGGGTTTTGCTGTGTAACATATACAGATACAGATATAACACGCTCAGAAGAGAGAGGGTGACATTCTCTGGTAAGTATGTTTCAACTATTGTTGAAAACATGTCAAAATAGCATAATGATATATGCCGATTAGGCGAAGTTATTTTCGTCAATAAAAAAACTCTTCAAAAATACCAGTACATGATAACATGTGTGCTTAGTCTTGGTTCTATAACTATTGCCACGCCTACATGTAATAACGTCAACTTCATGATGATTAGTAACATAATATAGTTATATTTATGATCGCAAATAGGGTTATAATGCTATTATAAGTATAATCATTAGAGTCCTTTGTTTGTTACAGATAATTATGGAGATGATGATCAAAATAATTCTGATGGCACTGGCGACTGCAGCGACATTAGCGGTAAGTGTACAAACAACAGGGCATAAACTGTATCGACCTTACATCGACCACAACGTCATATCTGTTTTTGTCAACTTTTCAGTTGAACAGCAAACTTTTGGACAAACCAAATCCACAATTTATAAGGTCTCTAACTCCAAAACTATTTGAGAAACACAAAATTACGGTCAAATTAAAATAATGTCCAGAAAAATGAGGGCAAAAGGTCACTTCACAGTTATGACTTAGTGGTCCCTCAGAAAACACAAAATTTGAGTTTACTGGGTCTGGCATGCTGATATGGCGGTATAAAGGCAAACTGCAGTAACTTTTCACTTGACAATCAGCTGTATTATAGTCTATATAATAGTCATATTAACTGATTATTTATCACCATGGTTCAGACAGGCTACTTATACATGTCCTGCATTGACGAATTAGTGATATTTGTGACAATAATCAGAGATATAGAGATCTGTGACAATAATAAGCCTGCCAATCAACACACACTGCAATCATGAGGCGTTGTCTCACTGTTGAATTGATGTTGGGCCAACGTCTTTGAGAGTAGTCATTTTAGAATCGAATACTCTTATATAAATCCACATTCAAACATGGCGAATTTAACAATGTTTTAATGTGAATTTGTATTATTGTTTTAGTAGAATCGAATATTCTTATATAAATCCACATTCAAATATGGTGAACTTAGCAATGTTTTAATGTGGATTTGTATTATTATTTTACACGTGGTATATTCTTATCTCTGTTAGGGTGTTCAGCGGTAAACAAATTACATCATTTGATCAGCTGCTGTGGGTTTGGGGAAGCTTATTTCTAATTCTCTTCACATTCTCTACTTTGGTAAACTGGTGAACCAATAACATGATGTGAGCTGTATTTGTGTTTCTCTTCACATCTGACGAATATCAGAGTAGCCATGGATGGTGGCCCATTCATCATGGCTGTTCCAGCATACACAAGATGTTGAATTGATGTTGGTTTAATGTTGGGCCGACGTAGTAGACGGTGGACCAACATTACACCAACATTGATTCGACCTCTTGTGTCTACTGGGTGTCGATCAGTGTCATATATGGGTCATGGGCTGAGAAATTGACAAGCCCTGTTCAAGCAAAAACTCTATTCAAACAGTTTTTAAAATGATAACTAAACAATAATGATGATCACACCATGCCACTAGTAGCTTTGCACATCACTTGTTAGTTGTCAGTAGCTGCCACCATCGTCCATAAATCAAGCTGTTTTGGGGGCGTCATACATGACTGTCATGCGGCTGTTCTAGTGTCTGAAACAGGTTTCAGCCGCAGATTGACCGCGTACAAAATCGTGGGACATTTCGTTCGACTGTCATATCTGAAAATAACGAGGCATAATCAGGTCGAAAATATGTTTTTTTAGAAACAGTAACATTTCTGTTCCATGCCCGCATGCTCAGCTCGGAGGTCGCGCAGTCAATGAAAAGTTATGGACATTTTTCGGAACTTGGGGTCGAGATCGCTCTCATTCACCGCCATGTTGAATTTTTCGGGTGAAGCAAATACATTAATCCACGGCTTTGGAGAGGACGACACGGCTAGAGCTGTTCATGTTACGTTGACCTTGACAGAACCTAAGCGAGATTCACACGCTGGGATCTACGTTTGATTAGCGCTGTCATAATGTACGCTGAGGGTTTGATTAACGTGTCCTTATGCTGATCCCAGAAAACTGAAAAATAAACCCAATGCTGGACCCTTGTCCCAACATAAAGCAGTATAGGCTGAGCATGTTCAGCGGCTCGGACTCCGTGGGATGAGAATTTGAAATTTTGTCACTTTTGAAAATTTAATTTATAGTAGGCTATATAGCCTACTGATCTCAACTGAAAGTACAAAAAAATGAAAATAAACATTTTCAAACAGCGAAGTATACATCACTTGATACCACATATTCCCACGTCTTAGATGGCAGAAACAAAGCAGTCGCAGTCTTATTGTCAGGCCATGGGGGTATACAACTGCAACATGTATTATCTGCCCAACGCTGGGGCGACGGCATTAACATGTGATGTGGGAACATTCAACCGTCATTCAGATATACAGAAAAGTTTGTTTAGGCTTCCGCTGGATTTATAGAAATGTTGTTAAAAAAAATGTAAAAGAATCTGAAAATTCTGAAAAAAATAGAAACATGATATACTTCATTAAAAAATTAGAAAAACAAAATTGATGTCACGGAGTTCCTTTAAAAACCCCAACTGAATGATTGATTTGATCGTCCGGTCGCATCATGTGACACGCCTGGCCATTAATAACTCGCCTGAGCGTTTATATGATTTTTTTTTATTTAAGATATTTTTAAACTTGAATAACTGGTGTTTACAACGTGGCGGTGGTTGCTTCCGATGAGAGAAAATTACTTAATATATGTTTTACTTGAAGCTAATAAGCTACTAATTATGATAATTAATATCAATTTAAATACACAATCTGGGTGAACAGGGATGATATTTCTATTATTCTTTTCTCCGTGAAGAAAAAGTTATCCGAACAGTTAGATGATAATTGCTCTCGTTGGGACCCCCTTTATAAAGTACATATGTCATCTGATATATAGCTAGTCCGCCCATCACATCCCTGCTACATATAGACATCATCGGGTGCCTGGATCATAGTGATAGCTGAACGAGGTATTCTGATCCCGAGAGCGGCCAGGGGTACATTCCACTAAGAATCCTAAAATTATGATTATCTTAACTTTCTCTAATTTTCATTAGAAAAGTTCAGATAAATCTTAACTTTTTCTAATGAAAATGAGAGAAAGTCAAGATAATCTTAATCTTAATTAAGAAAAAAAAGATTTATCCTAACTTTTCTAATGAAAATGAGAAAAAGTTAAGATAATCTTAATCTTAATTAAGAAAAAGTTAAGATTTCTTTTAGCTTTTGTAATGAAAATGAGAGACAGTTAAGATAATTTTAATCTTAATTAAGATAAAGTTAAGATTTATCTTAACTTTTTTAATGAGAATAAGAAAAAGTTAAGATAATCCTAATTTTAAAATTCTTAGTGGGATGGACCAGGCTCTGCTGTGACAAAACACAGAGATACAGACACATCACAATCAGCACGAGACGATCAGGCAACGTTAGGCCAACGAGAGCAATTATCATCTAACTGCTCGGATAACTTTTTCTGATGTTCATATACTCAGTGTCCATCCCGGCAAAACCAGATATTGAATTAATGATGGTTTAATGTTAGGCCAACTTCGCAGACAGCGTGTCGACATTAAAACAGCACTTAGATGACATGTTTGTTGGGATGCGTGTAATTAGTAGACTATCAATCATGTACGTGACATTGAGGTCATGTTGGTTCAATGCTAGGCCAGCGTTGTAGACGGTGGACCAGATTCTAAAATGAGCTTTAACTCTGCAAGCACAAGACATTGGGTCAATTTCGGTTCAATGTTGGGCTAAGCAAACACGAGACGTTGGGCTAATATCGGTTTAATGATGGGCAGCGTCGCAAACGGTGAACCAACATTAAACCAGCATTGGACCAATCTCTCGTGTTTGCTGGGATATATGACCTACATCTGACTGTCGACAGCAACTGGAAATTGTCTATTGTCCACTAGAAATTGCAATAACAGCTACAAAATGAGTAAATGGAAATGAATCCATGAAATAAGCGTAACATGTTCATCCCTTGTCCTGTTAAAATGTTTTCTTCTAATTTGTATTTAGCTGAAATCTTTGAAAATGCACAGTTTTCACAGAACAAGGGTTAACTTTTTAACCGTTGAATTTAAAAAAATCGGTCACCTGAATTTTTGTCTCAAGTGAGTGAAAATTACTGATATTTGTTAAATTTTGGACTAAACCTTTGCAAATCTTGATGTTCAAATCACATTATCAGTGATGTAATGAAACGGATTAGATACGAGTTTAGTCGAGATTCGCGGGTAAAGGTTTAATTAAAATTTTGTCGGTTGTTGTTATTTGTGTTCAAGGTGGATCAGATCAGTAGAAATAACTAAATGGATATATCACTGAATTTAATCAAATAGTTTCTGGTAGATGTCTAGTTAATCCGATAATTCGATATTGGAGAATTCTATTTTTCATAAATATAAATAGTTTTCGTCATTTGAAGCTGAAAATTGCGTTAGCAATCCCAGCTTCAAATGAATGAAAAATAGAACCTAACAAGTCAGCAGTACAGCAGAGGTTGCTCGTTTTCGGTTGGTTTTATTTGTGTTTAAGGAGGATCCAACGATTGACGATGAATTCGAGTTACGGGAAGCCTTAACCAGAAGAACAAGTGATATCAGAAAGTTTATACGACCAGTGAAGGGTGCACTGGACCAGGCTGTGCCTGTACAGCATCGTCTGGCTCTGATCCTGATCATAGATTTCTCTGAAGACACAGGGCTATTCTCTGGACTTTTCTATAACAGATTGGTAAGTAGCGTGATAATGTCACGTCTTTGCTGCGAGTCAGCATTATCTTACTAAATTAATTAATTTAAATGTTCAACCACTCGAGGTTGTGTCTCGCTCCCGTGATCCACAACCTGCAGTGGCTGAAAATTACTCATATTTGTTTAATTTGAGACCAAACATTTACACATCTTGATATTTAAACAGTCATTTCATTCCCTAGAACAGCGGATTAACCCTTTAGACGTCAGAATCTGATGTCTATAGACGTTAGATTCTCGCACTGAAAGAGTCGATCCCCTACCTGGCTAAGCTAAGCTACTCACATTGCGTGGAGCTCGGCCGCACTGACGGCCATTTTTCCATAGCTGCCCGTGTAAAAAAGACAGTGACTCCGCCTACCGATAAGACGGTAACGGTGTTGGCCCTAGTCAGCTAGCGCGCTCTGGTGATCCCAGTAGAGCCAAGCCCGCTAAAACATGGCTGTCAGTGTGTCAGAGCCTTGCGACGTCATCAGGGTATCGATCCCTGCATTGAAAGAGAAAAAATATCTAAAATGGCCGTTGACCGATAAGGTAATCAAATTAATCGGAAAGAGCTAACTAAGACTTTTATGATGATTAAAATAAATAGCCAGAACAAAAATTACATTACGCAATTGAAAACATATTTTGCTGATCAGCTGATTTCTCAAAAATCGCTACATTTATTTATACCTCCTCGTACGGCCAATGAACCCGGCAGCATTAAAAGGTTGGTATCATTTTTTTAAGAAAGTGTGTAATCCCTGTTATGTATACTGGCTGGTTGCTCACTAGGCCTATGACAATATCATATTATATTATGACAATATTAAAGTAGGGCTACGACAATATTATATTGCCATTTACAGTGAATATTACCGGGAACTCAATATTATATTTGCGAAACATAATACAATTACTATAGACTTGGGATACTTTTATTGTTCATATTGGAATAATAACATCATGATTGTAGTGATTGTGATTCAGCCATGTGCTGATTGTAATGCAGCCGTGTGCTGTACTTAAGATATTCTAATTAATTCCAGATATATTAAAATCAAGTCTATGTTATAGTAGTATTATGAGAGCCTGCTAGAGCACCTAAAGGTGAAATGAAGACATTTCTGGGTCCCCAAAATGGGACCCAAATGCCTTCTTGCTCCCTAATCATTTATAGATCTCCAAAATGTGGCCCTGATCATTAATTGATACCCAAAATGGGGCTCTATTCCTTTCTGGATCCCCAACATCAGGCCATATTTCTTTCTGAATCCCCAAAATGGGGCCCTGATCATTTCTGGATCCACTAAATGGGGCCCTGATCCCCTGAGGACCCGCCAATATAGGCCCCTGGTCCCCTCTGGATCCGTCAACATGGATCAATATGTGCATGGTTTTCACTTTCGTGGGACACATTTAAACACTATGTAGTTATTGCATGGTGCTAACATATACTGTCATGCATAATTTTCATGTGAATTATTCACAGCAATGGACAGATACATCCATGACATGGAACCCTTCTGATCATAATGGAGTCGATTCACTCAGAATTGATACCAGCAATATGTGGAACCCTGACATTACTCTATATAACAAGTGAGTTTATCTAACATTATATGCAATGTATTAATGTGGAATTCTGCCATTACTCTATATAACAAGTGAGTATATCTAACATTATATGTGCTGCATTTGGACGTTGTATTTAAAATGTATGTTTAAGACTTCGGCTCTGCACGTGCTGCATATCTATTTATTAACATGTCCTCATATCAGAAAGTACATTTAAACTTTGGAAATAAGTGAATCTCAGTATGCCTTGATGAAAATTGATATTAAGTCTAGTTTTGTGTATAGTGAAAAAGGTAGTAACTGTTTACCTTTTAGTTAAGTAGTTTGCATGGCAGTATATGGCTCCGATATTGATCAGCCAAGAAGTCACCCGGCCTTCTGGCAGTTGATGTCTTTGCCATCCATCTCATAGATGTATGCATAACTGACACATCAATAAAATTAATGTTCCCTATTCTTAAATTATAATATTGTATAATGTCCTAGTTATTTCTATTCCACAGTGCTGATTTTACGGCTAAAGAGACCATAGATGCTCTGAAGATACTCTACTCCAACGGTGATGTCATCTGGATACCAACAACTCGCTTATCTGTACTCTGCTATCAAGGTGGAGACAAGGATGCAGATTGGACCTGTCCTCTCACGTTCGGTTCCTGGGTATACAGTGACGATCAGGTGGATCTGCAATCGTACGCCACCGAGGTGGATTTGAACGATTTCCGAAGTAATGCTGATTGGGAAATCGTGGGCACTCCGGTTGAGAGGAAAGCCATATTCTACGAATGCTGTGTAGAATTGTATTCCAGACTTAGCTACAGAATTCTGCTTAAGAGTAGAGGTGGTAGGAGGTCATCCTCGTCTGCTGACCATACTAGAGGTCACTTGACGGTCATCATCACCTTAGTGCTGGCTTACCTCACCTATTAAAACACACCACTACATTATCTTCTTTGTCCGACCACGACATTCTAAGCCGGGAATGGAGAGTTATTGTTGACCAAGTACAGAACCAATTATCATGGTACGCCTTAAATGGTACTTTAATCGGTCAGGGGTGACCGATCTGTTAATTATGAGGGATCCTTATTATGGTCGGGTGTGTTTTAAGTCAGTTAAAGCCCTCGGGGTTGTCCATTCTTAGCTGTGAAAAAGGCTTCTTCAAGTAAGCAGATACGGCCTTTTGGCTTTACAAAAGAGTATAAACATTTTGCATTCCTGGAAAATAACATAATTTCCTGTACCGGAGAGTTTGAGTATAGTAAATTGATTTAACTACAATGAATATGTGTGCCGTTGGTGCCTGAGGTATGCTGATTATATAAATGTATTTGATATAGACAATATGACGCATACTTTAAATTCAACAGCGATCTTTTATCTTCTTGGACAAAAACTTTACATAATATATGTGTCCACCAATCAGAGTTCTGGTTTATGGTTTGTTGTGAAATGTCTGAAGCCATCAACACATATTTTATGATAAAACAATATGTTGTTCCCATATGGAATTGTAAATAGTGTTGTAAGGGTCTGTACATGTGCAGTGCCTAACCATATCCATTATGCATCAATCTTTTAAGTTTGGCATAAAATAATTCTTATAAACATCGCTTATGTAATACAATTAATGTGATAATATTATTATTTTTAACATTGTATAACTCAATTTGTTTTAGTATAGCTACGCAATCATTAATATGAAACCAATTCCAGTTATTCTGTGAAACTCAATGACCTGAACCTCCTTTATTTTCACCGAGCTATCTGATACAATGAAGTATGGAGGGGGGTTCTTATATAACCTTGTTTTCACCGAGTGACTTCACTGCGTTTCACAAAATATACAGTCATATATATATATATTAATCAAATTGTTTGCTTATTAAACTGAATAAATTATTTGAAAGTAGTCATATTTTACCAGGTTCACAGAAATGTAGTTAAACTGAACAAATATCAAAAATACACTATTACACTGTTTACACAGGGTGGCAATTACCCTTACAGCGCGGGGATCGACTTCAGACGTCCAAATCTGACGTCTATAGTCGTAAGATTCCGACGTCTAAATTCGATTCCCGCACTGTAGGAATTAAAATATTTATAATGACCGTAGACCTATGACATACATGTAGGTATTCACATCAATCAAAAAGAGCTGATTAAAACATTTATGGTGATTTCAAATTAAAAAAACCTTTTGGTCTCCATGGTTTATGTGAAAGCATTTCAGCGCTTTAAGGTTATTATTTTACTCATGAAGGTCTCTGGTTATAATAAACATAATAAAGGGCTTGAAATACAGTTAAAATTATCTCAGTGACACATGTTGTATTTAAAACAAGTTACATGGCTCAGTGTTTTCATTAACAATAACATACGTGTGACCAGGTAAATCAACATCCGCACATGTTTGCAAAATAAATCTAACAATAACAACCACGTGATACCCATGTAAATTGTGAGACTTCAGTGTTATATTAAGGGACACTTCATTGTGAAATCTCAATTACACGGACCAATGCACCACGTGACTCATCTCACTGTCTTAATGTGGTCTGCATAAATACTCTTTAAAATAGAGCTGCGGTGCAAGTGGATGCTTTTTATATGCCAAATGAATATGATCAGTCATGCTGTCATATGATGATGATGAGTCTTGCTGGAGATTGGACATGTTGAGTATTATAGTTTGGTTCACTCGTTTTTTTTCCAAGCAAGGAGGTTATACCAGGTTCGACTGTATGAACACAAAAGTAGCCCAAGTCACAATACATTCATTCATTCATTCATTCATTCATTCATTCATTCATTCATTCATTCATTCATTCATTCATTCATTCATTCATTCACTCATTCATCCATTCATCCATTTATTCATTCATTCATTCATTCATTCATTCATTCATTCATTCATTCATTCATTCATTCATTCATTCATTCATTCATTCATTCAATCATTCCGTCATTTATTCATCCATTCATTACGCCATTTATTCATTCATTTACCCATTTATTCTTTCATTCATTCATTCATTCATTCATTCATTCATTCATTCATTCATTCATTCATTCATTTATTCAATCATTCCGTCATTCATTCACCCATTCATTTATTTATTCATTCACTTATTCATTCATTTACTCATTTACTCATTTATTTATTCACACAATAATTTGTGGATTATCAAAAGTAGAAAGGCGACACGAAGAGAAATGTGTTAATAGTTAGTGCCATCTGGTGAATATTGGAAACATAAGAAAAAGTACAGCACGGATTGGCATACTCTGTTTCCCTGGACCACACTACGCGGCGCGGCCGACTTTCGTGTGGGCTGCGGTAGGCACCAGTGGTGAGTGTTTGTGACTCGTTGTCATTTATAAAAATAAGTAATCCCCAAATTCAGACATTTTGAAAAGTCACTTCCCCGGATATAGTGTTGTTTACAGTATTATATTCCCCCTCTGACGCACTGACTCGACCCAGACAATTATTCGTCTGCCTGATTAACATAGGCATGGCAGTCACGTGTATACGGACATTGGCATCTACCTGGCTATACAATAAATTGGCCTGGCTTGCCATGCAAGGATTGGCATGGAACTTCCACGTGCTCAAAGGGACATGCCCAGGTCTAAAATCATTTTATTTTATTTTAGCCTAATAATATAACCATATGATGTAAGCATGTCCATAGACTAGAACTGCAAAAGTTTTTTTAAAATTTTGTGCTGCGCATTCACCAGTTAGGCTAGATATAGAGACGAAATTCCCGTATTTCTTAGTTTTGACATGGCTGTCAATAATTAGAAATCAGGAGTTTCGGCTCTATAACTAGCCTAGCTGGTGAATGCGCAGCACAAAAATTAATGATTAACGCTAGGTAGCCGGCATCTACATGTGGCCCAATGCTGTAGGAACATTCATCAGTCCTTTAGCAGGAGTTTAGGTATACAAATAATTTGCTTAGGTTTTCTCCGGTTTCATAGAAATGTTCATAATTTTTTTTTTTAATCTTACCTATAATAACAGCTTCCCCCCTTACATTGCAGGGATCATTATCAGAACAGTCTTTAATACGTTATGGACATTTTTCGGACCTAGGGGGCCATATCGCTCTCATTCACCGGCATGTTGATTATTTCGGGTAAAACGAACACAGCAATCCACGGCCTCAGAAGAGGACGTCACGGCTAGTCTTCGCTGTCACTGTCTCGTTTGGTTGCTGTGGCAGCAGCTACTACCTCAGCAACCAATACTCAGAAGCACCACAATGGAAAAAGTGAGATATTTGAGAGCAGCTCGGACGGATCAGGATTAGAACTACTCCACTCCACGGTGTCGTTCTTGGTTGTCGTTATGGATTTATGTGATTACATCTCAGCAATGTAGGATTTACTTACAGATAAATAAAATCAAATGAATCGGGCTTAAGGCCACTTTTGTGCACTCACAGGCCAAATTGGGCCAGGAGAACCTCCTGAGGATGGTGAGATGGCACTGCCCTTCAGACACAAAATTCAAAATTGAAACCCTGGAGGTCTGAGGTCGAGCACGCTACCTCTCGGTCACGGAGGCTCCCCACAATACTGAGTTTTACGAGTGGATGGTGAAGAAACATTTTTGTGTCAAACCGCTGAGACCGAGAAAAGGAACCACGAGCTCTAGCGTGAAAGGCAGCGGTGCTAACCACTACCCCAGGGCAGATATACTACACGTGAATGACAAGACTGAGAGGACAATGGAATAATACCTATGTAGAATTTAATTCTTTGGATCTTTTACTTTAATTTGTATTGGTAAGTATATTTCTGGGAATTATACAAATTAAATAAACTTATTGGCTGTTTAACCCTTTCAGTGCGAAGTCCGTTCTAGACGTCAGAATATGACGTCTATAGACGTCAGATTCTGACGTATAAAAACGGTCCCCGTACTGGAAGAATTTAAAAATGTATAATGGCCGTAGACCCATAACATAGGCATTTAAATGAAGCGAAAAGAGCTAACTCGGACATTTATGAAAAGCACACTTTGCCCTCTATGGCTTATACAAAACTAATTCAGCGTTGTAAGGGTTAAAATAATAACTGTTACGACAAAACTTATATAACAATGTGATAATACGTAGGTAGAATAGGTTTCTTCTGATATTATTATCGATTTTGTATTGATAAGTAACTTTTGGGGAATTATGAAACATGCATAGGCCTATGACTGCTTAAAGTAGTAGCTGTAATGTGATTATAAAATAGTATTTAAAATATTGTTATAATCTATGATTTTATTGCAATTATTATTATTTGAATTGTTTTTGTTTTATTAAACGTATGTGCCCATGTCATTTAATATTATTTGGACATAAGTTGAATCGTTTGCACTTGCCAGCTTCAGACATGTATTACTATAAATATATAAATATGGATATGTTTTTATAGTTGAGCCATATTAAGTATTTTGGACAAGAAAAATGTTACTGGGGACTCATGTAACTAGACAAGGATCGTTGTATATGGGGAGACAGGAATCCTCACCATTCGTTTACCCTCCCCCCCCCCCCTTCTCGTGGTCCTATATATCCAGTATTATAGGGAGTCTGCGAGTGTAACAGAAAAGAGTGCGCGTCCTCAGAACACCAGGGCTCAAATACGCATCCTGTTTCTAGAGAGAAATGTCATCTGATTCATCTCATCATCCTCAGTGTAGCCTTTGTGTGCACACAGCACCATTCAAAAATGCTTTCATTTATTTATTCAAAGCAAGCGATTTAGTTAAAATGCTCAGTATTCTCAAATTACACTTAAAATCTCGTGCCATGGATATAATATGGTACATTTCGCACCCATTTACAACAAACCGCCATTAGCATTCTAATTATCTGGCTGTCCCCAGACAAATTAAAACTGTACCAAACTGCGCGTGTGAAGTCTTTTACATTACCATATATACACCACAAACACGAGACGTCGAGCTTTTATTGATTTAATACTGGTCAACCGTCTGCGACGTGGGCCCAACATTTCATCGACTTAGTCTTAATGTCCCCGTGTTTGCTGGGCACACCACAAACTCATTTGTTTGTTGTCAGGACGACTATATAGATACATGGTATTACCATGGTTACGCTAGAGACGAGAGTATTCCCTGGAAACAGACTGAATACTGAGACAGTACTGGGCTAATGCTTCTGAGGCTGGCCCGGCATTCACAATTCATCGCGCAAGTGACGTGTATCGCTGTGCGGTATATTTCGCCTCGTCACATAAACTAAGCGAGTCATTCTGTTCTCATTCCCCAGTGTTTGCCGGCTCCATTCCCACTTAAACACTGGGAATTGTCATTAGTGGTGAATAAGATTCTATTCGCATCTCAAGCTCTTCAGAATAAATGCGTTTCTTTAATGACGAAATAGAACACGCTTGTCTAAGATATGGCTACATAAACTAATGAATGAATGAATGAATGAATGAATGAATGAATGAATGAATGAATGAATGAATGAATGAATGAATGAATGAATGAATGAATGAATACATTGATGGGTTAATGAATGAATAAATAAATGAATGAATGAATGAATGAATGAATGAATGAATGAATGAATGAATGAATGAATGAATGAATGAAAACCGCTACCACATTGAGTTAAATTGACATTCGCAGACTAGTCTGGGGAAATATAAATTAAAGTACAGTAGTCGGAAAGTAGTCCACATGACGTCGACTGTCACAATGTTGTAGATCTTCTTCCAGTGAGTTTGTATTCATTTTACTCTATAAGCTTAGTAATGCTCTACTACTGCACATATAATTACTTCACATAAGGCTAATCCTGGCCAAGCAGATACATCTTCATTAATTTTGTGTATAA
Organism: Flabesymbios commensalis; assembly: GCA_964017125.1. Taxonomy (NCBI): domain Eukaryota; kingdom Metazoa; phylum Annelida; class Polychaeta; order Terebellida; family Flabelligeridae; genus Flabesymbios; species Flabesymbios commensalis. The sequence continues at coordinate 77,163,965 of OZ024915.1, forward strand.
CATACTAGTAGTACAGAATTGACGCTTCTCCTGAACGACTTAAACCATAACAAAATTGTGGAAGACCAGTTAACTGAAACATTAAAGCTTTTGTTAAAATCACAACAAATTTTAACTGGACCTCATCGTGAAAGTAAATAATAAGCCCGACAAGACCTGGCTATAATGTGAATAGCCTACCTGGAGACCAATCACTTTTAATAAATTAAAGGGACATGCCCAGGTCTAAAATCATCAAGAAATCGGTGATTTTATTTTGGCTTCTTAATATGACCATATGATGTAACATGTCCATAGACTAAAACTGCAGAATTTTTTTTTTAATTTTTGTGCTGCGCACTTCCCAGTTAGGCTAGATATAGAGACGAAACTCCCGTATTTCCTATTTTTGATATGGTTGTCAATAATTAAAAATCAGGAATTTTGTCTCTATATCTAGCCTAACTGGTGAATGCGCAGCACAAAAATTAAAAAACCTTTTGCAATTCTCGTCTATGGACATGTTTACATCATATGGTCATATTATCAAGCTAAAATAATATCACCGATTTTTTTATGATTTTAGACCTGGGCATGTCCCTTTAAGCTCTTCACATATGCTACCGATTTTAAGGAATTTAACGTTATGGCATTTATCACATATATGTCTGTATTGTACAGATCCTATGTCTTATGTATTATATATAGAACAAATAACTTTTACATTCAGCGACACCATGGTAAAGACAACAAGAAAGAGGAGATAGAACTGACGGTTTTATTACGTCCAATTTTAAGGGGTCACTGGCCTGGACATATCGACCCGGCCAATGAACTGAAGTGTGGGAGATTGCCAACAAGTGTGGTTTTTTAAACCATAGTTTGATTTGACGTTGGGCAAACGTCGCAGACGTTGGCCCAACAACAAATCAAAGGTACTGCCTCGTGTTTGTGAAGTGACATTTCGTGAAGTCATTGGGTGCAGGGAGTAACGAAACGTACATAATGGCATCAGATAACGCGGACAAAGCCAAATTAATCTTGGATATTGTGCTTGCTTTTCCTTCGCGATGCCTTGATGTCCCAGTCATTGATTGGTATTTGACGCTGAGTGATTATAACTATTGAATATTTCAACACATCGCGATTTCAAATTGATTTTTTATGTTTAGCAATTAACAATTTTGCTCTTTTATTTCCGCGGATGACAACCAGATTAATGGTTGCATGTTTGATATTTTAGATAATTTACGTTCTTAAGCAATAATGTGGTATTTCAGATCAATCTCTATAATCTTCTGTTTCTGAAACTACGGGCCTCACATGCTACACAGAAAGTTATTCGGGAGAAACAAGGTAAAATACTTCTATCATGTGTTGTTAAAGGTGATCTATCACCCCTTATATGGTATGAATAATTATGTCCTTATATGGGGTGATTGGCTATCATGTGACCCTCGCAGAGGGTCACATGATAGCCAATCACCCCATATAAGGAAACACTTATGCCCCATTTTGTGGCAACTTTGATTTATTTGTCACAAATTTATTCATACTATATAAGGGGTGATAGATCACCTTTACCATACTCTATTCTTTTTTGTTACTTGATGCTTAATATACCATTTCACAACTCGTACGGTTGGATAATTTCTCAATTCATTTCAATCGCAAGACGGGATATTATTATTGCTAAATATTTGACAATCTACAACTTGATTAACTAAAACAACAGCCATGTTCAGCATGCAGAGAAAATAATGGTCAGACTGCCTGGATAGAGTAAATGCAACTTATCTCGTTTACTGGGACGGATTATCAGTAAATAGAAACAACTCGCTAGAATTAAATCACACGTTTTTCCTGATCATACGAGTCACACGCCCATTATGTTTATTCAAGCTCCCTGTTGACGAACCTGCTTTGGCCTGGATTATGACACATGATAATTCTAAAGATTCCTTGTGCCTCGGAGCACAGTCCGCTGAAGTTTTAGTCGCTATAAAAGTTTATTGATCGACTGACATATGTATAGGCACATGTGTAAGAGGTGAGCCCATTCCAAGATGGCGGCTGCCCTATGTGCCCCTGCTGCCATGCCAGGGCGCATGAGCAAGCGGATGTCTTATGCTCCTCGCCTCAGTATCATCATGGCTGGACTGGCTCAAGACGACGAGCATAAGGTGACCATGCGGGAATTCTGTATCAAGCACATCAAGACTATGATGACTATCTTTATGATTTGTGGAACAGTATTATGTATCGTCCTCATTGTCATGGGTAAGTGACTTCATATCTGCGATAATTTTATACCTCATCTAAATAAACAATATTTGGTTGCATTAGGCGTAAATTAATTGATTTTTATCGTTGGCTACCTTAATTAATTAATTATGAAATTCAAATTTTGGCTTGTTTGGTATTTTATTCCCATATTTAATTTTAATATCAAAATCTAATCTAGTACTCCACGTGATAGAAGTATCATCTATATTTCATCTTATTGACAGTTCACAAATGGCGCTGGGATAATGATGTGATGACCCACTCAGGCAAGTTACTTTACATAGATGATTAATTAATAAGTTTACATGTGGGATATACTAGTAATATTGCCGTTATATATCTCTTAACCACAAGGCTGTATTCCGATGATCGTACAAGTTGGACTCCTATGGTGATTGATAAATTTAGATTTACGAATGATCGCAGATCTAGATGTACTATAACTCGTAGATCCACAATTACGATCCGTACATCTAGATCTACGAATGATCGTAGATCTAGATCTACGATCATTCGTAGATCTAGATGTATACGAAACAGTATCGGAAAATATTATATACTAAGCAGCATATATTATACTACTAAATATGATGTCTCTGAAGAAGCAGAATGTCATCTCAACTGAGTGAAGTTTAGCAGTTGTGACCAGACACGCGAGAAGGTTATTAGTAGAAAGCACTTGCTAGCACCATGGTTTTCTGTCAATTCTGATTGATAAACAAATCAACAACTCTTGCAATAAATGTATGTTTTATCTGTCTATATTTAACAAAATGACTTATATTTTCTATTATCTTATTTTACAGTAACACCATCACCTGTAGCAGCACCAGCTACATATAATCCATGTGCCGGGGCCACAAGACGGGACACACCACCGACAGAGCCTAGGCCTACATACTCTCTCTTCTGGGGGCCTTGATGTGAACCTAGGCCTACATACTCACTATTCTGGAGGCCTTGATGTGAACCTAGGCCTACATACTCACCCTTCAGGAGGCCTTGACGTGCACCTAGGCCTACATACTCACTCTCATGGAGGCCTTAGTGTGAACCTAGGCCTACATACTCACTCTTCTGAACCTAGGCCTACATACTCTCTCTTCTTGTGGCCTTGATGTGAACCTAGGCCTACATACTCACTCTTCTGAACCTAGGCCTACATACTCTCTCTTCTTGTGGCCTTGATGTGAACCTAGTCCCACATACTCACTATTCTGGAGGCCTTAGTGTGAACCTAGGCCTACAAACTCATTTTTCATGAGGCCCTGATGTGAACCTAGGCCTACATACTCTCTCTTCTGAAGGCCTTGATGTAAACCTAGGCCTACATACTCTCTCTTCTGGAGGCCTTGATGTGAACCTAGGCCTACATACTCACTCTTCGGTAGGCCTTGACGTGAACCTAGGCCTACATACTCTCTTTTTTAGAGGCCTTGATGTGAACCTAGGCCTACATACTCTCTCTTCTAGAGGCCTTAATGTGAACCTAGGCCTACATACTCACTCTTCTGGAGGCCTTGACGTGAACCTAGGCCTACATACTCTCTCTTCTGGAGGCCTTGGTGTGAACCTAGGCCTGCATACTCACTCTTCTCGGGGTCTTTTCGTGACCAGTGAAAAAATACACGTGACCATGTAGGGGGAGGACGAGTGCACCATTTTCATAATCGTCATTCGATCCTACTTTATGCTATTACTGTTATGGACCTATCACGTAGCCTGGGGATATTATTACATAATATTTGCTAGATGTTGTTAGTACTATATAATAGCAAGTACATTTTTCCAATGTGGGACATCTTCATATATTTCTTTAGATGCATCGATATTAGAAATAAAGGGAATTGTAGAGAGATTTAAATGGTTGAAACAGTTTATGAACACATCGACGTAATGCATATCTAGTAAATTGAGAAATGAGACAGACCTACACACAGGCAGAAGTGGAGAAGTGGGACACCACCCAGGCAAACACGATACGATTATCCAATGCTGTTTCAATGTTGGTCCACCGTCTTCGACACCGGCCCAACATTGAAACAACATTTGGTGAATGCCCCGTGTTTGCTGGGCATGTCCCAGACGCACTTGTCCAACATGGTCAAGACGTTGAATCAATGTTGGTTTAACGTTGCTACGATGTTGGACCAACGTTAAAGCAACAGTGATTCAACGTCTCGACCATTACATATTGTCCCTGTTCTCTGATACCTGCCAGATTTATAATGCATTCACTAATCAGGAATCACCGTAGTTAACAAAAATGTAACTTATACATACCGTACCCACGGAGAATGCGCAAAGGATGCCACAGACACAGTACATATGAGATACTGAACATATTCAGTTTGTTTTACATATTAACATAAATACAGAGAAAACACTTTGAACAGTCAAAATCGCTGTTTTGTCTGCAATTATATTCTCGCTAAGGCATCCAAGGGCTTTAGGGAAATGTTTCCTAGAAGCTTTAACCCTTTCAAGCCTGAATTTACCATTGTCATCTTCATCCACCAATTCTCGACTTGTAGTGGATGAGGATGATTTGATGTGGTTTGAAAATTACAGAAAATTACCATGTATTTGTAAACCAGTTTCATGGAAATTTTCGTTCTAAACCCCTTGGTTGTAAGAAAATTAAGTCTGTTTTCAGGGATGTAAAATGATGCTTTAATGCATCGTGAGGGCTTAAAGGGTAAGACAACGTACCATGGACCACGCAGGATGAGCCATAATGGAGGGCACATGTTGAGAATACCGCTATACCTCATCATAGTTTTGCGCTATTTAATCGACTGCATAAGAACACTGACAGAACTATACATAATATAGGCATATTAACCTTTCCAGTGCGGGGAGCGATTTCTTTTGACGTCAGAATCTAACGGCAAAAGTCGATCCCTGAAAATGTTATTATATTTGTAAATAGTTATTGTAGACCGATAAAAAAGTATTCAAATGAAACGGTCTTCATAGTTTCTGCCAAATACTACAGCTCTGTGAGGGATAATAACATTGAGGTTAGTAAAACTCTTATGACGTTTACTCCAACTGCAACAAACATTTATAAAAGAACAACTATATCATGTACAGCCCTTGTTTGGTAACCTCCAAATGGTGGTGGCGCTGTATGAATGAGTCGTTATTATGCACACGATCCTAATAACCACTTGTGTGGTTTTATTGCCACTTGTCACATTTATCAGCGATGAGCACAATGACAGATCACCATTATGAATAATTAATATTGGTGGTTAGAATGAGAAGTCCGGTCACAGAATAAGGACTACACATCCAGCAAACAAGGGATGTTTAACAAAATATTGTTGGTTGTTTGTCGGCCCAGTGTTGAAGACAGTGGACCAATATTAAAACACCATTGGGTCAACGCTTCATAGCTGCTGGTATCTTGACCACGAGCTTTGCGACGAGCTCGAATCTTGCGTCTGCATTGCTGAAGCGTAATTTTACACTACGCTACTACATTGTTCAAAGAACATTTCAATGACCCTGTTTAGCCTACATGCATATGTGCACAATATTCATTCATTCGTTTGCTCGTCTGTTCGTTCGCTCGTTCGTTTGTACGTCCTGTGATTTATTTTTTCGCTCGTTCGTTCATGCATTCACTCATTCATTCAATAGTTTATTCATTAATTAATTTATTCATTCATTCATCCATCCACTCATTCACTCATTCGCTCGATCGATCGTTTGTTCGCTCGCTCGGTCATTCATTTATTCGTTCACTCATTTGTTCATTCATTCATTCATTCATTCATTCATTCATTCATTCATTCATTCATTCATTCATTCATTTATTCATTCATTCATTCATTCATTCATTCATTCATTCATTCATTCATTCATTCATTCATTCATTTGTTCATTCATGCATTTGTTCATTCATGTGTTCAATTAATTATTATTTCATTCATTATTTCCATTAATTAAATTTTTTGTATAGTTCGTTAATTCATTGATTCGTTAACTCACGCATTCGTTCGTTCATTCGCTCGCTTCGTTCGTTCGTTTGCTCGTTTATTTATTCATACATCCGTTTCATCGTTCATTCGTTTGTTCGTCCGTTCGTTCGTTGTCCACCTCTTTTGTTTGTTTATCCGCTAGTGCTTGCATCCGTGCATTCATTCAAGTATTATCCATAAAACCCATAATATTGCGGGAATGATAATACCCCGTAATCTGTTAGACCAACGTCTTCGAAGCTGGTCTAACATTGTACAAATGTTATACAAATGTTCTGTGTTTACTGGGATGCTTAGCAAATCCCACGCTTCAGTGTTCATTATAAATACATTCTCAAATGCCTAGATTTTACCATGGATTATAAGTTATAAACATTTTAAGTATTTATTTACATATAGACTTAAATAGCGTCTAAAACATGGATTTAATTCATGTCATGTCACATAACACGGACGCTAAATACTGTTTTCCCTCTTAGTGAGAGACCCAGGATCGGCGGCTCCTATTTAGATGTTCAGAGGAAATATGCACAATGAAGCATGACTCCAGAGAGATCTGTATTAACCCCTTCAGCGCGGGGACCGTCTTTATACGTCGGAATCAGGGACAGTCTTTATACGTCAGAATCTGATGTCTATAGACGTCAGATTCTGACGTATAAAGACGGTCCCCGCGCTTATATAATTATAATGTTTCTAATGGGCGTATACCCATAACACAGGTATTCAAATAAAGCGGAAAGAGCTAACTAAGACATTAAATGATGATTGCAAATTGAAAAACCCCTTTGGTCTCCATGGTTTATACAAAAATATTTCAGCGTTGTGAGAGTTATTGGACATCTCATCCCCGTCTATGTAAACCAGAGTGATGGGGCTTAGTTTGGTTCATCAAACACGATAAATTGAACCAATGGTTTAATGTTGGGCCAGCGTCGCGGACGTTGGCCCAACATTAAGCCAACATTGTGTCAATAAATGCCCTTGTGGGGACAACCATGCATGTCAACAGCGAAACACAACGTTTTCTACGAGAACGCCTCCAATACTGGATCAATTGGCTGGAGTCAATCTTAGACTGGCGAGAGGTAGCCGCACTCCGCGACACCCCCTCCCCCCTCCCTCCGCCCGCTCCCAACCACCACCTCCTCCCCCCGCCTCCCGCTCCCATGACAGGTATCCCTTGAGTATCCCTGACTCTGAATCCGCACAGCCCTGATCCGGTGTGGTGGCAATCCCCACCACTTAACGACAGATCCAGAACAAAGAATTGTCAACTTCATTTTTGGCCTCTTGATCTGCGAGGAATAACCTGGAATTGACATTGTATTCGAAGAGATCGAGAGACCATTATTTACCACATGCAGCGGCACTCACGGACGAATCAGCGGCTCTCTCTGACATTAGAGACGATAATACCAGAACCAAGTTTGTAGGTCAGAGTTAGAAAAGCACTTGATTTAACTGACTGTCAAAATTCACCGAAAATAGTTGGTACATGTATTGCAGGTACATGTATTATCAAAATAAATGAATATAACATATGTGGAATACAAGCGCGCTTTTAAACACAAGTTATTTATTTGGCATTTCCACTCAGTTGAAATTGTATCTTGCCGACGCGATTCACAACTTCAAGTGAGTGAAAAGTATTCTGATTCGACAAAATGGAGGTCAAATATTTAGAAATCTTGCTCATTGATGTCACGTTTCATATTTAACATGTTCAAAAGCTGGTATTTAATGTCCTAAGAAACAAGGAAAAATATTATAATCGGGACCGGTAGACATTATACATCTTGCTGGAAATAAAAGGTCCTATTCTGCGCTTCAAAGGTAATATAACTTTGTTTGGTACGACTTCTTGTAACAACGTCACATTTTATCACGTTCCGCATTGAGTGTAACAGATAAAATACGTCCATATCATATATTCGTCATTCTATGTCACGTATTATCGTTTGGTACATCACCTTGAAATATTTCACTGGACGTTCATTAAACTTGATTTTTGAAATTACCTTAAATCACTTCAAATTACCTCTCAATAACCTGTGATGAAACTATTCTTTATTTTATGTTACATATTAGCAATTAATTCACTATACTAAAGATTTCGAGGGGTCACAAGAAATACACTAAAACATTATTTATTAGCGTCAATAATATCAATGAGACACTGTTCAAGGACATATTTATTCACATGAGATATATGTGATTTGTCATGGTTGTAAGGCTACACCTTATTGTTGTAAGCCTATATTTTATAGGTTTGGGTATATAAAGGCATTACCGTTTTATTAGAAATAAAAGTGATAAACTGAGATAAAGCGACACGAAATGTTCATTATTAAAATAATTTTTGATTCCTATATTTTCAACTCTTGATCAATTCAAACATAGGCCTACTCATCCGTAAATCATTTGAATAATTGAAATGATTGAAATCTTATATAGCGCATGTATCCAGCCAGAGGCTGTTCAGAGCAGAGCGCCGAACATTTACTTTTTATATACTGCTCATAAACATAATATATGTAAGAGTATTGTATATCGGAGTTTGCAAAGTTAAGAAACTCAATAAAGTTAACCTAATTTGAAGCAATAATATTTGGATAAATCAATAGCATAAGTTGGCCCAACTTGCCAGTTTTTACATGTCTATTTACTTTCCAAGCTATATAAAGACGTAATATTTTGTCTGTTTTATTATATTTAAATGGCATTATAATTTTATGAAGCATAATAACTATAAATTCGATTTTTTTTTCACATTTTTTTAGCAATGGAGACGTATATTAATTGACATAGATTTAAAAATGAGCCCATTTGTTTGCCCAAACAAAGCCACAAAAACATGTTGTCTCAGTCGATCACTGAATTAAATCCTTTCTTTCTTATTTTAGAAAAAAACCCTCAGATAACTACGTAGTTATATATTTAAAAAAAAAAGTTGTATTCTATTAGGTAGTTTAATTTTAAGCGTGACTCAGCAAACACACTTCCCAACGTGATCTCCTGACAATATTAATGTGTAGCAGAGAGATCCACATCGAACACTGATTTTTATTGCTTATATTTATTTACAACCAGGAATACGTGAAAAGCCAAGTAGGCTAAGATTGCTCATCAACAACAATCTCCCACTTGACATTCGTATATAGTGGAAATGAAATGAATCGGACTTTAGGCCACCTTTGTGCACATATAGGCTAAACTGGGCCAGGAGAACCTCCTGAGGATGGTGAGATGATTGAGATGACACTGTCCTCCAGACACTGGATTCGAAATTCGAGCCCTGGCGGTCTGAGGCCGAGCACGCTACCTCTCGGTCACGGAGGCTCCCCACAATACTGACTTTCACACGTGGATGGGGAAGAAACATTTTTGTTTCTTTCAAACCGCCGAGACCGGGAACCGAACCCCGAACTCTGGCGTGAAAGGCAGCGGTGCTAACCACTACCCTAAGCCCCCGCCCCGTATATAGTGGGCCTGATTTTTGTATTTGAGTGTGTGCTTTTAGTGTGAATATGACATAGAGCAGAAAAACAACTGGACACAATTGATCGTTTCATTTCGCAGCCAGCATCAGCGCCCTCACTCTGCTATTATTTCCCAGGGGGTGACGCGGAAACAAAAACACAATTGAGTGGCTGGAGATATCAAACCCGACCGAAACCTTTGTTCTGGATCTCCTGACGTGTCCCATTTGTTACAGAAGAAAAGATGAAATCCCAGAATGTCGGGTAAACTATGATCAAACCAGCGAACACGAGTCGTTCACCCTATGTGTCCTATGTCACTTTAACCCTTGAAGCCCTGAATTAATTTGTAAAAAAACATCGCAAAGGGTTTTTTCACCTTGAAAACATCATAAATGTCTTAGCTAGCTCTTTCCGATTCATTTGAATACCTATGTCATGGGTTTTCGGCCATTATAAATAATTTCACTCTTACAATGCGGGGATCGACTTTAGTCGTCAGAATTTGACGTCTGTAGACGTCAGATTCTGACGACTAAAGTCGGTCCCCGCGCTGTGAGGGTTAATGTTGCACCAGCGATGTTCAACACTTGAGCCGCTTATCACGACTAAAAATACTGCTACAAGACGTTGACCCAATGTTGGCTTAATGCTGGGCCACCGTCGGCGACGCTGATCCAGCATTGACCAAACGCTAGACCAACGACTCAGTGTCTTTTGGAGAGACACTCCCCCTCTACTCCCGATGTTGGCCTTGTCAGCGATCATCACTTACTGCATCAGTTGCTGGGGTCGACCATTTCGTGGATGGTCAGTCATTTCCTCTGGGGGTTGTTTACTCATCCATGCACTGAGAACCTTCATCACACAGGGCTCTTGTTTGCGATTGTTGGGAGAAATATTGACCTATATTATCAAACTTATTCATTTCGAAATTCCAAATGTTAATTTGGCCACATGTGTTTGAATATTATTAGGAATTATGGAATTTTACACATTTGATACACTTTTTATGGAAGAAGTAGAAGCCCTTAAAATTCCCATTTTTAGTGTTTATCATCGTTGAAAGATGCCAACAATTAGCAAAAATAATCGAACATTTGAAAAAAAGTGCAATTTACTGTGATGGGTTGGGTTCGCTATGGGCTCATAGAAGAGACGCAAATGGAATCCCGACTAGGCTGGATGCTGATTCTGCTGGTTGTGCAAGTATATAGTCCCTAACGTTACACATCTGAATTAAGTTTGTACAACCATGGGAACTAAAGGAATTTTTTTCAATTTGCAATCACCATAAATGTCTTAGTATCTCTTTCCGCTTCATTTGAATACCTATGTTATAGGTCCACGGCCATTACAAATATTTCAATTCTTCCAGTGCGGGGAGAGTGTTTATGCGTCAGAATCTGCCGTCTAAAGACGTCAGATTCTGACGTATAAAGACGGTCCCCGCGCTAAAAGGGTTAAATACTTGGGGGTGTTGCACGTTGCCTCTTTTACTGTGCACTATAACAATACCTTGAAATATCACCTGAAGAATAGAGCTCAGTCCCGAGGTCGGGCTTCATCGATCCTGTCATAGCTTTATACCATCTTGGAGAATTATGCCATACACTTTTCGTACTGTGGCCGTGGAGATTCGATATTTTTCTAAAGGTAGCAATAATTAACGAAGCAAATCGGGTGCTCTTCTCGTAAGAAAGAAAGCAAGTGAAAATTACAAACAATAGAAAAAAGACACGTAAAATATAGCAGATTGGTGAATCATTGTGGCATCCCAGAAGACACAAGACATTGACCCAATGTTGGTTTAAAGTTGATCCAACGCCTTCGACGCTGGCCCAACATTAAACCAATATTGAGTCAACGTCCCGTGTTTGATGGGATGGTTGCGATCACCGTAGGAATACTGGTGCTATTATTGAACTGTGTACAGTAGTAGTTCTATCCTGTAAAAGCACAATGACCCGTACGAGCGCCGTTCCAACGGCTTCGAGAGCATTTCTTATGGCCTTCTCAAGGTGGTCGTAAGAAAAAAAAGAATTGATACTTCCGTTCTTAGAGCGATTCAATCAGGCTAAAATCATCAACAAATCGGTGATGGCTTCTTAATATGACCATATGATGTCGACATGCATGTCCAGGATAAGAAATACGGCAATTTCGTCTTTATATCTCGCCTAACTGGTGAATTCGCAGCACAAAAATTAAAAAATAATTGCAGTTTTAGTCTATGGACATGTTACATCATATGGTCATATTAAGAAGTCAAAAGAAAATCACCGATTGTTTTATGATTTTATCCTGATTGAGTCGCTTTAAGGTCGTAGCCAGATCTTGGACATGTCTAAGAACCCCACAAGAAAACCCCTTATCGTAGAGTGGACGTACGATCGCCTTAGAATAATTATGGACAATACAAGTTTTGAATTCAGAAGGAGCTCTACAATCATCACATGATAGTCTCAAGAGTGTCTCAAGCTGCTTTTGCGAATTAGACGGAAACTTTACCAGCTTCATAATAAGGTTGTAAGAAATGAAACAAAAAAATCAACGATTGCCTTTGGAACACCGTTATGAACTTCGTCGATTTTTCATGCGTCAAAATTCAATAATGACTTACCAAGCTGTTGTTGTGGAGATCTGACACCATTCTTAGTAGTTCCCATGGTGTTCCTAATGCAATCGTACTTCAACCCTACAACGAGGGTTTTGTTGGGGCGTTCGTAGAGGTCTACGTCCAAGACCTTGCTACTAACGTAACCCTTTCAGCGAGGGGGCCGTCCTTAAGCATCAGAATCTGACGTCTGACGTATCAAGACTGTCCCGCACTGAAAGAAGTAAAATATTTATAATGGCCGTAGACCCGTAGCTAAACTAAGATATGTATGATGATTTCAAATTGAAAAAAACATTTGATTTCCACGTTTATACACAAATATTCCAGCTATGTAAGGGTTAAGAACGCGATACGAAATGTGTTTTGTTAGGTCGGCTGCTTTGAGGAGCCCGCAAGAAATCTTTGCCAAAAAACGTTCGTACGGGTCATTTTGGCTTTATGTCACATAAGTGCCCCAGCAAACAACGAGACGTCAACCCGATCTGTTTTAAAGTAGACCCACTTTCTGCAACACTAGTCCAACACCAACCCAGCATAGGGTTAGGGGGGCTAATAAAACACATACATCCCAAGGAGGTTCTTCATGCTCAGTTTAGCCTATATGTGCCAAAGGTGGCCTAACACCCCATTCATTCAAGACATAGAAATACTACAAATGTCGACATCAGAACTAAAGCGACACAATCAGGCTAAAATCATCAAAATATCAGTATTTCTATTTCGACTACTTTTAATTTTGGCTTCATGTCCATATATTAGACTAGTACGGCCATACATGTCCAAAATAAGAAATACGGGAATAACCGATAAATGGGGCTTTCGGCACACTTGCTACGTTGCCACAGCAGCCCAATATTTAAAAGACTTCCGCAATTCTATTTTATGGACATGTTCAAATCTTATAGCCATAATAAAGAGACAGGCCCAGGCTGAAATCATAAAAAAGTCGGTGATTTTATTTTGGCTTTTTAATATGACCATATGATGTAAAAATGTTTATAGAGTAGAACTGCAATTTTTTTTTTAATTTTTGTGCTGCGCAATCACCAGCTAGGCTAGATATAGAGACAACATTCCTATAATAAATAAGAAACACGAGAATTTCATCTCTAGGGGCCTATATCTAGCCTAACTGGTGAATGCGTAGATTTTAGCCTGGGCCTGTCCCTTCAAGAAGGCAAAATAAAAATACTGATTTTTTATGATTTAGCCTGATTGTGTCTCTTTATAAAGCAACGAGAAGAGAGTTCATTCACACCCACCGTGCTATATTCTTCTCATCAGCATCACGTCAGTCACTGACGTCTGACTGACGTAAATATTGAATGACGTCACCTGGATAGCAACAAGACATTGACCCGATGTTGGGTTAATGTTGGGCCACCGTCTACGACGTCGGCCCAACATCATACCAACATCGGTTCAACGTTTCGTGTTCGCTGGGTCACTAGCAGACGGGAAGCACCAGGTCATGTCACAGGCTTCAAACAGACCAAAAAAGACGAGGGGTTGAGGCGAGAGGAAATTGGGTGGAAATGATTATGATGACAAAATGTGAATAATATATAAAGCTGACACACGCCGTGGCATAGTTGTAAGCTCACGGCCATAGCCGCATATATTTTGATCTTATACAATCGAGAGAGCTAGCGGCATATTTTCACCTGGGGGTCTTGTTAAGTTAAAAAAAAATCGAAAAAAAATCGAATTGGCCAGACCCCATATCCAATCTTTTTTTTGAAACATGTACAAAAAAAACTATGTATATACTATATCCACATAACCTGAAGTAGGCGTTACTATTACAACAGTTGTCATATGTATACAATTTAACGCAACACATTTCACAGACTGACAAGTGACAAGTAACAAGTAACAAGTAGTTTATTCTGATGGTCTTCTTTAGTAGAAGACAAGACAGAGTTGCCAGGAAGGCGTTAGCACATGATACAATATATACAAGGTCATTTCTGAAATTTACAAATTATTATTTTTGAAATATAACCAATTTTTTAAGCTTTTCGCCCTTTGCCTGTTTAAAAAGTTCTTGAAGGTAAATAGTTGACGGTCTTATATAGTATTTTGCCTCTATATATTTTCTGCGTTCTTCTTTGAAATGAACACAGCAAAGTAAATAGTGAAATTCATCTCCTATATCTGTTTTACAAAATTGGCATACACGCATATCACGAAGGACTTGGGATCGGACACTGGCCTCTATGGGCAAGCGATGATTTCGGCATCTAAACTGGTAAAATATTTTCTTAATAGATCTGGTAAATCATTTAAATAATTTTCAAAGCCAAACGTTGTTTTAATGATGCGATATATAGTACATTTTCCTCTTTGTGATATTGATTCCTGCCATTTTTGTATAAACTGATCCTTTAGTCTCAGCTTGACTGACTGTTTGAATGCTTCAATAGAGCATGGAAGTGTTTGATTTAACCAAAATACAGAAAACCCACAATAGTTCAGTGTTGTTTTTACAGTTTGTATCCACTCTGATTTATATATATTTTTTTCATCTAATGTATATAACAACGAATAAATGGTATTAAATATCTTGTGTTTATCTCCTAAACACAACCTTGCCCAATATGTCAACATACGTAATATAATATCAACATCTAAGGGAACAACGCCCAGCTCTCCGTAAACCATCATAGAAGAAGTGAACTTATTTACAGATAAAACGTATTTTAAAAGTCTTTCAAGTATGTCACAGTTTTCGCTGCCCCATATTTTAGCTCCGTACAATACTACTGGTTTAACAATTACATTAAAAAGTTTTAACATTATATCCAGTGGGAAAGATAATTTTCTGGCTTTTTTTAGAGGACAAAACATAGCTCTGCGTCCATTCTGATATAAATGCGATTTTGCAATTTTAAATTTGGCATTATAATTGAAAACTAAGCCTAAATAGTTGTATTCATCAACAGTATCAAGTATATGTTCACTAAAGTTAATAATATGGTGTTTTCGTAATTTTCCCCTCGAAAAAAATAGGATTTTGGTTTTATTTACATTTATGTGCAAATCAAAAGTATCACAATATGATTTCATTTCATTCAACGATGCTTGTAGGTCATTAGGATTTTCAGCTAGTATCACTGTATCATCAGCATATAAAAGTATATACAGTTTAAAATGTGTCACAATTTCTTCATCAAGATGTTCTCTTTGCATGTGTTCTATGCCTTTTAAGCCACGAGATATAAAGGACTTTAGATTTTGTAAATATATTAAGAAGAGAAGCGGAGAAAGATTTTCTCCCTGTCGAACGCCAATGTTACAGGGAATCAAATCTGACTCCGCCTCGGCTGTTAATTATACACTTTATTTTGCTTTTATATACATGTTTTTTATCACATTAAGTATTTGCCCTGAAATTGCGGAGGATAACATCTTAGACCACAGAGTTGCTCTATTGATCGTATCAAATGCTTTTTTATAGTCGACAAAACAGCAATATAGTCGCTGGCGCTTACTGAGATACATATCAGCTAGTGATTTTAAGACAGATACATGATCAATGGTTGAAACATCGGATTTAAAACCAGCTTGTTCTGCCTGTACAATGTTCATCGTCTATTTAAACAGCTTGTGAAAAGTTTTCCAAAACAGCTTAGCGGTGAAATGTCTCCTTTGTTTTTATAAATAGGCCGAATTACACATTGACACCAATCGGCTGGCATATGTACTGATTCTAAGATTAAATTAAAAAACTCTGTGTAATATTGAGCGAATTCGTTCCGTGAATGTTTAAGAAATTCATTTATTATTTGATCCGAGCCCCCTGCTTTATTATTTTTTAGTTTAGTTATAGCTTCAGCTATTTCCTGATGTGTAAAGGGTCTATTTAGCATTATATCTGGTGGCATATTGTTGAGCTCACCAGTTGTGTTACTTCATTTCCAAGTGCGAGTTTCTCGAAATGTTCTTTAAATCTAAGGATGAGGATATTTAATTTTGAACTTCAGATTTCTTCTCCCCTTTAATAATTTTCCAATATTTTTGGGGGTTTTCAGATTGCAGTAGGCGTAATTTAGAAATTATTTTTTTTTTATATTCCGAATAAGCTTTATGTACTATTCTCTTATATTTTGTGCTCGACTTCTTGACCAGATTTAAGTTTTCTGTATTTTTGTCTTTTCTATGTTGCTTTCTGAATTTTCTCATACTTTTTCTAGATTTCTCACAACAATCATCATACCATGGTTTGTCTCTTTTTTACATTCATTTTTTGAGTAGATTTTCCCATACCCGAGTTATACGCAGCTTTCTTTAGTGCTTCACTAATGACATTAGCAATTTCATTTATATCATCTTTAAACGGACTGCCTTTTATTTTTGCTCTATGTATACTGTCTTCAATATCGTTTTTCAAATTAGTTAGATTTTCTATATATATATCAATGAAGTTGGAATTCCATTTAAATTTATTTTTTCCTGTGGTTTTATGTGGTTCATAATGTTTTACTTTATATTGTGCCGATATCTGCGGGGTTGAATCAAAAGAGGCATATATCGGACAGTGAATATCAGATAAAGTTCTGCCAAATTTTAATATATCAAAATCACTTATAATTTTACTTAGATTTTCTGAAATAATGATATAATCTACTGTGCTTGAATTTTTACAAGTCGGTTTGCCAATATCATGGTCTCCGCCATATCTACCATTCAATATATGTAAATTCAGACTACGACACATATCAATTAGTCTCCTACCCACTTTGTTTATACCTTTGTCAGACAAAACTGTTAATAAGTCCAGAGCGTATATATAGATATAGTAAAAAACTGAGGAATAATGATGATGGGCTCCTAGCCCAGTTTAGCCGACAGCTGGCGGATTTATCATCCGTCTGGGATAATTGCCTTCTTAACATTAGCCTTGTTCCTACAAGCAGAAGGCACATTTAGCACTGAGGCACCGATAATTGCGCCTTTATACTCGCCGTCAAATTAAAAATGAGCAACCAAGATCGCATCATTTTTTGGCGATTTCTCTGTCAATTCTAAACCGTTTTTGTTCAAATTTTGCAAAGGCCATTTTCTATTCAAATCCTAACAGCCCTGACAATTTTATATGTGGTGACACGTGGTGAATTGAAATTACGACGTCCCTCTATAACCCCATTAAACTAATTCTAGAATTTTAATACATGCCAAATGGTCTAAGTTTTGAAATATTAAAAATAACCGTGTGCATTTTTTACCGCTGTTAGGATTTTAATAGAAAATGACCATTGCAAAATTTCAAGGAAATCGGTGCTAAATTGACGGAGAAATCGCCGAAAATCATGCGATCCTGGTTGATGATTTCTAATTTGACGGCGAGTATATGTGTTGCAGTTTAACCCTCACATCGCGGAGATCGACTTTGGACGTCAGAATTTGACGTCTATAGACGTCAGTTTCTGACGTCTAAAGTCGATCCCCCGCACTGTAAGAGTAAAAATATATAGAATGGCTGTAGACCCATAACATAGGTATTCGAATGAATCAGAAAGATCTGACTAAGACATTTATGAAGATTTCAAATTGAAAAAAATACTTTCGTCTCCAAGGTTTATAAGAGAGTATGTCAGCTTTTAGGGTTAATCTGGTTGTATACCTTAAATAACAACCCCTGAGGGTGTATGATTTTACAATGAACAGCAATAATAATTATACGTGACTCCTGCTTTAACAAATTTAAATACTTTTCAATAACTGTGGATCACGTGCAGTTGGCTCTGTGCAGAAATATGTTACCATAATAACATATACCCGGCTAAGCCAAGCTACTCACATTGCTAGTAATCAATACTAAATAACTTATTATTTATAAATGGCAACATGTAGTATTAAAGAAACGTCTTTACATATCATTAAATATATTCCAACTACATAACAAATATAAGTTAAAGGGACATTCCCGGGTCTAAAATCAGCAAAAAATCGGTGATTTTATTTCAGCTTAATAATATGACCATATGATGTAAATATGTTCATAGACAAGAACTGAAGGCGTTTTTAATTTTTGTGCTGCGCACTTACAGTTAGGCTAGATATAGAGACGAAATCCCCGTATTTCTTATTTTTAACATGGTTGTCAATAATTAGAAATCAGGAATTTCGTCTCTATATCTAGCCCAAATGGTAAATGCGCAGCACAAAAATTAAAAACCTTTTGCAGTTCTAGTCTATGGACTGTTTACATCATATGGTCATAATTATTAAGAAGCCAAAAAAATCACCGATTTTTTATGATTTTAGCCTGGGACAGTCTCTTTAACTCACACTTTGGCTCTATGATAAAGACGTTCCTCTTCGCCTTAACCCTTTCGGAGCGGGGACCGACTTTAGAATGATTCTGACGTCTAAAGTCGATCCCCGCACTGTAAGAATTCAAATATTTATAATGGCCGTAGACGCATAACACGGGTATTCAAATGAAGCGGAAAGAGCCAACTAAGACATTTATGGTGATTTCAAATGGAAGAAACCCTTTGGTCTCCATGGTTTATACTAACATATTTAAGCGCTGTAAGCGTTAATTACGTGTGATATAAAATCCCATATTATAATGTAATCCGTCCTCTTCGACTAAATCAATGGGCTGTAATTTATATAATTGACCAGCAGACACAAGACGTTGACCCAATGTTGTTTTAATGTTGGGCCAGCGTCGAAGACGGTGGTCCAACATTAAAATAACATTGGGTGAACGTCTTGTGGCTGTTGTGTGCTGTTATGTGCTGATCGGTTTACATCAAATATGTACGTGAGCCGAATTTGGACACAACCGGCTGATAGCAGCGCAAAAAAATTATTTCTGGTACCAAATTTAAAATACCCTGTAAACAATAGTCGGATTCACATTAACCGTTCTGAATAATTTTCGCTGATTTCTCAGTCAATTCTCAACAAATTATTATGAAATTTTCTTTTCTAGCGATGCGGGGACTACCCTGAAAATTGCATTGAAAAATATTGCATAGTGGAAAAGTAAGTCTTTTTACCATGTAGTAAAAGTTTTTTAAATGTCGTCCTCTTTAAACCCATCAGCTTTGTCTCAGAATTTCATTCCGTGTCAAATTGTTTAACTTCTTCGTGTAATTTTCCAGCATAGTCGCCCCATGACTAGACAATAGTGTCCGCAAAATTTCACGAATTTGACTGAGGAATCGGCGAAATTAATTCACCCTGGTCGATGAATTAAATCTGAATCTGACTATAATATACCTGTATTTTTTACATGTATTTTATGTTCATCTCCAATGTCTACGAGCGACTAGCAGACGTCCAAGGATGCTGGGGAATCGTGTCAAGGGTGACAGAAAACATTCACGGGCGGCTGCGAATCGTCTATGCATGACAGGAAATCGTGCACGGTAACGGGAAACCTCCAATGTGACGTAAAAACATCCAGGGCGACGGGGAAACATATACGGGCAATGGGAAATCCTCCAAGTTGACAAGGACAAGGCGACCTAACCGGAAAACTCCACGGGGGACGGGGAATCGTCCATGGGCGACGGACAAATTGGAGAATCGTCCATGGGCGACGGAAAAATTGCCAATCTATCCGTTTAATTGGCACATTTATCTGACCTTATTCGTCCTATCCGATTAATCCTTCCACAAAGTAAATTTTTCACCTATACTTGATATAATTTGCATGCTATTTTTTCTGCAACCCATCAGATCACTCCAAAAATAGATACCCTTTTTGTGCCGTGATCTGTGATATTGACCGAGCTATGACTAAATATACATTTTTCGGTAATGGTGGCAATAAGTAGCATACTAATTTCCTGAAACACATCAGATCACTCTAAAAGTGGTTTTATTGTCGTCTTTAACCCTCAAAACATGGGTGTAGACACCCTTTGTGAGCCGTGATCTGTGATATTGAACGAGCTATGAATAGACATGAATTTTTGTGTAATTGCGGCACACTTTAGATCTCTCTAAAAATGATTTTAGTGTCTTCTTTGACCCCTAAAACATGAATGTAGACATTCTTATTGAGCCATTATCTGTGATATTGACTGAGCTATAACTACATTTACATTTTTCGGTAATGGCGGCGCTAATTTGAATACCTAATTTTCTATAACACATATATGGCGACAATAAGTTGCATACTAATTTCCTGAAACACATCAGATCTCTCTAAAAATGGTTTTATTGTCTTCTTTGCCCCTCAAAACATCGGTGTAAAAAACTTTGTTTGTCGTGATCTGTGATATTGAACGAGCTATAAATAGACATACATTTTTCGGTAATGGCGGCACACATTCGCATAAAAATGGCATGTTGCTTGTTCGCATGACATAGCTGATCTTTTTTACTACGTTTTTTTCTCAAGCTAGATACACAAATTACAAATATATTTCCGAGGTGCAGGGGAACCCTATTTTGAGACTAGACTACATAGTTATAATTCTTAGGAAAAAACAGTGTTTAGAAAAAAATCATGAAAATCTGTTAAGAATTGACTGAGAGATCAGCGAAAATCATGCGATCCTGTTTCAATGTGAATGTGGGTAGCCTATAGCTGAACATCATAATCATCGCATTGGATCCGATTTTTGTTTAACATAGGGTCCGACTTGGTATAGGGTCCCACTTATCCAGGATACAACACCCACATGTGGACAGAAGTCATTACATTATACGCATTATGTTAATCTTTAAATGATTATGTGTTTTTGCTTACTATACACCTTTTAAATATTGTTATTTAATTTCAAATAGACCTGTATGTCCAATGCGGTTAAAGCACATTAAGGTTAAAAATGTCTCAAACCAAAAGCATGCCGACCAGCCTGCAATAGAAAAACTGGAAAATGTAGACTCTATGCTCCCCTGATTGAGAGCTCTCCTTTTTTATGGGTGAATTTTTTAACTTCCTGTTTATGATGTGATTAAAAATAAATTGTCCAAAGACCTCTTCAGCTGTTTAAATACCAATAAAACACTTGTATTGAATACATTTTGATTCTTATTAATAATCTCGAGTAGAGCGATGTGTTTCACAATAAATTGAGTCATGATTTTTTAAGTTTATATGATTATTTTATATCACATGCTTTTAACACATGCAGGTGTCCGTCTCTAAATTTACGCTAGAGACGGAATTTCTGTCTAGGGACAGTCTCTTTAACTCACACTTTGGCTCTATGATAAAGACGTTCCTCTTCGCCTTAACCCTTTCGGAGCGGGGACCGACTTTAGAATGATTCTGACGTCTAAAGTCGATCCCCGCACTGTAAGAATTAAACTATTTCTAATGGCCATCGACGCATAACAGGGTATTCGGAAAGAGCTGACTAAGCCATTTATGGTGATTTCAAATTGAACAAACCCTTTGGTCTCCATGTTTTATACCAACATATTTGAGCGCTGTAAGCGTTAATTACGTGTGATATAAAATCCCATATTATAATGTAATCCGTACTCTTCGACTAAACCAATGGGCTGTAATTTAGATAATTGACCAGCAGACACAAGACGTTGACCCAATGTTGTTTTAATCTTAGGCCAGCGTCGTAGACGGTGGACCAACATTAAAATAACATTGGGTGAACGTCTTGTGGCTGTTGTGTGCTGTTATGTGCTGATCGGTTTACATCAAATATGTACGTGAGCCGAATTTGGACACAACCGGCTGATAGCAGCGCAAAAAATTAATTTCTGGAACCAAATTTAAAATACCCTGGTAAACAATAGTCGGATTCACATTAACCGTTCTGAATAATTTCGCTGATTTCTCAGTCAATTTTCAACAAATTATCATAAAATTTTCTTTTCTAGCGATGCGGCGACTACCCTGAAAATTGCATTGAAAAATATTGCATAGTGGAAAAGTAAGTCTATTCACCATGTAGTAAAAAAAAATTAAATGTCGTCCTCTTTAAACCCATTAGCTTCGTCTCAGAATTTTATTCCTGTCAAATTGTCTAACTTCTTCGTGAAAGTTTCCAGCATAGTCGCTCCATGACTAGACTATAGTGTCCGCAAAATTTCACAAATTTGACTGAGGAATCGGCGAAATTAATTCACCCTGGTCAATGAATTTAATCTGAATCTGACTATAATATACATGTATTTTTTACATGTATTTTATGGTTATCTCCAATGTCTACGAGCGACTAGCAGACGTCCAAGGATGCTAGGGAATCGTGTCAAGTGCGACAGAAAACATTCACGGGAGGCAGCAATTCGTCTATGCATGACAGGAAATCGTGCACGGTAACGGGAAACATCCAATGTGACGTAAAAACATCCAGGGCGACGGGGAAACATATACGGGCAATGGGAAATCCTCCAAGTTGACAAGGAATCGTCCAGCGGCGACCTAACCGGAAAAATCCACGGGGATGGAGAATCGTCCATCGGCGACGGAAAAATTGCCAATCTATCAGTTTAATTGGCACATTTATCTGATCTTATTCGTCCTATCCGATTATTCCTTCCACATAGTTAATTTTTCACCTATACTTGATATTGTATCTCGCTACTTCAAACTGTACAGTGATTTACGATGATACCAATGTATACAATTTATCGCAGAGACCAAATATTTTTAAATTTGCTGATTAAAAACACTTTTTACTTTGAAAAGCCGTAATTTCAAGCTTTAATTAAAACCATCCTTGATAATAATATCAGCGAGTGACACTCCTTTAATTCCGTCCTCCAAGCAAACACGTTGAACCAATTATGACTTTTCACCCTTGTCAGCTTTTTAAAGTAAGATCCCAGTGTGATCACTGTCACTAAAAAATGTCCCATGAAAGCAAACTGTAATGTTTACAAATTTCACGTTTTTTAAGTGTTTAATATGAAATATAAAGATTGAAGCAAAGTCATCTAGTGGAAATTGTCCAAAGACAAAAATCTGCGGTCTGATTACAATTAGGCCTATAATTGACCCCATTATATTAAATAGATGGGAAGCAGCACACTGCGCATGCTCGCAATCTGACTGATAATTTTGGGCGTAATTCCAAACGTCCACGAAGAAACATTATTTTCATAAGTGGTAAACCCATTTATGTCTGTTTTAAACGCCAGACGGAGTGTACTTATGCCCATTAACATATCTAACACTCCCCTGGCGGCAGCAGAAGCCATTAAGGTGCAAATGGATGTGAAAATCTTGAAAACGGTGTTCATTTGAGTGCGGTGTGGGATAATATAGTAGTCGTTCGATAAATGAGGTCTCCGCCTAAAG